>VZRS01014609.1:138238-187550 GCA_013398055.1 Ifrita kowaldi | reverse complement strand
GGCGCTGGGGGCCCGTGGTGCTTTGCCCGGCGCCATCCCCGGGCCCGCCCTCATCCCCATTGCCGGCACCCGGCGGCGCTCCGGGCCGCGCTGCTGCGGGGAAGGGCAGGGCCCGGGCGGAGCCGGTGGCCACGTTTCCCTCGCGAGAAGCCGCCTGAGGCTCTGGGAAGATGCAGTTCTTTGGGCGGCTGCTGGACACCTTCAGCAGCGTCACGCAGATATTCTCCAACCCGTACCGCGTGAGGGAGGTGCCGGCCGCCGAGTACGCCGGTCACGCCTGCCTGCGGGAGGAGGGCAGGGTGGCCCTCTACAAGAACAGCCTCGCTCGCTCCTGGGACTGCCTGCTGGTGAATCCCCAGAGCCCGCAGGTCGCGTTCCGGTGAGTGACAGGCCTGTAGCCGTCCCTGCTGACGTGGGAAACCAAAGACCCCAAATTGCTGCTGTGGGGGCTGCTTCCAGGCCGCGGGTGTGTGTTGAAGCAGCAGGTGGGCTGGGAGGGGTGGAAGGCCCATGCGTGGGCTGGTGGAGGAGTTGCCGTCAAAACGGCTCGTGGACAGGGTCCAAACACTGCGACAGCAGGCAGCTGTGATATAGTTCAGGGCATCCATGGGTGCACATGCATTTCTGCTCGTTCGTGTTGGTGGTTCAGCAGTCAGGATACTTCAGGGCAAAACCTAACATTGTTCAGGAAGGGGGATGCTCTCTTCCAGTGAAGTAGTCTCTCTGCTTCCCTTGGAGCAAGGATGACACTAGTTGAAAAAGAAAATGAAAGTTCCCAGCACTGCTGTTTAGAAGAGAACGGTTTCCCTCAGATACACGGGATTGGGGTTATTCCTTTGAGCAGGACGAACCCTGTGCTTGCCTTTTCTCCAGGCTCTTCCAGCTGGACAACGAAGCAGACGCCCTGGTGTACTTTGAGCAATATGCCCGGCAGCTGCGCCCTTTCTACGAGAGTTCGTGCCAGCCCTTGTCCCTGGAGGAGCTCCAGCAGCTCAGCGACTGCCTCCGCAGCTACCCCAGCTGGTCCCCTGCGCACATTGCTGTGGAGTTCGGCCGCCGGGAGACCTTCCGGCACAACCACATCCAGAGGCAAGGAGCAGGGGGGTCTCCAGGGGGTTGGTGCTCAGAAGGAGCTTGGGAGGGCAGGCTGGGGTATATTAGAGGATCCCTTCTTTGCTGTGGGAGCTGCCTGGCAGGTTTCAACCTGCTGCTGTAGAGCCCATAGCTCTGGTGCTTGAGATAAAGGATTGAAGTGCCCTGCTAAAGACACTGGTTAGGTTATTGTGACCCTTGTGGAGCTGTTATTTGGAGGGGGTTGTTGCTCACTTTGTAAACCGTGAGAGGGGGTACAGTAGAACTGTCTGGAAAGAGTTTTTGGCCATAAACCCTTGCTCTTTTTTCATGGTGAAGTTCTGTCGTGATTTAACCCCCGCCAGCAGCCAAGCCCCACACACCCACTCCTCAGTCCCCCACCAGCAGGAGCAGGGAGAGGATTGAAAGGGCAAAGGGTAGAAAACTTGTGGGTTGAGATAAACCCTTGAAAGAGGAAAGCAAAAGCCATGCACACAAGCAGAGTAAAACAAGGAATTGAATCACTGCTTCCCATGGGCAGGCAGGTGTACAGGCACCTCCAGGAGAGCAGGGCCCCATCACGCATTATGGTGGCTTGGGAAGACAAACACCATCACTCCAAAAGTCTGTCCCTGCTCCTCCTTCCCCCAGTTTTATATAGTAAGCATGATGCCGTATGGTCTGGAATATCCCTTTGGTCAGTTGGGGTCACCTGTCCTGGCAGTGTCTCCTCACAACCTCCCTTGCACTCTGTCTCCTCACCAGTGGGTCAGTATGAAAGCAGAAAAGGCCTTGGCTCTGTGTAAGCCCTTCTCAGCAATAACAAAAACATCTCTGTGTTGTCAACACTCCGTGTTCAGCACAAATCCAAAACACAGCCCCATACCAGCCACTGTGAAGAAAGTTTACTCTACCCCAGCCAAAACCAGCACAAGTTTACCGAGGGGAGACTGGTGAGGAGTTAGGGGACTGGAGGGCAAACGGCAGCACCATTGCCAGGTTGCTGACTGTAACCTGTCTCCTGCCTTCCTTTGGGCAGAGGGAGCTGATCCCATATGGAGGGCAGAAAAAGGAGCAGCATGTCAGGGAGAGAGTCCAGGGCAGGGCTGCTTGCTGGCCCTTCCCTGGCAGGAAGCTGGGCTTCCCTGAACCTCATGGTTCACACCAGATGGGGCAGATGTGGAAGGTACCTCTGTGTCAGCTCCTGGAGCAGCTGCATGCCCTCCTCCTGCCGTGTTCATTCCTGGGCCTCACGCTGAGTCCTCTCTTGCAGCTGCGTGAACAGCACGGCCAGCGAGGATGGCTGCACCCCGCTGCACCTGGCCTGCCGCAAGGGGGACGTGGAGTGCCTGCTGGAGCTGCTGGAGTGCCACGCGCGGGTGGACATCACCGACAGGAACGGGGAGACTGTTTTCCACTACGCCGTGCGGGGGAACAACCCCCAGATCGTTGAGGTGGGAGCGACTTCTACTCTGGGAGGAAGTGGGACCACAACAGGTCTTCTCTGTGCTGTGAGGAGAGGGCTGGGAAAACAGCTGCAGATAGGGGAAGAGAAAGTCAATTCCCTCTGTTGAGTTATTGCTTGAGCCTGATTTCAGCCTCTTCTATCCCCTCTTTGCTGGTGCTGTTTCCCATATTCAGAGTGCAGATTCCACCGTGCACTAGAACAAGGACGTTAAGCAAGTCTCTTCAGAAAGCATCCTTCACTGCTATTTGCATCAGGCCTTCATCCTGCCTTTCCTCAGGCCCATGACTGTTCCTTCCCTCTCTCCTGTGAGCAGGGTGTTTGGTTTTGGGCAGAGTGCTCCTGTAGGGAAGTGTGTGTTGAGGCTGCCGTGGGAGATCTTGTGTTGCCCACAGGTTGAAGGACAGTTTCGGAGCTGCCCTGGGCTCTCCTGAGCTGCAGGACCTGCTGTTTGAACTGAGTGGCCTTGTTTGGGGGACAGTGATCAGAGCCTTAAGGCAGAGACAGTCTGAAGCTGTAGGTGTTCTTGATGGCTGAGAAGTGCTGGGCAGAGTGATGGGGTTTGTGAGGGTGTGGGTGACCTTGCACATGGCTCCTGAGGTCTGTGAGCTCCCCAAGACTTGGTGTGAGCCTGAGACTGACTTCCCCACGGCTGCAACCCCCACATTTGCCCAATACCTGTTGTGACAGCTCTCCCTCTGCCTACCAGTCTGTGTTGGAGTTTCCTAATGCATGATGAGGTGGGGATGAGTATCAGGGCTTGCCATGCTCTGGAGTGGGCAGTTTGGAACTTTGTATTAAAAAGATATCCTCTTCTTTATTTCTCTGGTGGCTTCAACTTGGCTTGTCTGATCTGTCTCGTGTTTGTTTCTTTTCTCCACTGATTTCTTGCTAAACCGAAGAAAAGAACCTAAATTCCCACTTCTCATGTGTGCACCAGGGCTTCCCCAGGGTGGCAGTGGGATATTTTTGTGCAACAAACCAGTCAGCACATAAGAGATCTACAATTTACAGGGAGCAGGGATGGAGAGGACAGGCTGTAGCATTATGAGGGGTCCAGTGCTCCAGAGTCTGTCCTCGCAGCTCAGGAAGAGAGACGACACTCTTCCATGTTTGTCTGTCTGTTTATTTATCTACTGTCTCCTCCTTCCAGCTGCTGGGCAAAACCCCAACTACTGGCTTGGACCACCTGAGCAATGACGGGCTGACAGCTCTGCACCTCGCGTGCCAGCTGGGCAAGGAGGACATGGTTCGGTCCCTGCTGAAGTGCCGTGCCAGCTGCAGCGTCGTGGGCACACTGGGCTACCCCATCCACACAGCACTGAAGTTCTCTCACAAGGGGTAGGTGCAGTCTCCCCTCCAGTCTGGGGACCTGTGTGCTTGCTCAGCCATTGCCCAGGGCTGCTCAGTAGGACAGGTCTCATGTTAGTCATTGGCAGAAGAACCAGGGAGGTGCTGGTATAGGAAAGAAAGAAATGCTTTCAGAGTAAAACCTTTTTTTTCCTCGAATTAATACATTATTCAGTATCAGACATTAGGAGAAAGGCACGGATTTAAAAAGATGTATTTGTGAAATACATTTTCTCAGAATGAGCTGTAGGAAGATGATTGACTGATGCTTAGTATTAATTGCTGTACCTCTGTCTTTGAGTGCTCTGATCCTAATAAGCTTTCATTTCAAATCCTAGTGTTTCCTGTCTCCTGTAGGGCAGAGATACTCTTGACTCTTAATAACACACTCTGGAACTGATGCAAAAGAGGCACAATATTTACTCCCTGTTTTCTTTGGAGAAATTCGATGCCCTTTGTATATGCTTTATAATACTTAATGTTCAGAGAGTGTCCAAGCTCTACAAACAGGGCTTTCGAGGCAACACTCGCTGCTGGTAGCTGATTTTTAAGGATTTTGAAAAGTACTTCCCAACATTAGAGACACATTCACAAGCCCAAAATGGGCATAGGTCACTGAGGTTGCACTGGGGCTCCATCTGTTGTGCGGGGTTTGTTTGATGGTAGTGGAGAGGGCATGCTTATTTCGTAAGTCTACCTACCCTGTTTTCTAGGCATCAGATATTGGTCTGTTCACAACAGGTGTGGTTTTTCACTCATAGGGAAGTACATAGATTCTTAATTTCAGCAAGTATTTGACTGTTATAGTTCTATCCCCGTGTTTCCTTGGAAAGAGAGGAGAAGAATTTCGCTTCTCAGGTTTGGAGAATTTCCAGAAATGCCATATTCCTGTATTAGAGAAGCACCCAGATGTTGCTCCACAGCTTGTAATTGGGAAGAGGTTCTCCTGCTCCCAACACTGTTTGGCTTGTATGCTTCCTGTTGTGCCCGTGCTTTCCGTGAAGAGCAAAATAAAAGTGCAGCTGAGGAACTTGCAGGTGTTGCAGAGACCCTGCTGCTGCTGCAGGGTTTCCTGGTTTTCCTCTGGGCAGAAGGCAGGTGGTGATGTGAGTGGAAGTCTTGAGTCAAGACAGCAGCCACCCATCCTGTCATCTCACTGTCTTTCCCAGGTGTGCCCAGGCCATCCTCGAGGCAGATGCCAGCCAGGTTTGCTCCAAGGACCCACGCTATGAAGCCACTCCACTGCACTGGGCGAAGAAGGCAGAGGTAAATGGAGCCAATCTGTGGGGAGGGCCTGTGCTGCTACCCAGCACCCAGTTAATTCCTCCTGTGGCTAACCTGTCCCTTTCTGAGTGCACATGCAGAGCCCTGGGAGTGTCAGAGCCCAGCCAGCAGCCCAGTGTTTGATTCTCTTTGCCCTGTGCCAGTCAGTGCTGTTTGCCACAGAGAACAGAGCAGTGGAGCCTTGCAGTGACATAAACTGGTGGGCTCATCCCTAGTATTTCATCTATGGCTGTGAAACTGCCAGCTTGTCCCTTTTGTTGAGGAAATTGCAGCACTGTCCCTGAAGCACAGTTGCCCCTGGAGGGAGCTCTCTTCTCATTACGTGCCAGTTTCCTGGGAGCAAACAGCATGATGCCTTAGAAACTGCGGGGGAAGTATGAGGTAGGCACAGAGAAGGTGGCACGTGAGTGAAAGTCCGCGTCCTGCCAAAGCTGGGCAGGATGGTGATATGCCATGCTGGAGCACCTGAATGATGATTGTTGCAAGCAGACGGCATTGCTATAGCAGAGCTCTTTTCCCCTCCTGCAGTATCCATTACTCTCAGAAATATCCTGTGGAGTTTCAGAGCAGACTTAAATTTGCTTGGTTTATAAAGAGAAGCTCTGATGGCAGAATTTTTCCTTTCAGTCTGCAAGGATCCTGGCCTGAGTAGGAACTGGTTTTTTCTCTGTTGATCTCAGCCAGTCATTATAGTTTGTGTGAATCCCAAAGCATCCAGAAGCTCTAACCAGATTGTGCAGCCCCCAACTAGTTCTGTGGGAAAAGACAGAGAAACCCCAGTGCTTGGAACAATTCAGCTGGCATCTGCCAGCCAACTGTATCCAGGCTAAGTCTCCCTCCTCCTCCCCTGCTTTGCTTGCCGTGAGACCTGCACGGTGTGAGTGCCCAGCTGTTTGTCCTCACCATTGCTCTATCTCTTCTTGCCGTGGCCCCGCACGCTGGGGCACAGATGACGCGGCTGCTGCTGGAGTACGGCTCCGAGGTGAACGTGAGCAGCCGCACGGCCGACATGGCTCTGCACATCGCGGTGCAGAGGGGCCGCCTGGACTGCGCCATGGTCCTGCTCACACACGGTGCCCACACTAACGCCCGGGGACACGATGGCAACACCCCGCTGCACCTGGCCATGAAGGTGAGTGTTCTGCAGAGGCTGCTGGGAGGGAGAGACGATTTTCTTGAAGGGTTGAGGCAGGGACAGAGTCCTTTGAAATTCTGGCTGTTTCAAGTGGTGCTCCCTTGTGGGTGCTTTGGCTGATGAAAAGGGGAGGGAAGGAATGAGAAATCGTGTAAGTGGCTCTTGACTGAGCTTTCTGTTGTTCCCTAGCATGACCACCTGGATATGATCAAAGCAATCATCGTGTTTGGAGGAGATGTTGAGATCCCCAATGATTTTGGGGAGACACCAGGGCTGTTGGCAGCCAGGAGCAGCAAAGGTGAGGGAGCATGTCAGCAGCCTTACAGGATGAGCCCAGCATCCTGTCTCCCGTTGGGGGCCAAAACAGTGTCTTGGGGAGATGTGAAAACATGCCATGCATGGGTAATGCTTCTCCAACATGCTTTCCCAGCTTCTAGTTGCTCACACAGTAGGCACGCATTTGCTAGCAGCATAGGCTTTGTATTAATAGCCCTTGATGAATTTCTCATCTGTGACACAGAGATGCAAGAGGAAAAGCTGGCACGCACTCCCCCTTTTTCAGATCACCATATCAGGCACTGCAGGCTCACAACAAGATGATGTAGCACTGCTGAACAACCCAGGCACAGGCAGACACAGGCCGTTCTCTAGGGGCAAGAAGTGTGTTGCACACGCCCTTGAAGCTGCACAGCAGTGGATACTCCTGCCATGCACAAGTCCTGCTGCCTGGTGTTTGGGGAGAGATACCCGGGACATGTTTTGCCCTTCCCCAGGTCATCCCAGAGGCTTTGCGAGGGTCCAGCCTGCTGTGGACTCGGCAGAGCACGTTCTCCCGTGGTGTGTGCGTGCACTGATTCTCTTTCTGATCTGTGACTCCCCCTTCGTCACCTAAGGTGCGAACCGGAAAGTGCTCTTAGACCTGCTGCAAACTGTAGGGACCGAACGCTGCCACCCTCCACCCAACCCTGACTCCCCAAGCCTGGCACCATCTGCCGCCTCCTTCCTGGAAGGCCAACCTTCCTCGCGGAGCAACCTCAACAGCTTAGGTAACGCCTTCCCTGGCCCTCCCTCCCTCTTCTCCCTTCTTGCTTCACAGTGCTCTCTCAGACCTCTTCTTCAGACAGGTCATGCTCTGGGAACTGTCAAAGCTCTCACTATCTGGTGGCTCTGTGGTGACTCTGTCCTCATTCACCTTTTACAGGATCTCCTCTCTTTTCTCTGCTTTTCCTGTTGCGTGTACTCCAAACTCTTGTAATCAAAACATTTGTTTTATAGACCTGACACAATGTAGCTCTGTAAAAAAAAGACTGATTGCCTGACCTCTCTGGAAGAGGGGGCACCTAGTTACCTGCATGTACTTTATCCACTGGATCATGTATAGAAGGGAAGGTACTTGCTGGTCTGCCTTGAGGACCTCCCAGTGTTGTGCTGGGCACAAGGAGATTTAGAAGTGTCACTTACTCAGATCCTGGAGACCAGCAACTGAGAGAGGGGAAGGGTGAAGACTGAGGATAAGCAACCTTGATCATTGGGTTTGTTATGCATAGGAAAAGCCTACCTTGGGACATGTGATTGTGTTGAATCTTGTGGTCTGTGCTGTCCTGACTGTGTGAATAAGCACATGGATCTATTCTAAGTGAGGGGCTTTCTGCCTTTAGGGAGCTCCAGAGCTGAGGCAGAGGCAACAAGAGGGGTTGTGAGCTAGGCAGTTGGGGAGTTGACTTGGAGGATCATGAGAAAAGCATGCAAGCAGCTAACATCTGCTTGTGGACCACTTCCCGTCTCAGGTTGGAGATTTTCTTTGCAAAGGCTCTCCTGTGGGGCTAGAGGACAATTGTGGAATGTGTCTGTGTCACCACAAATCTCACTGGCTGCTGACACCAGGACTTTCTTCTCACCGTAGCCCAGTGAAGGCAACCCATGCCCAGTTTCAGCTCTGCTGCAGTGACAGAGCAAAGCCCTTTTTTATCGTGGACTCTGGCCCTTGAAGAGGGGTTCTTGTCCACAGCCACCTTGTGGCCTGGGTGCTGGCAGGAGTATGTAACTTCTCTCCCCCTGTTCTTTCTTCTTTTGGTTTCGCAGGCTGGCTTCTCACCTAGCCTGGATTGGTGCCCCACACCCAGGGTGGCCTGGGTGAACGTCAGCTGAGGGGTAATGACAAGTCACCCTGCCTCCACAGCTCTCCTGCCTAGGTTACTTTGAGGAGTAGATTTAGGTTTTATCTTAACAGCTTGCAGTAAACTGCATAGTGGGCACGCTGCTGGGCTCTGCCTTCTCTCACCCTCTGTGCACATCATCTGCTTCTCCAAATCCTGTCTTCTGGCACATCTCCAGCTGCCCACTCTAAAGGATGGCGTTGCTGTCCCTTGGTGTGGAGTTAAATTTGGGGGGTACCTGTTGGCTGTGGGTAAGATGGCTTGTGTCTCCTGCAGGGACCTTTATTCGATGGGGAAGGGAGTTGGATATTCTCTCTGTGTTTATTATGTTTATTGGTTACCACACTGGTGATGTCTAATTTATTTTTTTTTTCATTTTGCCTGTTCATGGTCCTCTAGGGTACAAGGACCTTCTGTATATTTCCACAACGCTCGGACAGTTGTTGAAGGCACCAGATGTTGTGGACATGCCCATTGAGGCTGGAAGAAAGTAAGTGAGGAACAGCTTCTGTCCAGGCTCCTGTGCAACTGGAAGGTGAAATCCGTGTGTGAATTCTCCCTCCCACACCCACGGGGATGGTACCCTCAGAGCTGACATTATTTCATGCCCATCAACATTGCAGTTTTTCCCAGCATCTTTTGAGACGTCTCTGTTTCCATAAATGATCCCTGCCTGTCCTGCCTGGAGCTGCAGTGTAGCCTGAGATCAGAAGGTGAAACCCTGCTCTGTCCCTCCCCTGTGCCACTGGGCATCCAACACTGTTTTGGCTTTGTGACTTCCGTGTCTCCACACACTGCCCTGATGTTCATTCACGCAGCTCCTCTGCACTGTCTTGGCAGTGCCTGCACCTTGCCTTGCGTGGAGTGGAGGAGGCGTTGCCACTGAAGTGTTGCTGGCAGGATTTAGATCTGTCTGCTTTTTTATTTATGACACAACACCCATTACTGTGTAGTAAGGGACTTGGGTGTGTTTTTGGCTGGTGACTCTCTCTCTGGGGTAAAGGTTAGAGATGGCTATGCAAGAGCAAAGGATGTTGCAGCAGCTCTGACAAGGTTTATTGGACATGTCTTATTTGCACCTGAGAAGACACTGCTGGATTTATTTATTCACTGATTACACTGTCTGCAGCAATCTACTTACTGACATAGCTTCCCATCCCGAGGGCTGTGTTTCCGCAGAGTGTTCTGTGGTTTGTAATCTGTCCCACAGCTCCCAGTCACCTGTGTGTGTCTCTCCAGTCAGGACCGGCTCCTGTGCTTGGATGGAGGGGGCATCCGGGGCCTTGTGCTCATCCAGCTTCTCCTGGCTATTGAAAAGGCTGCGGGCCGTCCCATTCGTGAGATTTTTGACTGGATCGCAGGGACCAGCACTGGAGGGATCTTGGCACTGGCTATTGTACATGGTAAGGACGTAATGGATCCCTTCTCGCTCCGGTGGGCCTTAGTGTTCCTCTTGGGGGAGCAGATGTGTGGTGGGATCCGCCTCTCTGAGTCCCAGCTGAGATCTTTTCTGCCTGCCAGAGAAGGGAAGGGATGTTCCTTAATGAAAGAAAGCCCAGACCTGGCTTTGTGCTTACTTCTCATGTCAGCTGGCTTTGAGCAGCTTTCTGGGTTTTGGGGAGTGCATGGCGGCAGAGTTCAGTGTTCTGTTCTTCCTGTGCCCTCCGCAGAGGCCTTAGAGCAAGGTGATTGATACATTCTGGTAATGGGAAGCTGCTCCAAGCTTGCTCTTCCTCTGTAATCCTTCCCAGTCATGCTGCTGAGAACCAAGCAGGTGACAGGCAGCTTGGGAAGGGGATTGGATTGGGAGTGATGCCTCCCATCTCCCACTTCTCCTGGGAAGTCCTTGCTCTGATTTCTTGTTCTTGTGCTGTTTGTTCTGCCTGCCTTTCCTCCCACCCCCTGCTCCTGCCAACACTGTTGCCCATCTCAGGGAAGTCCATGGACTACATGCGCTGCCTGTACTTCCGCATGAAGGACATGGTGTTCCGGGGGTCTCGGCCCTACGAGTCGGAGCCCCTGGATGAGTTCTTGAAGAAGGAATTTGGGGAAAACACCAAAATGACAGATGTCCGAAAACCCAAGTAAGTCCTGCCTTGGGCTGTGCTGGTTGATGCTGTCCCACATGTGCTCTAGACCTGTCTCAGCAGAGATGCTCAGCCTCTCCTTAGAGCAGATCTGGAGGAGTGTGATGTGCAGGCTTTTGAAGCCATAAGTTGTTTTTTTTTTCCATTTTACTCTTATTCTCTCATGTCTGCTTCCCCAGGGTTATGGTGACAGGGACATTGTGTGACCGACAGCCAGCTGAGCTCCACCTTTTCCGGAATTACCCTGTACCAGAGACAAAACGCTCCACTGAATACAAGACAAGTGCATCTTTCCAACCACTCACTCGGCCAGAAGGTAAATGATGGTACATGGAAGTCCAGCTGGTTGGTTGAGGAGGTTTCATCCCTCAGAGACAGATTTCATGTTCTTCCTCCTATTGCTCTAAAAATCAGGGTGTCCCAGCAATGGCTCAGTCCTGGTCTTGACTTGTAACTAGGTCCTAGTGATGGTTCCTTTTTCTCCTATCTCCTTTGCCCTTGGCTTCTCCTGTACCAGGAACAGGGGCTGGCTGATGAGGTTCAGGAGGAAGGGGTCTGCTGGAGGAGTCCTGCATACAGTCATTACCTTTCCCTGGGCTCTCACAGAAAAACATGGAAAAGCCACATAGCTGAGGCATGCAGCCCCCTCCAGCATTGTCTGGCACACATAATGGGTTCACTATCAAAATAGCAGCAGGGAAATGGATAGAGAGTGAATTTGACCCAGGATATGTAAAAAGTGGTGAGAGCATCTTTTAAAGCCCCACACAGTCATCCTGTGCATCCAAGCAGGAGCCCTACTGTTGGGAGAAAGAGGCACAACCATGTAGGGCAGGGTTTCCTGGGACTGCAGGCCATCCTGATTTGTGTTGGTGGAGCTGGGCTGCTTTTTGTGCACAGCAGGGTTGCTGCAAGAGACCTTTTGCTCCCTGTCCCTGCAGAGCAGCTCGTGTGGCGTGCTGCCCGCTGCAGCGGAGCGGCTCCCACTTATTTCCGGCCCATCGGCCGCTTCCTGGATGGAGGGCTGCTGGCCAACAACCCCACCCTTGATGCCATGGCAGAGATCCACGAGTACAACAAGACACTGATCAAAAAGGTGAGGCAAATCCTAGCCTTGACTGGTAACTGGAGTTTTTTGGGCCACTCTTGAAGAGGAAGCGGGTTTGAGAGTGGGTGCATCTTAGTGGATAAACTAGTTAGAGGTGCAGTGCCCTAAAAGGGAGTGTATGGAGGGGAAGATGTGTTGGGAATAGTGGCTGGGAGGTGAGATGCCTCTTCTAACAAGGGTGTGAGAGGGGGAGACAGTCTCATCAGCCTCTCCTTGCTACTTTGAACAAGGATGATTCAGTTGATGGTTTTATGTGGCCCTTGACATGGCTTTGCAGGGCCTTTTTCTGCCCAGAAATAAATGGAAAAGACAAGGGTAAGGTACTCTGCAAGGCTGAATAGTGAATGCCTTCTGTGGTGTGGCAGGTTCTTCAAAAAGATGAATAACCAGTGATAGCTATTGCTCCCTGTAGCTGAAAGGGGAGGTGTGTTGCCAAAATGACTGAAGTGTTGGGCTGTTTCATGGTCATCTGGTTCTAGGACTCGTCTCCTACGTGATCCCACGGGTTTGGGTTTGGGTGTGGTCAGGGGAGAAGAGACAGAACAGTGCAGCTGTTGAAGTCCTGTGGGTTACAGCTGTCTCACCAGGCCGTACTTAGGGGGAGGATGGGGGAAGGAAAGGCTGCTGAGCCTTTTTCCTTCGCTTTCAGAGCTTCCCCAGGAAGCCGCTGTGAAAGACATTCTCCACTTTCATTCCTGGTCCTTGCAAACAGATCTTTTCTTTGTCCTCAGGGTCAGAAGCATGAAGTAAGAAAATTGGGGTTGGTGGTCTCCCTGGGGACAGGGAAGCCTCCTCAGGTCCCAGTGAGCTCTGTGGATGTTTTCCGCCCCTCAAACCCTTGGGAGCTGGCAAAGACCGTCTTTGGGGCCAGGGAGCTTGGCAAGATGGTGGTGGATTGTGTGAGTACTGGGAGGAGGGGATGGCGAAAGACCCCTGGGGTTGCTTGCACAGAGGAAGAAAAGGTTTCCAGTTTCCAGCTTCCTCCTTTTGGAAGTAAATTCTGTTTCCTTGGAACTGCTCTGACTATGGATGTAGTGGGTAACGTAAGAATTGCAGGAGCACAGCAGGCCTGAAGACCTGTCTGGTTCTCTGGGGTTTTGAGTGCCCCAAAGGGACACTCATCCCCAAGGGATATTCTTGCAGCTGAAAGGAGCTAAGGACAGGATGGTGGTCAAGTGACTCTTAGGAACATTTGCAGGTGTGAGTTTGTGAAACTCAGTATCTTTCCAGGAAGCATTGCTTATCATCTGAGCAACCTGGGCAAAAAAAAAAAAATTAATCATGCCTCAGGAAACAGCAATTCATTTTTCTTTAGAACAGCTTTGTTTTCCTCACTGGGGAAATCAGTAAATACTAGAGAAGTGGGAGAGTCACTAATAAAAACTAGTAGTTAAGAGCTGTGGTTAGGAATGTGCAGTTGGCATGTGCACTTGTGTACTTCAGGAAGAAGATCATTAAATGCTGTGCATGAAAACACTCTAAATGGATGAAAGCTAGAAAGATCAGAACTGAAGTTCTGACTATGATCTTAATTCTGTTGCTTTATCTCCTTTTTAGCTTCCTGAAGTGAGAAAATGCCCAGAGTCCCTCTGCTTCCCCTGTCTTTTACCTCAGGGTTCCCAGGGAAGCTGTCTCAGGATAGCCCAGTAAGCCTGCAGTAATCACAGGCTCTGCTGTACAGGGCTTGGACAGAAGGGATACAGATGAAATCTTAAGGAGACTGTTGTTAAGGTCATCCTGGGAGTTTCCTTGAGGCAATCCACTCTGTGCTGTGACATATGAAGGGTTTGTAGGGCGCAATTCTTGTGTCCCAAGAATCAGGAGCACTGTTCTTATGCTAAAAATAAAAAAGAAAAAGAAAAGCCACCCCACTCTTGGTGGTGAGCAGGACCATCCATGATGCACTTGCTCCTGTTTTTTGCTCTCCCTCTGCAGCTTGTGCAGTTGGGCTTGGTGCCAGGGAAGCCTCTTGTAGGCAGGGGAAGAGCAGCCAGGCTGTAACTGCGGGCCTGTTTCCCCTGCAGTGCACTGACGCAGATGGCCCAGCTGTGGATCGTGCCAGGGCCTGGTGTGAGATGACGGATGTCCCATATTTCCGGTAGGAGCTTCCTTTCCTCTCTCTTGCACAGACCTATTTTTATCCCCCTCGCTTCAGACCTGGCTGTGGCGTGCGTCATCCCAAATGGCATCCCCTCCAGAGGCACGCCTGCCCAGACCTGTCCCCTGCCCCCTGCACATGCCTCAGCGACACGATGGAGCGTGCCCTGGCCCTCCACATGAGCTGAGGCACCCAGCACGCCTGGTCTGGGCCAGTTAGGGGAGGTGTAGGGGGTGTTGTCTTGCACAGTGCTTTGGGATGTGCATCCTGCCCTGTTCCACCCCACACAGCCTGTTCTAGGCTTGTCATTTGTGCTTGTGTTTAGCACATGTCCCTCATGTGCTGCGGTTGCTTCACTGTGGCTCAGCCTTGAGTGTGGCTGGGCCTTGAAGGAGGGGGAAGGCCTCTGCTCTGCGGGCCTGACAGATCAAGGGCCAGCGAGCACCCCAGCAGTGGGAGCTGCTTGGTGGAAGTGTCCTGCTTGGCAGGCTCGTGGCTGGTCACCCCCGTGTCTGTGCCCGGCTGGTGATGCTGTCTCGTTGTCCTTAGGCTCAGCCCTCAGCTGCACACGGAGGTGATGCTGGACGAGGTGAACGACGCCGTGCTGGTGAACGCTCTCTGGGACACCCAGCTCTACATCTACCAGCAGCGGGAGCAGTTGGAGCAGCTGGTGCGGCATCTCTGCCGATGACTGACCTGGAGGTGCCCATTCTGCGTTCTGAAGGCAAGGAGCAGCTGACACCAAAGTGGCTCAGATCTGCCCTTGAACCAAGGTGTTGAGATGGGGGAGAGACTAGTACTACTCAAGAGGAATTAATATTTAATAGACAGCAGTGCACATACACGTGTATTCCCAGACACAGAATGTATGACATGTATGATAGCTGTAAAATGCTGACAGTTATCTTTGTGCTGTAACCCCATCTCCACTGCTCTGCTTGGTTTTGCTGCCCTGCTCTCTGACCCAGAATCCAGAGCCCTCACCTACTTCTCTTGAGCTGTAGCAGCTGGAATGTCTCCTGTCTGTGCAGTACCTCCACTGACAAAGCACCGTGCACCTTCCCATGTCACAGAACAGGCCTAGGCCTGGTAAAGCTTCAGGGATTGCTTGGCCCACTAGGCCCAAGGTATTTCAGAGTGTATAGTATGGGAAAAAGGGATTATTTTTCCCTCAACACACCCAGTTTGAAGGGGAGCAGAAATGCTGCAACTCTTTGCAGTAGATACGATGCAGAATGTTGCTGCTGGCCTTGGGAGAAGGGTGAGCCTTTCCTGAGACAACTGTCTTCTGCAGCAGCTTCTCCTTTCCCCTCTGAAGTGGGCTGGCAACACAGTACTGACTGTGCCTGGGGAGGGAGACACTCCCCCACCCAGGACTTTATTGTGCCACTGATTTGCTGTGCTACACCTTGCTCAGGGGCTGAGATGTGAAAGCCTGTCTTTACTCACAGCAAGCTCAGTGGAAGGGACAAGAGCCTTGGCTTCATAGAGAGATCATTTCTCTTTATTCTTAAAATGAAACTGAAATGCTCTGAGATTGGTTCCCACCAAAGAAGCCAACCCTGTGACAATTTGGATTTACTTTTTTCTTACGACTGGAAATTGTACTGTGATTGCTGCACCACTCAGTGTTTCTGCAGTAATTTTTGCATATTTATAAGTAATTTATGTATCTATTTGGAGGCGTTTTGAGGAGTAACCCGAAAAACTGACTTTTTAATCATTTTCTTTTGAGTGAATGGACTGCTGCTGCCTGTTTCTGTGAGAAACTAACATGTCCTAAAATAAAGAGGGATTTGCATTTGATTCCAATGTTGGTCCATGGTTGTCTTGTCTTTCTCTCCATCTTCCAAGTTCCCACAGGGGTTCTAGGCTTGCTGACTCTGAATTTCTTACAGGTAGAAAATCAGAAAAAGGGCTCCTTGAGGCACAGGACTTACACCCTTTGTATGGGCTGAAGAGGTGAATGGGCTGTCCCTGCAGCCAGCCCTGGCAGCACGTGTGTGGTGTGAGTGGCTGGTTGCCCCACAGCAGTTGCAACCAGAGTAGAGAGGCTTTGGACCAGCTGCAATATGAGGATCCTCTTGGAGCTGGCCAGGCCTAAAAAATAGAATGCTGAGT
The DNA here is from genome assembly GCA_013398055.1 of Ifrita kowaldi. Classification (NCBI taxonomy): domain Eukaryota; kingdom Metazoa; phylum Chordata; class Aves; order Passeriformes; family Cinclosomatidae; genus Ifrita; species Ifrita kowaldi. Next base: position 171,675 of record VZRS01014609.1, on the reverse strand, counting down.
TTTGCTTGATCCTTCTCTTCCCAGGCACATGGCCGGAAGAAATCACAATGGCAGCGCTCTGGTGCCAGCTCACCAGAGGTGAAACCTGGGAAAGGGTTCAGACAGAAACCTGTTCCTGCTGTTAAAGTTTCAGTGAGAATGGGAGTGGGAGGGAGGCTAAGAGCCAGAGGGCTGAAGCCTGGGATGGGGGAATAATGGGCAGGGCAGAGCTGAAATGTGTTTAGAGCTTTCCTTGTGCTCCCTGCTGCCTGCTGCTCTTTGCTGCCTGCGATCCCAAGCCGATAGGGATCTCCTGACCTGCGAGGTGCCTGCGTGAGAGAGACCTGAGGATGCTTCAGGTGCTCAGCACAGCGAGGCCGAGCGAGCCACGCCGGAGCGGCGGCAGTGCCGGGGGCAGCGAGCCATAAGGCGGTGACTCGAGCAGGTGGCCGGCGCCGCAGGTGTCAGCACGGGCAGAGCTGGGTACCAAGCTGGCAATCAATAATGCAAAGAGGCGGTCACATGTCCTTGCTGGCTGTCGCAGGATTCCTCTCTCCCCCCCAGAGTCTGGTTACTTCCAGAGATCAAGTTCCAGCCTCTCGGCTGGTGAATTATTAAACTCCATCAGTGCTCCCTTTGTACCACGTCTGTGTCTTCCTGCTGTCCTTCCTTGCTGGTGACAGGCTCTTTCCATCCAGCTGGCTGTGCAGAAGCAGAGTCCTCCAGGCCAGTATAGCACCTTGTACCCTCCTTTGCTCCTTGCTTCTCTGTGGGAGAGTGAATAGGCTCCAGAGATGGATCTGTCCTACAGATCCACCATCTCCATCTATAAGGTGAGTGTTGGCATCAAAGGCTGCTCCTGTCTGCATGTGGGAGATGAGTGTTTTCTACCAAAGGTTCTCTTGGATGGACAGCTGAGGGCTGAACCCACTCCCAGGCTGAGCCGCAGCAGCTCCTGTGGGCTCTGGGCTGTGTTTGGGAGCAGATAGCTGGCAAGAGGAGAGGGTGGTGTGGGTCCTAAAGGCTGATTTGGGAAGGAAGTGGGCAGCCAAGGGTGGCTTGGACATGGAGCGTGAAGGGTGACATACCTTGGTTGCTGGTAGGAAGAAGTTCGATCATCTGTTTTGCCCCTCCCTTGAAAGAGTCTCTGATCTCATGAACGCTTCCCTGCACACATCAGTGCTGAACCAAGGTGGGGAGGGCTGACAGAAGTGGGGAGTTGCTTATTCCAGTCTCTGGTCTTCTCTGTAGTCAATGGACACCTTTGATAAAATGCAAATAAAAGTGGAGTAGCTGGTTGTCCATCCCTTGTGTTACTAAGCTGCTGAGTCTGGCAGTACACCACATCCTGGCTGGGAAAGGGTTGTGTTCATGCCTGGATAATAAGCAGTGGCCCTCTGGCTGGCTGTGGGGTGAGGGAAAAGGCTGCTCAGATCCCCTTGCAGTTACTCCCCTGCCTGCAGTGGGTGTGGGCCCTCAGGAGAAAGCCGTCTTCATTCCGGTGACTATTGGCTCTGCAGTGGGCTGCCTTGCCCTCTGGCACAGCTCCTCTCCTGGCTGCCTTGGGAAGGCTAAGGGCAGCTGGAGTTGCTAGCCAGCCCCGATGCAGGGAGCTGGCTGTGCATGGCTGTACATTGCCTCGGTTCCAGTGTGCCAGAGGGGGCTCTCACCCAGCCAAACCACAGCAGGGGAGCCTTGACCTGCTGAGGTCTCTGGGCATGAGGAAGAATGGCACTAACGAGCTTCTGCCTGGCCACAGAGTATCCTGGAGCAGTTCAACCCTGCGCTGGAGAACCTGGTGTACCTGGGGAACAACTACCTGCGTGCTTTCCATGGTGAGTGGGGTCCCACACAGCCAGGTCTCCAGACCACAGAGCTGCATCCAGCCTGGGCATCCCCTGTGCCACCACCCAGGACAAGGTCTGCCACCTCTGACGTGTCCTGAGCTGCTCTTAAGCACTCTTCAGCTCCAGGACCCACTGCTGATGGGGAGAGATGGGGCGCCTATAGGCGAGGTACCAGGGGGTGGCTGCTCTGTTGTGCTGCTTGCTGGAGGTGGTGATGGTGGAAAGGCAGGCCAGACCCTTACCACCCCTCTCCTCTCCCCACAGCATTATCCAAAGCAGCTGAAGTGTATTTTAAGGCAATTGAGAAGATTGGGGAGCAAGCACTGCAAAGTTCCACCTCACACATGCTGGGTAAGGCTCTCCTGCACATCATCTTCTGTCCTGTGGTGAGCCACAGTTATGTTTTTTTGACCCTTATGTTTTTTAGCTGGTCCATCTCCAGGTACTGGGGCAAGAAAGACAGCTCCTCTAAGTGGTGTCTCTCTGTACCAGGCCCTGTCCAGGTGGTGAGAGTCAAATTTATTGTGTGCCCTTGAATATTTCTCACAGCCCCAGCACTCTCACTCTCTGAGATCAGTGAGTGAGCTCAGCTCCTGAGATGGACCTCTTGCAGAAACCAGTCCCTGTTGAGACATCCTGCCCCAAGAGATGAAATTTTCATCATGGAGGAAGCATTTTTCTCCTCCTTGGAGGTGTGAGGGAAAAGCCAGGGAGCATACAGTGACAACTGATGGGGTCTTGTCCCCCTGAGCCTGCAACCAGCTCCTGGAATGGCAGCTTGGAGCTGAGGGAGTCGCAGCAGCGTAAATAACTCTGCAGCCTGGTGGCAACTGCTGAAAATATGTTCGGGGAACTGCTCCACTGCTAAACATTTTAGCAAAAAAATTCCAGCAGATGTGCCCCTTCTGCAGGCTCTTTTTGTCACCTGCACCTCCCAGCTAGCTCCTGTGCTCCCTGTCACCAGTCTCTTCCTTTCCTGCTTTCATAATACCGACGCTGGTGAAGCAGGACCGTGCACAGCATCGCAGTGGGTGCTGGAGCTACCTTCCCGTGGGACAGCCAGAACTGTGCACCGCAGCTGGGGAGCCACTGGGGTTAGAAATGGGGCCTGGAGGGGCTGTGGCAGAGGCGAGGCTGCCTGCTGACACCTGGGGCTGTAGCAGAGCACTGGTCCGGCCACCACGTGGGCTGGAGTAACCCTGCAATGGCAGTGCCTGGGAAGGAAGGCTGCCAGAGTGCAGGGAGCAGTGCTTTGTGATATCTCTTGGACTTCCACAGCCGTGTATTGTCAGCCTGAGCTGCACGCTGCTGGTCTGCCTCCTTGGGCACACGAGGAAATGGCCACAGGACTTTTTCACCTTCTCCTGTCTTTTTCCCCTGAAGGTGAAATCCTGATGCAGATGTCTGACACACAGAGACTACTGAGCTCTGATTTGGAAGTCGTGGTGAGTGGTTTTCCCAAGGGCTGGTGGAGGTGGAGAATAAAGTGATTTCCTTAAATACAGCTTATCAGCATTTATCATATTCACTCCATCAGCTGCCCTCACACACACCTGCAGGCAGGTGCCTGCCTCCCTGCTTTCCCTGCTGCACGTGGCAGAGGAGGGTTACAGGGCTGGCACGCCCAGAGCCTGGCTGCAAGTGCGTTGTGTGCTCAGCAAGTTTTATGAGCCACCCCTTATCACAGTGCATGCAACATCCCATATGGTGAAGGGATAAGGGTGATGGCTCCTTCTCCTCTTTCAGGCTCAGACCTTCCATGTGGACCTGCTGCAGCACATGGAGAAGAACAGCAAAATGGATGTGCAGTTCATCAGCGTAAGTGACGAGCTTCCTTCTCCTCCTCAGCTCTCCTTGTTTCCCTCTCCCCTTCACCCAAGGGTTTTTGCTTGAATGCTTGAGGTGTTTTCTTCATTCTTCTCAGCATGAGATAGGGGGTCTTATCTTCTCCATCATGGAACAAACCCCCCTTTTTCAGCTGATGATGGGGAGCTAAAGAGGTGGCTGTTCTTTGTGCAGTGGGACTTGCCAAATGCTTCAGCGGAGCTGAGAGACTCAGCATCCCAAAAGCAGAGCTCCCAGCCTCCCCAAACCCCAGGTTCTGCTTGTCTGTGGGTCCTGTGCTGCCATGGCCCAGCTGCCCATGCTGGTGGGTAGTGTCACAGAGAGAGACAGAGGCCTGGGGACTTGCTCCCAGTGCTGGGGCAGCTGGGGGCCAGTTCTTGCTCCTGAGATCTGGAAGTTCATCAGCACTCTGGGGCCATTTAAATTGAAAAGAAAGGTGAAGAAAGTCATTTTATAAGAGGTCCAGGTGATGCCTGACTGCAGGTGGACTCAGATGTTCAACCACCCATCAGAGCAGGACCCTTGCTGCCTCACGGTGTGGCTGGGTCTCTGGTTCCTTACTGAATCTGTTTTCTCCCTGGCAGGAGAGCCAGAAGCAGTATGAGCTGGAGTACCAGCGAAGAGCCACCAACCTGGATAAGTGCATGGCAGAGCTGTGGAGAATGGAGAGGGCCCGTGACAAAAACGCCCGGGAGATGAAGGTAAGCAGTGATTGCAGGAAGGGGAGTTGGTAGTAACAACTGGATGGGATCTCAGAAGCCAGGGCTGATTTCTCAGCAACCTCAGCTGAGGGGTTGCCCCAATGTTCAAAAGGCAAGCAGGCTTATCTGGAAAGTAGCAAACTCCTGTTCTACAGGGTACTACTGACCTGTGGTACTCACTCCTGCCAAGCCCTTTCCTCATTTAGGAAGCCTCAGTAAGCAAGGACTTAGTCCCTGGCACTCTGCTCTAGCTCCTTTCTGCTGCTCCAGCACTGCAAGTGCACTGGGAAGCTGATAGACAGGATGACCCCTTCCAACCCTTGCCCTGAGCCCACTCTGCTGGGTTTTCACTGATCTTTTCCTCCCTTTTTTCCCTGTGACACAGGAGAACGTGATCCGACTGCGCTCGGAGATGCAGGCGTTCGTCTCTGAGAGCCAGAGGGAGGCTGAGCTGGAGGAGAAACGCCGCTACCGCTTCCTGGCTGAAAAGCACCAGCTGCTCTACAACACTCTCCTCCAGTTTTACAGCAGGGTACAGCCCTGACATGCTGGGGAGCAGAACTGGTGGAGCAGGCAGCAGGGCTGGAAGGGGAGCATGCAGGCATGAGAGAGCCAGGGCTGAGCCATCCCTTAGTTGAAGGACGCGTCTGCACATGGACTGGGCAGGAAACGATTTTGTTTCTTGCTGTGAGGTTCAGGCTGGCTGTACTAGGCTGGGAGAAGATGTCAGGGGCTGAGGATGGTGCTGACATGGGGTTTGTTGGGTGTGTGAATGATGGAGGAGGGAAGAGTGCTGTAGGTGTTTATAGCAGGGTCTTTGGGACCATGGGATCTCTGCTGGAGGGTGCCATCCTGGAAATTCCTGCTTACAGGGAGCTGTTTGGCCATTCCCACAAGCCTAATTGTGGGAGGACCTGGTCTCTAATGCATGTGTAAGCCCTAGGCTTCCTCTGTAGCTGGTCTGCCATGTCCATCACCCCCTCTTCTCCCCTTCTCCCCAGGCTCGCAGCATGATCCAGACCAAGGCACCACGGTGGAAGGAGCAGCTGGAAGCCAGCCGCAACCCCTCAAACAGCCACTCACCCGGGCTGCTCTCAGCCTCCCACGGCCAGGGGTATCCATCAGGACGGCTCACGCCCACCCATCTCGAGATGGTGAGAAGCCCACAGACAGCATGTTTGGTGAAATACTGGAACAGGTTGCCCAGAGAGGTGGTGGATGCTCTGTCCCTGGAAATGCTCATGGTCAGGTTGAACTGAGCTGTGAGCAACCTGACCTAGTTGAAGATGTCCCTGCTCATTGCAGCCAGTTGGACTAGAGGGCCTTAAAAGTCCCTCCCAACCGAAACAATTCAATGGTTCTGTGGTAGTGAGGCTGCAGGGCAAGGTCAGTCCTTGGCCAACCATGGTGCTTGCTGCCTTGTCCAGCTCCAGTGGCCTTTCCTGGCCAAGAGGAAGAGCAGCCTGTGTGTGGGCTGCAATGGAGGAATGTGCTGAGCTTGGCTTTCTAAGAGGGACTGCATATCTCTCAGAGCATCTCCTGCCTAACACAGCCTTTGTGGATGTGTGTTCAGCCCCTTTTCCTTCCAACAGCCCCAGAGACCCCTTGGAGACTTTGCTTCTTCTATGACTGGGAGTAGATCCAGCATCTTCTCTCCGGACCCTCCAGAAATGAGAATGTCTCCTCAGCCAGAGTCTCCCAGGCGGCCACTGCGGAGGACACCATCAACAGCCAGTATGACCGGAGCAGTGCTGTGGGGAGACACAGGGGCTGGAGCTCTCTGGGAAGAGGGTTGGGTTTGGGAAGGGACCACCACTCTATCAGACCACCAGACCTCAGCCACATTCCTGGGCATGGTGAGAGGACAGTGCTTATGGGAGATGTAGAGGGCAAGGCTGAAGTAGAAAGTGAGCTCAGCCTTCAGGGCAGAGTCCATCCTGGGCAAGGCCAGGCTGTGTGAGGTCGGGAACCTACAAATGTGCCATTTTCAAGGCTCCTTGAACTACAAGCACTGGTCCTTGCTAGAGTTCCCATTTTAGTAAAGCACCTTCCCTCATACTACCACATTAAATATTAGCTTGCCCTGTGAAGCCCAGCCACTTACCTCATGACACACCTGCTTTTCCTTCCTGAGAAATTTCAGCTTAAAGTCTTTAAAAGAAGTAAAAAAAGGACAGAGAGAGAGAGAAATTACGCAAATAATCAGTAGCTCTAGCAGGTCGGGAAGAGGACTGTCAGGCAGGGCATGCAGTGCCTATGCCCTAGGCATTTGGCCAAAGAGGACACAGCACAAAACAAATGGGTTTGGCTTGAGTTGGTTGTCTCCTGCAGGATGCTTACCCTGCTTTTCCCATGCTATGCTTTGCTCTCTCCCTGAAAGGCCATCTGCTCCTCCACTAGAGTAATTACTTGACTGGGGAAGCACTGGTCCCTTTGAGGCAGCGTGGGTCTTGCAGGAGGACGCCAGACTCCAGCCAGACCCCTGGGATGCCTCCCCACAGGTTTGCTCCCTACGGGCCGTACGTCCCGTTCGGGTTCCTTTGGCGAGGCCAGCAGCACCAGCGAGGGCAGGAAGAGGAGTGGCACGGCAAGAGTTCAGGCCATCGTGCCCCACACGACGGGTGCCAACCGGACCCTGCTGCGGTTTGAGCCCGGGGATGTCATCGCGGTGCTGATGCCAGAGGCACAGAATGGCTGGCTCTACGGCAAACTGGAGGGCTCGTCCACGTACGTGATTCTGGTGCTGCAAATTGGCCAGATGCAGGCTTCTCAAGTCTGGAGCTGGGAGGATTAAGCCCAAAATTATCACCCCGTTCTCCTCCTGGTGTGGCGTTGGCGCTGTGTCCCACCCACCATCTCAGTGGGACAATGCTGTGTCCTCAGTGATGGGGGCTCTCAGTGCCAAGAAGATGCAGTGTGGCAGGGCTGGCCTGGATGGGCTGCCTGAGAAACCTCCAGGGGCTTTGGGTGGAAGAGCCAGGGATGCAGTGACCCCCTCCTGGCTTGCATGGCTGAGTGACTCCTGTCATGGGATCCAGCTCAGGGCCATGAACCGCTGGAGTTACCTGAGAGGCCTGGCATTTCTTAGCTCACGCTGCAACTGCTGCCACAGCCTCCAGCACAGGCAGGGCATGGAAACTGCTGCACCCAGCACTTACTGAATTACTCCCTGTGGCACTGCCGGCCAACACCTGTGTGTAAAGCCTGCCTTGTTCCACATAGGATGTGCTCTGCAGGAATGCTCACAGATGTGAGATGAACAAGAGCAGTGCCCATCTTTGGGCTGCTGTTTCTGGAGTGGAGCTGCTGCAAAATCCCTGGAAGAGTTTTCCCCGGCTTCCTTGTGATTGCAGTTGGTTGGAGTGTCTCTTGCTGGATTGCGCCAACATTACTCCCAGGAGCACAGGTTTTGCACAGCCCCTGAGATAAGCGAGTCCAAGCTCAAAGTCTGCGCCACGATAACCCCTGTGCCCCACCTGTGGGTGAAAGAAGTGCAGGAACCCTGTCACATGTGGTAGTGGCAAATGCGGCTTGGTTGATGTGTGGGATGGGTGTAGATCAGAAGTGCTGGGCAACTGGATCTGAAGAACCACAAACCGGGGTGGCCTGGACCTCATTTGTCTCTGTTCCTGTGCCCTAGGTGTGGCTGGTTCCCTGAAGCTTATGTCAAGCCTTTGGAGAATGCGAGGGAGATGGAGGAGCCAGACACCAGGTAACAGGAGGGCAACTGGCCAGGCAGAAGCTCCTGGTACACCACTAATGCCAGTGGGGTAATTGTTTTGAGTGTGCCCATGAAGAGCTGCAGGGCTCCCATGCTGGAGAACCGCCTCACTGTGCCCTGGGATCTCTCAGGCTTCCCTAGGTGGCTCCTGTAACATGTGCAATGTCAGCTCAAAGGTGCTTGGGACCAGGCCGGTCCAAGACACGTGTATTTCCTCCAGAGACATCCCACCCGTGCTGCTCCCTGCTCCTCGCTCTTTGATTCCCACCTCACTGTCTTCTCCTCTTGCTCAGGTCCTTCCCACTGCGAAGCAGCCACAGTATGGATGACATCCTGGACCGTCCCAGCACTCCGTCCTCTAGCAATTACTGGCCTGCTGCTGCCCAGCCCAGCGTGCCGAACCCACCTCCCCTCCCAGTGGGTGCCAGCAGTCACCAGAGTGGGGTGGTCGCCCCAGTCAATTCTGGCTCCAAGGTGAGTGCTGGAGCAGTGACTGGTGGCTGTGTGTGAAGCGGGCCACATCTGACTTTCATGCTCCAAGGCACCCCTTTTCTGCTTTGGCCACTAGAGACAGAAAGTCGCCTTTCCAATGTTGGTGAAGGGACCTGCTGCCTTCCTGAGTTAAGGGGTCTTGTTAGCACTGGTCTTTCTCACCCAGTCTGTTCACATTCCACCTTGTTCTGATGATCCCTGCCAGTCTGCCTGTTGTGTGCAGATCCTCGGTGCCTGGCTTTGCTCCCCCAAGGGAATGCTTTTCTGCCCCTGCCCTTCTCACCTCTCTCTCTTTTTGTTCACCAGGGACCCTTCAGTTCAGTCCTTTCCTCCATGACCTCCCAGCCTGATTTCTGGTGGCTCCAGGGCAGCACCTCTTTCTGCTAATAGTAGGACCGTGGAGTGACCAGGCTGGTCTGGGAGTGGGTGACCAGCTAACAGAGATGCCATCCTTCTTCTCCCTTCAGAGAATGGAGAAGAGTTTCATAGGGTTCTTCTTTTAAATTCAGATGAAGGCTGGCTTGAAGTCACAGCTGGGATAGGGAAAAGCTGGGAGCAAAGGCTGAGCTATTTTTAAGAGCCTTAGAACAAGTTGTGTCCAACCCATGGCTTATGGACGGGAGAAGGAAGTCCTCCACTTATCATTGCTTCCAGCAGTGGGGAATTGGCTGGGGAGAACAAAGTTAAAGGTGAGGACCTGGGAGAAAGAAGAACAGTGCTGCCCGTGGGGCATTACTTGCTCAGTCTCACAGAGGACTGGAAAACCTTGTCCATGGTCACTGGTTCCAGGCTAGTGCAAGGTTGCAAGCAATTGGATGGCTCAAAGAACTGGAAACCGCAACATTTAATTACTCTTTTTTCTCCCTTTATGTCCTGCTCTGTGGTTTCAGGTAGCCTCAGGCTGCACAACTCAGGGGAACAGCCTCTGCAGCCTCTCTGTCCCTCTGGGTCCCTGGTTTTCATCTGGTCCCAGGGCTAGGGTGTAGGGACAGACCTGGGACTGAGTCATGAATTGTGTGCAGCATTTGGAGTAGCATGGCAGAGTGTGGAACCTCGTTAGAAAGGAGGGTAAGACTAATTTGGAAAGACTCAGCCTTGCCCAGGACATCCCCCAGTTGAGCCACAAGAAAATGGGTGTGACTTCCCAACTGGATCACAGATAGCCACGTGTGGTTTCTTGTCTGCCACCAGAGCACTTTAGCAGGTCAGTTGTCACTGATCCTTCACTATCTACTGGCCAAGAATAAGGGCCAGAGGGCCTAGGTCTAACTTCGTCCATCAGGTTTGTCCACCTTCAAGTAATATGTGGTGTAGGGTAGGCAGGTACACCCCTGGAATTCCCCATGGATGCAGGAAGCATGTGAGGGCACGGGTGACAGACTTTTTGCCAGGGTGTGTGGGCAACATGAGGGGGCATCTCTGGCTGCGCTGGAGGGTGAAATGTAGCTCAGACTGTCACTGTGTGCTGTGCTCTTCAGACACGACACTTCGGGCATCTGAGTCATCTCCTTTCTTCCCCAAAACAAAGGAGGATGTCCTAGGGGAGTAAGGAACCCCCAGTGTAGGGATGACCCTCCACAACAAAATTCAGGGTATTATCTATAGTGGGGAATTGTGGACTTTTGCAAAGCTTGAATGAATAAGGAGTCAGAGCCCTGTTAAGAGGACTTGGGCTCCTAACTCTCCTAAGCATTTTGTGAAATCTTCCTCCATGTGTGCAGTGTCTCCTGCCCGACTTTTCTCTCTCCATTCTCCACTCCAAATTTCTCACTGCTGCTTTTCTTTTCACTGCAGAAATCAGGAGTATTTGACCAGCCCCCTGAGCTCTTCCCACGGTGAGTAAGACATGGAACTCTGCTCTGAAATCATCTGATGGGGGGAGTAATATTACAATGCTATTATTATTTAATCTCTTGAATTATCAAATGTGGGAGGAACAGGGAAGTGTCTGGGGAAAAGCAGTGCACAGCCTACCTCCCAGGACAGGAGGCAGAGGTGGTCCATTCTGGCCTCTGCTGACCAGGAAGGTCCTATCCTGACTCTGATAAAACAAGGTAGGACCTGAGCACCCTGAACACATGTCCAGACCTGCATGCTCCTTCCCATCCATTCTGGAAGGGCCACAATAGCAGCTCGCAGCCTGAGTGTGGAGCTACACGACTGTGCATCTCTGCCTGCTTGGAAAGGGCTGAGGCATAAAGGATGTGGCTTTGAGTTTTGATGAGTCAGGTCTGTGGAGATGAGACTTGCCATAAATCCCTGCTTTTCTTCCATGCTCAGTGTCTCCATGTTTCTGGTGTGGTGCTGTGGCCTTTTTCTGCTCCCCGGCTCCTTGCTTGGAGGGTCGGTGTACACTCTACAAGTGTAGAGTGCTATTGTGAGGGACAGCCATGTGCTAGTGTCCCTTCTTCATCCTGTGGAAGAGGGAGGGTGAGAAGCCCTCGGGAGAGCCCAAATGGAACCACATGGGAATGTGCACCAGGCTGTGTTAAGGATGGAGAAAACATACTCAGGAATGAGCTTTACCACACTCTCCTCCTTGGCATGGAGGTGACTGTGCAACAGGACTAAGTAGCCTCTGCTTGGTCACAGGGATCCCTGCGTGGCATTTGCAGACTTTCTGATGGTTGCTTGTTTCCCTTTCTAGAGGTACCAACCCCTTTGCCACAGTCAAGCTGCGCCCCACAGTCACCAATGACCGCTCAGCGCCCATCATCCGATGAAGCAGGGCTGCGGACAGCGAAGAATTTCAGCAGAGAAGGAGGAGGAGAAGTGATATGCTGTGACCTCCAGCTGGGCAGCAACCTAGTGCTACCACTCATGGAGTGAACTCTCTTTTCCCCTCCCTTACCTCTGGGACAATGGGACCCATCTCACCTGGGTGTCTGGTGTGCTTTAACCAGAAGCAGATCTCTGCTGCCCTTTCTGGATTGATCCCTGCTTCCCTCCTCTTGTGGTGTTACTGTACTTGAGTGGGAGGGAGAAGTCTGGTGCTACTGGTGCTGGTGGCCTTGGAGAGGGGATGATGCTGGAGGTGGATGGAGGCAGGGCTGGCTAAGACCATCTGCAGCCAGGGCAGTGCTGTCAGGATGTTGAAGGTGAAGCTTTGCTATCTCTGCTGTGGGCAGAGGAGAACTCTCACCAAACAGTTCCTTTGCTACCAGAGAAACAAACCCCAAAAGAGAAGGCTACAAGAAGGCTTCCAGTGATGTGGTCCAGCTGACAGGGTCTGGTCTCAGCCCCTTTGACAACTGTGTCCATTTGTAGCAGCACCTGCCCCTTCTCACCTCGGATACTGCCCTTGCTGGGCAGTGCTGGGGCAAGGCAGGGGCAGGTGACACTGTCCAGCAGCACTGCCCTGCTCCTTCATGTACTGTCCTGTGGAAAATATATGGGTTTTTTTAAAATAAAATGGTTAATGCATCTTCTGTGTCCGTTTCAGTGGCTGGGACATCACCTCGGTCACAGGATGCAGGGGGAGGAGGAGAGGAGCTCCCCACCAGCACTGGGGCCATGATGGCTGCCCATGGTTGTCGTGTTGGACACTGCAGTGCTGTGGGTCCAGATGCAGCCACCAGCCCAAGGGTCTGGAGTGGATGTGGAGGGCACCAGGAGGGCTGCACTGCCCACTGCTGTCTGTCCCCCTGAGTCCCCCATCTGTCCTGTGGCCACCTTCTGCTCACCCACTGCCGGAACCCGTGCCCTGGGCACCCCAGGGCTGCTCACTGCAGGGAAAAAACGTTCCCCTAGGACCTGTGGGGGCCTCACCAATCTGGGAATACCCTAAGCGTGCTGGAGGAACCCTCACGGGAGAGGCAGCATGAGTGAGGGATGGCGCACTAGAGGTGGCCAGGGCTTAGCTGATTAGCCTTATTAATAGACATTAAACCCTGGCTGTGAATGCTGCCAAGCCCCCTCAGCCCCCCTGCTGCCCTGCTGCTGAGGGGCTTCAGGAGTTTACAGCCCAGGCCTTTCCCTCCCCAAAACATCACCCGGGCTGAGCCCCAGCCCCCTCACTGGAAGTAAAATTTTCCCCCACGTGTGGCCACAAGAGACGGACTCGACCCCAGCGCCTACCAGACCTCCTTCTGTGAGTCAGCCACTGGGGAGGTTGTTTTGGAGGGGGGGTTATTGAGCTGCCAGGGCTGGGCAGGATCTGGTAGTTTGAGTCACGGTTGGCGGTGATTCCTCGGCTGCTCCACCTTGTCTTACTTCTCTGCTGGGCACATGCCCTGTGAAACCGCGCCAGCACTTCTCCGTTGTGGCTGGCAGTTGAGGAAGCTTCAAAAGCAGAACCTTCACCTATTTTGCCCCTTACTGCAGCACGGGCACATGCTCTCCTCCTCCACCGCCCCCCTTCTCAGCACCCAACACCCCCACCCTCACCCCGCTTCCTCCTGTCTTGGTCCCTCCGACCGAATCTACCCCCGCCAGGCTGCCCTGCTCTGCTGGGGAAAACGCAAGGAGCCCCTGGGCAGCGGGATTACCGGGGGATTCGGGCTGTGGCAGGCAGCCACCTCGTCCCCATTGGCTGGAAAAGCCTCTTAAAAGTGGAGAAGTGCTTTCTGCCCGCTCAGCACCCGCTGGTCTTTGCCGACCTGAAACCATAAGCAGCTCCTGACCCACATCCACACTGGGACTGCCGTGGGGCACTACTTGCACCCACAGTAGGCAAGGGAGTGCCCCACACAGGGTGTCCCCCCAGATCTGCCACAGACAGCTTCGCTGGGCATCACTGGAACTGGAGGAAAGCAGGCTGAGAGGGGAATTAGCTGTCTTGTGAGGACATAGCTGCTCCAAAGGAAGGAGCGGAGCACAGGAGACTGCTCGAGAGGTACTAGATTCCTGCAGGTATTGTCCTGTGCCCACCATGGGGAAAAGATCCAGCAGGACCATCTAACCAGGCACCCTCATCCAGAGCCGGGAAGTGCCAGCCAGTGGGAAAAGGAAGCGCTGTTGACGGATCTGCTCGCCCTTGGAAGCTCAGCTTGTGCTCGGGAGGTCACCGCTCCATTGCACAGGTCAGTGGTGTGGAGGGGTGCTTGCATCCTTGCTCCAGCAGCCGATAGGACAGTTCATCCTGGGCCTGCACTCTTTTAATTCTCTAACAAATGCTTTCCCAGGGGGTTGTCTGTGGGTTGGAGAGGCTGGTGGCATGAATCGTGGCCCTTGCACTTAAAAAAATACACCCCCCACACCATCTGTACGGTGTGGAGGCACTAAGAGCATTTATGTGGACCCTCCTGGGCATTATCCAGCACTGGCTGCACTGTGCTCTGCACTGTGTCCAGGGACTGGCAGCCACAGCTGAACCTGCTGTGGTCTTCACCTTTCCAACCTGGGCTTGTGCCTCCTGGTGTCGGTGCAAGTCTTCTCCTCGCAGCCACCCGCAGCAAGCTCTGTGGCAGTGCCTGCCCTGGCCCCCCTTCCTGTGATGCACAGGGAAGGGCAGGTGCCCATGCTGATGAGCTTTTAGGTGCATGTGAACTCACACACGGTGTTTTTGCCTGTGAATAAAGCTCCTTAACTGAGGAGAAAATGACAGTGAGCTGTAGAGAGTGCAAAGACAGGTGCAGGGTACGTGGTGTGAGCAGACAGGCAGCCAGAGGTGTGCTATAGCACATTGGCCTTGGGAGACATCTCCACAGGTGAGCTCCTCTGGTGCACCCCATCCTTTTCAGCCAGCTGCAGGCAGGAAAAAGTGTTTTCATGCTTTGCTGTACAGTTCTGTAGCACTGAGCAAGTGGTTCCTGCAGAGGTGCCCTCCAGCTCCAAACTCAAATAAATATTCATGGATATTTGTCTAACGTGCTCTTCAAAATCAGATGCCATGGACTCATCATTGAGAGGTACTGCTACAGAAATCTCTGAAGAGCATGCCACAGACAGACAAATATTTTCTTGCTAGGATGCTGGCAGAGAGTGGCAGGGTTCAGGGAAAGATGGATTGCAATCATTTTATTAATTCATTTAGTTTGTGGTGCAGGATGAGCTCAAGAAAAGCCAGGCTGGGAGAGGGACTTGGATGAAAGGTCTCAGGTTCTGTTTGGCGGCAGCCACTCTTACTTGAAGTAGCTACGTGCAGCAGATGGTGCAGTGGTGGAGCACTAGCACTGATGGAGAAATCACTGTGCTTTGGCAGCAGGTGACCTTTTGTACAACTGGGTCTGGTTTGTCAATCAGCTGGAGCTGGGAGAGGAACGGTGGGCAAAATGGCAGAAGCTGAGTGAGGCTGTTGAGTCTTGCTGTCAGGGTGCCAGTGATCCAGAAAACACCAGGAAGGGTGAGATGGGGGAGGTATGGATAGCTGGAGAGTGTATAATTATTCTTTTCTTCCTTGAAGTGATTCCTTGCCTTAAAAGTGTCTTTATAGACGCCTGTTTTCATGCATCTGTCCATTGCCACAGCCCTTGAGACCTGGGCTGGGAGGGAGAGATTAGAGCAGCCTGTGCCAGCCCCTGTGGTTCAGCCCCAAGAGCTGCTAGGAAACAGCCAGCCAGGAGAGTTGCCCCAATCCATGCTCAGAGCCAGAGTCTGCTCCCTTCTTTTGTGCCTCACAGCATCCTGAAAGTTTGGGGAACTCTGCTGCAGGGACCCATGGTGGTGGCAGGCATCTGAGTGCTGCACTGAATAACCCCCTGTGTTTCCAGGAGCAAAGGCCCCCTGGAGAGGAGAAGGAGGGGTACAGTAGATGGTGGCTGATGGGGTAGGACCACTCTTGCCAAGTAAGGGTCCTCTGCCTGGGGTCTGCCCCAGCTTGTGTCATCCACACTTTTGTCTAAAGGATTTGCGTTTCCTTGACATGCAGAGCAACAGCAGCTCTGGGAGTCAGCTCAACTCACCCCCTTTGCTTGGAGGACACCAAGAACCGGGACTTCCTTGAGAAATGCACCCAGATCCAGAACTCCCAGGTTCTAGCTATGTGTGTCACATCCATAAGACAGTCCGTGTCCCTTCGGCAGTCTCTAGTCCATATGTGACTCCTGGCATTTCCCACAACTGCTGGTGCCAAGAGATGGGGACGCTGCTGCCATCTTGCAGCCCTTCAGCCAAGGGAGCTGGGCAGGAGAGGGGACCCATGTTAGGAGTGTGCTGCCAGCAAGATGGTGATAGGAGACAAACCGGACCCAAAAAAGGCCAGCTCAGGCATGGAGAATGCCTGTCTAATCTACTTGGGGGCATCTATAGTCCAGGTCCAGTGATGGCTTTGCATACAGGTGTGAAAATAAGCCTGGCTGACCAAGGAACTGTGGGCAATGGTGCTGGAAGGGGCAGAGACCTGGTACCTAAGGGAGAAATGAAAAACATACCCATAGCAGCCAGCTGGAGCAAAATTCCTGGGCAGCTTAAGAGCCCTGAGAGCGACTCACAAGACATCCCCTCTAATTCCCTCCTTCTTCCCACTTAGGCTTTGTTCCGGCCCCTCCGTGTATGTACAGAGCCCTAATCTCTCTGGCATGCAAATAACCACCGGTTTTTTGTGCTCTCCCCCTTCACCTATTTCGGAAATCTGGCCCCTGATGGCGGGGAGGGGAGGGAGAAGGAGAGTGCTATGCACTGGGGCCTCCCAGAGGAAAGCACAGAGGGCTTAATGGATCTCCTTGCCTCACTGCTGGAGGTTTCTGTGGCAAGGCAGGTCCTGGAGGGCTCCCCGCTGGAGCAGACCAGGCTGGGAGAGGCTCAAAGGCAGATTTTAGGAAGCAAAGAAGATTCATGTTGTTGGCCTTTGCCTCACACCATCTGTAGGCAAGGCTGGATATGAAGCAAGAGGGGTGCTGCAGATCCTGATGCTGCATCAGATGCAGCACTCCAGGCTCAGCTGGGAGCCGTGACACTGCTCAGCTGTGTTCGGCCAGGGGCTATGGAGCTCTGGGCTGCCCCAAGCTCAGGGGGAGCTTCCCACCTCTCCTCAGCTGAGGCATGACGTCACACCCAAAAGCAATCCCATCTTGCCTGGCAGGATCAAGGTACAAAGAGCAGATGTAGTCCCCCAATGAGCCTCTCAGAGCTTGGAGATGGTGGGCATGGCGAGAAACCTTGCAGTAAATGTTAGCTGCTCTGCTTTTCTCTTCTCGCAGCACCAGCAGATTTTCTTTCTCTCTGTTCATCCCAGCCTGCCTTTCCGTTCCTAGGCTAGAAGATGGGGAGACCTGACCCAGAGGAAGGGCAACTCCCAGCTCCTGTGAAGCCCCCGGATGGTGGCTGGGGCTGGATTGTGCTCCTTGGCTGCTTTGTGATCACTGGCTTCTCCTATGCCTTCCCAAAAGCCGTCAGTGTCTACTTCAAGGAGCTCATGAAAGATTTCCACGTGGGCTACAGTGACACAGCCTGGATCTCCTCCATCATGTTGGCCATGCTCTATGGGACAGGTGATGCTTGGATACACTTCCCTCTCCCCAACTCACACCTTTCCCGCTCTGCCATAGGCCCAGACCATGTCCCCACAGACTCTTCTCATGCTCACTGGCCTGGTCATGAGCTACGATGCAGAATACAATCGTCCTTCCACTTCTCTTCTGGAAGTGTGCTGCATCTCATATCCCTGTTTCTTCTGCCCCAGGAGACCTCAGGGGTCACCCCACCTACATCCCAGACAGTTGATACAGGGTTTGCTCCCACTCCTGAAGTGTTGTTCCTATCACACCAAGCCCCAGGGAATAGGGTCCAAAGGCAGGGCAGAGCAGAAGTCTCCACACCACAGCCTCTTGCCCTTGGCCACATCCAACAGATGTGTATCTAAGCAGTCAAGTTGTGCGTTCCATCATGACTGTTTCGTCTTCCCTGAGTGCCCTGCCTGGGCTGCCTGCTCCTTCCCAGTTGTGCTGTTTCTTTCTGGTCTCCTACTCCGTCTCCTCTGCTTCCTCCTAGGACCAGTATGCAGCATCATGGTGAACCAGTTTGGCTGCCGGCCCGTGATGCTCATCGGCGGGCTCCTAGCCTCTGCTGGGATGATCCTGGCATCTTTTACCACCAATATCATTGAGCTTTATCTGACAGCTGGTGTGCTGACAGGTGAGAGCCCTGGGATTTGGGGAGGCAACACAGACTTACCTGGGAAAGAGCCAAGACCATGCTGAATTTCCCTTTAGCGCTGCCATGTCCAGTACCAGGTCTCCCTCAGTTATTTGCACATGCTGTGGGAAGCACCTAGTCCTGAACGTTGCACCTGTGAGGGATGCATCTGCTGGATCTAAACAGCCAGGGCCTGTGGCTGAGAGGCAGAAGAAACCTAAGTGGTGCTCAGTGATCATGGCAACTGTGGTAGGTGACATCAGTACACAGTGGCAGGGGAGAAAGGCAGAATTCCTGTGTAAGGCTCAGGTCCTGCCTAAACGTGGGCGCAATTACCTGATTCAAACACACTTCGGGTGGACAGGCTGGTTTAGCCCATCCTCTGCAGGGGCAACCCAGCAACATGAAGGCACAGAGGCTTGTGAGGAACACAATTTTCCCATCATGGGACTTCAGGACTAGGATAGTCTGAGGGGAGTTTTCAGCTTGTTGCAAGCCACATCTCATGTTCTTGCACTCCGTGTCTCCCTCCTGTTTCTCACTTCCATGTAGGTCTGGGTATGGCGTTGAACTTCCAGCCCTCACTGATCATGCTGGGCACCTACTTTGACAAGCGTCGGCCTCTCGCCAATGGACTGGCTGCTGCTGGGAGCCCTGTCTTCCTTTCCTCCCTCTCTCCACTGGGGCAAGTGCTGCTGGAGAAGTTTGGTTGGCGAGGAGGGTTCCTTATCATGGGGGGCCTTCTGCTTAACTGCTGCACTTGTGGGGCAGTCATGAGACCCCTGGATATGGGCATGAAGCGGAAGATGGGGAAAGCTCAGGACAAATATGAAGCCAAGGAGATGCTGCCCATAGGAGGGAAATCAGAGGAGGGAATCAGCACCACTGATGGAACCAAGAAAGGCAAGAAAGCCAAGAAGAAGCCCAAGAAAGGAAAGAAGCTTCTGGATTTTAGTATCTTCTCCAACCGAGGGTTTATCATTTACACTATTTCAAAGTTCATCCTGGTCTTGGGTCTCTTCGTGCCCCCCATATTGCTGGTCAACTATGCCAAGGACACAGGCGTACCAGACACAGAGGCCGCGTTCTTGCTCTCCATCATCGGTTTCATAGACATCTTTGCCCGCCCAGCCTGTGGCATGGTGGCAGGGCTGAAGTGGGTCCGTCCTCACGTGGCATATCTGTTCAGCTTCTCCATGCTCTTCAACGGCTTGACAGACATCTGCAGTGCCAGGGCGAGCAACTACACGGGGCTGGTCATCTTCTGCGTCTTCTTCGGCATCTCCTACGGCATGGTGGGGGCACTGCAGTTCGAGGTGCTGATGGCCATCGTTGGCTCCCAGAAGTTCTCCAGCGCCATCGGGCTCGTCCTACTTATCGAGGCTTTCGCCGTGCTCATCGGCCCACCCTCTGCAGGTAGGTGTCTTGCTACAGGGGATTCGTTTGGCTGCTGTTCCACAGTATTGCAGGTGTCGGGCATGGACACAACACTTGAAGAAAGACACTATTTCCCAACTTCAAATTCGCTCTAGAAGCTGAGGGCTGATCTCTGCCTTCACTATGAATGTTGCATAGAATCGTGTTAAGGATACAGTCAGGCACATGCTGAAACCTTTGAGAGTTTTCATTAGGACAAAACAAGTGTCTCAATTTCTCCTTGGTGTCCATGGCCTTTTGATTGGCACTGTGAATAGCGATCTCAATTTGTGCTGATCCCAATTCCAAGGCACAGGTGTTTTGCTGTCAGTCAAGTCAAAACAGTTTGTACAGTCCCCTGAGGCATTTGCTGTTAATTTTTCTAAGAGGATTAAGATACTCACAGCTTTTCAGCCAGTCTAGTCTAGGTCACAGTCCCTGGTAAGGTCCATGCCCCACAAACAGCTCATAAAAACAGGCTGTTGAACGGAGGTTGGTGTAGATTAATGTTAAGTGTTTGATCACATCTGAGAATGCCAAATCATGCCAAAGGCTTATTTCCAAACAAAGTGCAGTTTCCTGATTTGCAAAGAAGAGTCAGGGACAAGACCATGGAAAATCCCCAGGCAGGAACCACTCTGTTATTTCTTGCACCCCTTCCTTCAGCTGTAACACGTGGGCTAAAGCCCATCAGTGAAGATATCTGTGTCAATGGTCTTTTCCCCTGCACAAACCACCAGTTATGGGTAAAACCCACTCTCAGCAACTCCAGCCAGTTCTCAAGTAAAATTTGGCGGCCAAGAGAAGACCCTCTTAAATGCTAACAATAATTCATGTCTCACTTTATAAACCGTGGGGCAGTCGGCAGTCCCAGGCCAGGGAGGGTCAAGAAATACATGTCTTGGAGGCAGCTGCAGAGAGATCAGTGGGGCAGAGGGGGATTTAAGAGCACCTTGCCCCAAGGAGCAAGGCACACCAGTGGATGCTAACAAGGGACATCTCTCAGCCATGCTGCCTTGGTTCAGCTGTGCCTTGGTGCTGTGTGCACGTACAACGGCACACAGACAGTGCCAGGTCACCGAAGAACGGTGTTGGGGACAGCCAAGTCGTGTTAGGGGCACCTTCCTCGCTGCTGTAGGACCTCCCTGGTGCAGGAAGCTCGAGTGCTCTGACAATCCTGATGGCTCGGACTCGGGGAGAACAGCACTCGGCTGGGAGAAGGGGGTTGAACAAAGTGGCTTTGTTTGGTGTAATCCTCCTGAGCTGCTTCCCGCTCCGTGGGGCCGAGGGGGTTTGGCGCAGGATAAGCTGCACACACACACACGCACACGCAGGCGCGCTGCTGCACGCAGGCTCCTCGTTCGCCGTCCAGCTTGGCTGAACAGGGGCACGTTCACCTGTGCAGGAATTCGCCACGTGCCTCCCATGACTGCTCTGGGAGGCACCACAGTGTGTCCTGGGGCTGGTTTCAGGGCATGTACTGTACCACAGCGGGGACTGGGGGCCACCTGCATTCGGGAGCACGTGAGACCAGGATGAAGAGTGCAGTGCCATGGCTGCATCCTGACTGCAGCAAGGCAGCTGTTCATGCTCCCCAGCATCAAGGACTGGGAACTCTCCCTCCATTGCCAGCCCCAGTGCATTCAGAAAATACATTGAGAAAATCTCTGGCACAGAAATCAGCAGGTGTGGGCCAACCAAAGAGATTTCTCTGCCAAAGAGGAATCTGTTCTTCCCTTCAGAATGTGTTCCTGACATACTAGCATAAGATACAGCAACACCTCTCAAATTTTCTTTTCTGAGACTGGCCAAGTCAAGTCATGAGAGGTTTTTCCCACCTTGGCAAGTAGAAGATGGCCCAGCATGGAGTGAAACCATAACATCAGGATGTCACAATTATTTAAGCTTGTCCAAACAAGGGAAAACACCAATCATGCACTGTTACCATACTTTGCCTGGAAATACAGTGTGGCTCTTTCCCAGTGTGATATTTAGGTATTCAGGCTTCTTGATCTTCCCTTGAGGAATGAGTCTTCAGCCAAAAGCAGGTCTGCCCACCTGAGCTGGGCTGTCCATGCACGAGTGCATAGGCTGAATTTAACCATCTCATTTCTTCTCCAACCATCTCATTTCTTCTCCAATCATCAGGCCGCTTGGTCGATGCTCTCAAGAACTACGAGGTGATCTTCTACCTGGCGGGCTCAGAGGTCGTGCTCTCTGCTCTCTTCCTGGGTGTTGCCAGCTACTGCTGCCTGAACCGAGGGAAGAAGGAGCCTCCTCCAGAGAACAACCCCTCTGCGGGAGGTGGGAGCGACACCGAGGAAGCAGAGTCCGACGTGCAGGAAGCCGAGGAGCACAGCAGCAACAACCACCAGCCAGCCCACAGCACTGACAACGCCATGGTGGCGGCCAACGAGGAGGCCAACCATGTGGCAGAGGAGCAGAGCGGGGAGGGAGGTGGCTGTCCTGCAGGGGATGGGGAGGTGTTGGCACGAGACAGCTGCAATGCTGACCAGATGGTGGAGAGGGACAGTTTTTAGCCAGGGTGGAGAACAGGGATGTATAAAACCGGCCTTGCTTGCAAGCACCTCAGCATGGGACGGTAGGTGGGATGCGGGGAGGAGAAAGCTGGGACAAAGGCAGATGTAAGAAATAAGAGGGAGAGGTATAAGAATAGCTGGTCCTTATGTACATATGTCCACATACCTACCCAGTGACACGTCTACTTGCATCCTGCACCCATGCTGGTACAACACAGGCTCAGAGCAGCCCAAACACCAAAAAGAAAAAAATAATAATCTTCTTTCCTCACTTTCAAACCAGCCCTGGAGAAAGTCTTCTGAAGAGGCTGCCAAGGACTCTCCTTTTCCTTCTGCATTGTCACAATACGGAACACAAACAATTAGAGACTCTTTGTAATCAGATCTGGTACGCTCTGTTCTGGTGTCAGTGTTTCCTTTACCCCACTTCCACGGTCCGGATAGTGTCAGTCTCGCTGGCAGCAGGTTTAGGAGGTGGTGTGACTCACAGCTACCACCTGGCCACCTCCAGGGGCCACCAGCATGGGGTAGACACCAGGATCTCTGCAATAATTCCCTGGGGCACTGCCAGACGGGGAGGCCACCAGCTCTGACCACCTCTGCCTGGCACATCTTTTGTGGATGGTAAAGCTGGGGCAGTGGCACCTGATGCTGCTTTCCCAAGTAGGGAACTGCTGTGTTAGCAGCTGCTGCTGAGCTACATGAAGAAGACACCTAAGAAAGGCTAATGCCATTAGGTGTGCAGCCACAATACGGAGCCTCGCTGACAGGAATAGCACCAAGCCAGCTTTATCTAGGCTCAAGTGAGTCCCGTTGACGTGTGAAGGGAACAACTTGGCCCCTGTGGGGGTGGGGGTTTCAAGACAGGTAAATAACCACGTCCCAAGCGATTATCCACTGGGCAGGAATGGCACCAGACATGCCTGTGTTTTCCTCTTAAATAGAGAAAACCTCCTTACATAAAGGAATCAGAGGTAAGGCAGAAGGACAAGTCCCAGTCCCTGAGTGCTGCTAACAAGGGTGTTGGAGCACGTGGTAAGGTAGGCATGACCCCCTCACCCCCCGCTGCAGCGGTGGATTTCTAGATTCAGAGAGGACAACCTTCCCTGGCATGCTTAAACCACTTCTAATCTGCTTTAGGACTGGATCTTTTATAAACACCCCTGGCCAAAGCTCTTTCTTCCGGTTTCCTGAACTGCTTCACCTCAGAGACCCTGGGGGAACCTGTGACTATAACAAGGGATCAAAAACTAAGCAGAGGGCTCCAGGGAAGGCAGCTCATGGGGCCACCAAAAGATGTGTTTCATTCCAGACCAGACTGACTACAAATTAATGGGCAGTTGGCAAAGCCTGCAGGACCTATAAAGCCATTTAAACACAGCAGGGGAGTGAGGACATGAAGGAAAGGGTTTCATTCTAGATGCTCTCAAACAAAAACAGCAGTAAATGATGAGCAAAATAAAGCTGTTGAAGAATGTCAGTTTAAGAAGAGACAGAAGAACTGGAAACTGGAGGGGAGAAGGTAAACCCATGAGGCTGTACTCGGTCCCACCATTGCTAACACCACTGTTAGATCTGATTTTGAGCCAGTCATAGTAGTGGCCGTGGGCTTTTTCCTATTCAAACTCACCTAGAAACATCCCAAAAATGAGACTAACCCCCATAAAAAACCCCAGATGCAAAGCTCTGGGAGAATGAGAGCAGCAGCAACGGTGCTGGGGCCCTGCAAGCATTCATCCAGTGCTCTCAAAGCTTGCTCTCCCTCCCCACAAGGTAAGATCACTGTTTCTGCTCAACCAAGTTGCTCTGCAGCTCTTTCCCCAGTAACCCCAGGCTGGGTTGCCCTTATTCACCAGTGTGCCCTCCAAGAAGGAGCTCAAAACTTCCCAGAGGTCCAAGGTCCACAGCATGAAAACAACTGCCCTTGTCAGCCTGGCAGGTCACTAGAACAAGGTCCCCTCTGTTTCCTTGTCACAAGTCAACATTTCCCACTAAGCCTCCCGCTCTTACATTTTTTTCACAAAAGCAAATAGAAGCCCTTAGGGTATGAGATCTCACTACAGACAGTGCTGCAAGATTCCCAGACCTCTTCCTAAAAAAACCCAGCTATGCTGCCCTACACTTTTCCTTGCTGGCTTTCAGGCAGGCTCTGCTGAAGCGTTTTCAGTTCCTCTCAACTGTTCCGTGTTTTGGCACAACAAACAGCTCTGAAAGAGGATCAGGGACTTAAGCATCAGCCAAAGCTTGTGATGCAACAGCTGAGCTGTGTGGAGAAGCTGGCCCTGAAGGGGTGCAGGGATGCCACCTTGGCAGGACTGAGGCACCTGGGGGCCTTTAAAACGCTGGTGTTCCCCTGGGAAGCTAAGATGCAGAGAAGCTGGTGTTACTGGGTGACTGGCCTTGCTGCAGCATTTATAACCCTCTTCCTCTGGAAATCTGTGCTGCACTGACCACCACAGCTTGGTATAGAGATTAGGCACCAGTATGAGAAGAAAAAAAATGGCCAGCACATGACACCCATCTTCCCAACATTATAATTTAAGCAAACAAATCTCTTACAGGAAAGGCATGAAGGACATGAAAAGAAATGTCACATATTTCTTTATTACAGACAATAGTCACTACATCAGAGTCTGTTTAAATTCTCCAGAGCAGCTTGGCCATGGATGGCTTTTTCCCAGGCACCCACGGACATGAAGAAGCTCCAAAAAACAATCAAAGAGAAACACAAATTTAAAAAAAAAATCATAAATTAATGCCCTTAAATAACTTCTCCCACGACCACTAGAATGTAATGACAGAGAAGTCAAAACCCCTGCCCCAAGAAGCACACC
Source organism: Ifrita kowaldi (assembly GCA_013398055.1). Lineage (NCBI taxonomy): Eukaryota > Metazoa > Chordata > Aves > Passeriformes > Cinclosomatidae > Ifrita > Ifrita kowaldi. Next base: position 147,288 of record VZRS01014609.1, on the reverse strand, counting down.
ACTCCTGCAGTTGTGCTGCTCACTAACAAAGTGCCATCTGCATCTGGGATTGGCCCACAGGAATGGAGGGAGGGGAAGAGAAAAGCAAGGAGGAAAGAAGTAGTCTCACACACCTCAGCTTTCCTTTTCCCCCTTCCCTTGTGCTAGGGAATGGGAGGATAGCTACTGCTGCTGGCTGGCCCAGAGGCAGCACAAAATAGTTGTGCAGAGAGGAGAGCACGCTAGTCCTTCTTTACACTAAAAAAATCCCAAAGCCTCTGCCTAAAGAGCATGTCTTCCTCTCTCCACAAGGCTTTGTGTCTCCTTTCTAGTTTAAAGATGGGGTCTTTCCATCATGGTTCTAAGGTGGAGCCTCAGAAGGAGCTTGAAGACAGCAAGCAGTGATGCTAACACTTTCCCACAGCACAAGGGGAGGACGGACGGGGGCTGTTCTCACCATTTGCAATCACCTCCAAACCCTCAACCAGCTTCTATGTGCCAGAGGGGAGTGGTGCTGCCCACGTGCTCAGCAGAGTCCTGCCTGCACAGAGGCACACGGCGGAGTGGGAGCGGCTTTTCCTCCCCACACCTCAGTACCCAGACTGGGTAGCAGAAGTCTCTAGGGGCAAAAAGAATATCCAGGCAAACAAGCAAAGGAAAAGAGAGGAAAGCAGAGGTTGGTCCCAATCCAACCAGCTACCCCCACCCAAAGCAGAGGAGGAATCCCAGGCTGGACACACAGAGAAATCACAGAGGATGAATCGCCATGTGAAATACATGTTTTCCTAACAGTCTGCAAAGTCCTTCCTCTGGCCATGCCGGCACACTCAGGCATCATCAATGAGCTTCTCTCTATTTGCATCCTCCTTCCCACTACCCTCTCTCTCGCTTTCTCCTTCTTCTTCTGCCCCATCTGTGTATGTGTCCTTCTGCCCATAGCTGAGAGTGGTGCGGGCAAGGTCCACCTCGATGGGAAAGACATCCGCATCCCGGAGCACGGCATAGCAGTCGTCATAGTACTTGGACATGGTGGAGACAAAACGCTGGAGCTGGAACACGATGTCCTGCACTGTAGGGGAGACATGTTGGGGGAAAAAAGTGTGAAAATGCCCTTCCCAAACAGTGTGAAGGCTGTGATCAAGCCACCCTTACCAGCGTTAGATACAATCTCCTACACATTAATCCCTTTTGGCCCCTCAGGGCTGATGTCTGGGGCACAGCCACAAAGGAGTTCTTCAGCAAAGAAGAACTGAGCTGAGGCAAAGGAGGAACACAAAGGGCAAAGCCATGTCTGCTGAACTCAGCAGTGGCACTCACCATGTTTCTGGTCCAGGAGCTCTATTTTCTCTAGCACGTCCTTCCTCATCTTGGCAAAGCGCGTGCGAGCCTCCTGACGGCAGCGCAGGATCAGGCGGTACTCGTAGTTCCCAGTGCTGACCCGGTAGAGGGGCTCACCCAGAGCCTGCCAAAAACATGGCACCATTTTAGAGACTCCCACAACAGTGCTCGTACACACAGTCTGCCTACCAGTGTGGACTCACAACGGCCTTGGGTTATTACAGACCTCTCAGGCTCACAGGGACTTCTGTCAGGAGCAGGAACCATGAGGAACACTGAGCCATGTCAAAAACTGGCAGTCAGTGGGGCCACTCTGAAGGCCAAACACACACCAACCATGGTGAAGAAAAGCATCTCTACTAAGCAAATACAAAAGGACAGGCACCTTTCAGCCCAGCATGGAGGGGTGGCATGGCTTCTTACCTGGACTAATAAGACAGGCATTAAGAACAAACAAGTTTATACCAAGCACACCAAAAATTCTGCCCTCCTCGGCAAGGTTTGCCCTGTATGGATTGCATAATGAATTCCGTATCTACACAGGGAACCCTCTGGTATCTACAACCATCCAGACACAATGCTGGAAACCAACAGGGAGGGACCTATACATTATCCTGCAAAACACTCTGGAAAGGGGTTAGGTCTGTCAGCAACGAAGCATCCTTCCCTTGCACCTGTAAACACAACACACATGAAAATCCGTGCCACGGACTACGGCTCGCTAACACACGCGGCACGTGCCAGAACCCAAAGATGTCACTCTGCTGGGCACGACTGGGATTCCTTCCTTCCCACTCAGAAGGAAACATATAATAAAAGCTTGTGTTAGGTGCTTGATTCCTTCCTGGCACTCGGGAACTAGGCATTCCAAAAAATCAAATGCCTGCTCTGAGACTGATACCTGGGATAAAAAAAAGTTGTTACTTTTATGCAGGGAAACTGGAATTTATGGGATACCTTTAGCTATTTTAAACAGACCTATTAAGGATTAAAGTCCTAAAACTCTAAACTATAAACCCCCTATTGTTAAGAGAGATCCTTTAATCAATTTTCTTCACTTACAAATGCAGATTCACATGCATTTTGCTGCAGAGAAGCTAAATCTCCATTTCTCAGAAACAAGTCCAGAATTAATGATAAGCTGTACACTACACACAAATGGAATCTGTGAAGATAACACCTTAATCCTCCTTACATAACCTAATAGTACTTACACACTGAGAAAGGCAACCACTGAGCAAACAAGCTGCAGTGCTTCCCAGGTAGCATTTAAGGATCCCCTATTTCTAACACATTAAGAACAAGTGTATGTAATTCCTTAGGATGCATTCACTAGTTTGGCTGCTGACAGGCACAGGAGTGCTTTTGCAATTGTACTGATACTCACAATGCAGCTGTACTCTTCATCATCCATCTCTTTGACTTTCAGGCAGTAAGACTTTGCAGAATTAAAGATAATTATAGAAAAAAAAAGCAAAGCAAAAGGAAATATTAAAAATTAGAAACAACTTCATCATCACCCACACCCAAGAGGTTGTACCATTCCAAGCCTTCCTTCAGTGGTAGAGACTCTGAACAAAACACAGTGGGAAAAATCCTGTGTTCCTCTACTCTTTGGGAAAAGACAGTACAAGAAAAGTATGAGATGGGAATAAATAAAGAGGGAAAGAAAAGGATTAATTGCAGGAAGGATTTATGTAGGAAGAGATGCTGCCATATTGCCTGGCCTTAGGGCTGCAGCTCCAAATACTTCTCTCAATGGGTAAAAGGAAATAGATTCCTACGGTTACAGAACAGGTGCACTTAGCAACCTTACCCTTTTTGGGTAGAAAACAAGGGGTGAGTGGAATGAAGGAGGAAAAAAAAAAGGCAAGGTTTAAATTAAAGCAAGTATGACTTGACAGTTGTTTACTTTGGCTAAAGACAGAGTGTCCAAAATTACCTGAAAAATATGGACTGGGGAGCTCTTTAGACGAGTTCAAGAGCCTAAGTTGCAGACTCTTTACAAATAAACCAGGAAATAATTTGGATCATGTGGAAAATAAGTCATCTGGGTACTGTGAGATCTTTCTTACCAGTGAGAAGTTTTTGGTTAGAGCAGGTGTCTGAATCTGAGTAATCTGGCAGTAAACAAAGAACTGGAAAAAACAGTGCATTCTCTCATGGAAGGATGGATATGTGATCATATAGGCTATATGTGACTTTCAGGATGATTCTATGAAACTTAATTTCAACCAGCACTTAGGGGGGGGAAAAAAAAAAGCAAGTAGCTCACCAAATATTCAAACTTGACATCCAGGTATTTCTTGATAGTCAGCCTTGTGTCAGGAATGGCTTTATTCAGATACGTATTCAAGTCAGTGAGCATCTGCAAGGGAAACACCCTGTTGCTGAATTAAGACTAAAAAGCATGACTACAATTCAAGTGCAACCTTCTACCCAGCACAGGTCATGAGGCTGCCTCGAGTTAAGTCTTTTTGAACTACAGCATATTTGAAAGAAAATGTCTGATCATGCCTCAGAATGCTTAGAGCCCCCATTACTGTCCGTGGCAAGTGGTTCCAGTGTTAGAAATGTTTGCCTCACTTCTAGCCTGGATTCATCTCCTTTTTACTAGTTTTATTTCCAGCTGGTCTTGGAAACAGCTGTCCCCAATTCAAAGTTTCATGACCCAGCATCATTGATCCAACATGGCACTGAAAGTGGTGCCCAAATCAACACTTAATTCTCTCTTTGCTAAACTAAGTGCACAGATCCCCTGGAGACTCTCACTCAAGTATATCGATTGAAATCCTTACATTGTTCCTGGGCTGCTTATCTAAGCTCTTTTAGTGACACAATGCAGTCATGGGTACCAATATCAGGTACTACACTGATCAGACTACTCCCTCATCCCCAAAAGAAAAGGAGAGGAAGATATTCATGTGCAGAAGTCATAGGGACAAGATCGATATATTCATTATGTTACCGCTCAGGTTCTTTTCATTACGAAGAGAATTCCCAGAAGGAAAGCACACAAGGATCATTCTTCCCACAATGAATGAACTTTTAAGACCACACCTTTAAAGACAGGCCTTTCTAGATTCCCCTCTTCTCCAAACCCTTTACTCCTAGGGTTAAATTCCTTACCGGCTTAATTGTTTTCAGAAGGTGAATCCCAAACTTCTCAATGTTGCGATGGGCATCAGCAAATTTCACAAAGGCTTCACTGGCAGCCGGTTGTGGTTCCCGTACACCAATGACAGAGAAAACATCTCCAAAGGCTGCATGAGCAGAATAAATAGAGACAGACAAATAAAGAGGTGAATGCTGAGAAAAATCTTGTCTCCAATATTAGAAGCCCCTCCCAGAACCTTACAATTAGCTGGGGGTTGATGCTATATATTCCCTAAAGACCAGAGTTTGGCAGGGCATTTCTCCAATGTCTCATGTGAAAGACAGGGCCTGTGTTAGCACCACGACCAGTAATGCAGGAGAGCAGCCCTTCCCAGCTCATTTCTGCAACCCTTAGTTTTCTTTGAGTGAAAGAATCACACACCTAAGTACTGACAAAAACTCCTGAAACTGGAGGTCAAAGGTTTGTGCTCTCTTTGCTCAACATTCTTTACCTCTGTGTGTCTGAGATAGCTCAAAGAAAGCCCTGAGAAGACTCTTGGTGTGCTCTGTCAAGCCTGTGATGGAAGCCAGAAAAAACATTTAAGTGACTTCACTGAAACATAATGGAGGCATCCTTCTCTCCCATCCGGTGTCTGATGGAATACCAAGTTTACCTTTGTATAACTCTGCAGTCCTCTCCAGCTCCTCTAATCTCTTCACTAGTCCATCTAAATAGAAACAAGAATCAGAATACAGAATTATAACAGTCACATTCAGGACATGGTTAAGACCTGACCGGGCTGGAAAATACCAGTTTCATATATTTGGTTCTAATTTCCCTCACCCCTTAATGCCTGTCCTGTGATACAACATGGGAAGCTTTTAAAATTACTGCAAACTTATAGTTTGGGGTCACCACCTACTGACATTCACTAAGTTGGTCCCTGCTTTAAATTAATCTGACCTGAGATAACATTTAAATGGCCACAAGCACAGGCTATATCACTCAGGAAGGGCAGACACAATCACAACAGCAAGGCAGAGCAGAAGGAAAGAATGTGGACTATGCAAGCAATAATAAAATGAGGCAAACACAGGAGAGTAAGTGATCCATTAGGAAAATGTCCTTCTGGACAATACTCACCATTGCAAAGTATGGCTCGGCTTAACCCCAGGGCATCCGCTGTCCCCGAGCTCATGTTCTCTACCAGTCGGTGCTTTACCTTCTTCAATACTAAAGGCCAAAAGAGAGTTATAAACCAGCATCAGGGTCACTTCCTAGGCATGAAAAGCTCACCAGCACGTTTCACTAGTTTTCCAGGCACTGGATGAACTGCACTTAACTCAATATTAAGGCAGCAAGCAGAAAGAGAATAGCATAGAAACAGGGCACTCTGATCCAGCCACGCATAACACATCTTCTAACTTGCCTATCTGTTGTGCTCTCACATCCTAAACACTTCAATCAATAAAGCTCCTGCAATTCTTTTGGAAGACTGTCCCAATGAATCACTTTGCTATAAGCAAAGCACCTATCTTGATATTTGGAACTAAACTTTGGTTATGCTATCTGCTGTATTACTTCAGCTGAAGTCAGGAGATGAGGCTGAAAGACACTCAGGACTTAATGCTCAGCATTGTCCCTTTCCCTACTTTTACCTTTAGAATCCTAGTTAAACCCTTTCGTCACCTCTTGATGGAATTTCTGTCTTCAGTGGTCATACCCTGCAAATTACTAGAGACATCTAAGCCCTCTTTGGAACCAGATGACTCAGTCACCCTTATTTACAGGCAGACTTGCCTGCAGATCCCAAGAATTCAGCTGAAGCCACAGTGTTCTGGAAAATACCATATTCTCATGACAGTTCTGTCTTCCCAGAAATCCATCTCACTATTCATGATTTTCAAGAACTCCTGTCAATTTGTCAGCACCATAATCACCACGAAAAGAAATGAGAGCAAAGAGAATGGACACATTTTGCTGGAAAGTGAGAAAGGCAGACCATATAAAGACAGCAATGTAGGCTTAGTTCAAAACCAAACACTGTTTTAGTAATAAAGGCTCTCTTCTCTCCCATAAAATTTATGTTTGTCCAAAACTCAGCGTAGATAGGTATTTCATCACTGTTCTCCAAGCTTAGAAATCACCACCAATGCCTTTCAATTGACACATTTCTGTGTACATCTAAAAACAGGTCAGCATAACTTACATGTATTAAAAATAAATTAATTAAATTATTATGTAGTTGAGATTCATCATCCATGCTAAACACAGCAGAGAAAAACAAGCCTCCCACAACAACAGTTAAGTCTTGATTTAACTTTCAAGACTATTTCAAGAAGTCAGGGAAGGATTTTTTTAAAATCTGTAATTCTCTTTGACAGTATCCATTTCAAAACGACTGAGTTAATAGCAAGAAAGGAAACAGAATTTTACTTTGGTTTTAGCTGGGACCAATCTTTCACTCCTCCACATAATTTTAACACTCTAGGGAGAAAGAAACCAGTCTTACCGATATCCAAAGACTTGCCCTGTTTTGGGTCAGCCTGAAGCTTGTTGTAGTGTATTGTCACTTCTCCCTGCAGAAAGAGCAAACCCAAAACTGCTGTGCTGGAAGCAGGCAGCAGTGGCTCCCTTTATCCAAGGACAATAAGCTGCCAAGTACAACCCAAAAGCTCCAGTGGCCCCCTCCTACCTCTCACCTTTACCATCTGTATCATCTTGGCCACCTCCACCTTGGTCTTCCCTTTGACGGACTTCCCGTTGACTCCTGTGATTTCATCCCCAGCTGCCACGGTGCCGTCTAAGGCTGCTGGAGTGTTATCAAACACCTAGGACAGAGCACAGGCAGCCTGGAATCAGGAGGAAGGCCAATGCAGAGCTAAAGAGCACAAACCAAACTACTGCATTCCTCCTATTTAATTCACTTTTACTTTGCCCGTGGTGACGCTGCAGTTTTCTCCCTCTCCAAACCAAAAGGTGGGCTGATCATCTTGTTTCTTCAGGAAGTTCTTGCCCCTAGGATGTGCCTCCTCAAGCATAGGATTTCCTGGTGTTGAGAGTGTCACACTTTCCCCTGTGAATTCTAACATGCTCTTTAAGGAGGATAATTCCAGAAGTCCTAATTTAATTCTTTCACACCTACTAGGTACTAGAGTAAGGAAATCCTTCACTGAAAAATGAGATGTCATCTCCCACTTTGAGAAAAACAAATACCGTAAGGCTCTCTCTCCACACTTCCCATCTCTCAGGCCAACACTGCTCTAAAAAGATGTTTTATTTCTCCTCCCCTGGTGCCCACCTGGACAATGTAGAGACAGGGGCAGTACTGTGCTCCTCCCCCAATGCTGATCCCAATCAGGTTCTGAGAGTCCTTCTTCAGGGTCACTGTCCCAGGTACAGTGGGGATGCCCCTACAAAGAGAAAGGAATAACTGAACGTGTAGGCAGAGCTGGTGTATGAAACAACTCTGGTATCTGAGTCAGTACAAAAGGAAAACATCATGGGCACTGCACATCCGAATTCATTCCTTCACCTCTGCCACAGAGTCTATCAGCACGGGCCAGCAGGGAGACCCTCTGTGCTATCTTTTTCTTGGAATTGCATGCAAGGATTAGAGGTGGAAGAGACACCCTCATCCATCGCTAAGCACTGAAGAAACACTGTCATGCTTTAGAGAGTTTAATCTGCACTTAGTGCTGGAGTGAGAGGACAACTTGCACAGCATAAATGTGATGCAAATCAAGTGCTCTATGTAAAATGCAGGGCAGTCACCGCAGACCAACACAAACACTCACCTTTGCTCACCAGCACAACGATGCCTCCTTCTCAGTCTCCAGAGGGAGCGAGAAATCAGCACTGAACAGGAAGTCTGATGTTCAGCACACAGTGTCAGGCACAGGTAAATTTATCAACTCTCATTAGGTCTTGGCTGCAAAGCCTACTTCTATTGTTAGAAACACCAGGAAAAGACAAGTGAAATACTCACAGCTTATCTTCCTCAATATCGTAGTCCAAATCTGCAAACATTGTTTTGGTTAAGTGGCGTCCGTTTGTCTGAAGCTGCTTATTCCAAGCTCCCTGGGAAGAAAGAATAGAATAAACCAAGTAAATGAATGATTGCAATAGAAAAACACAGAGAACCAACCTGTCACCCTTATCAATCTCCTTTTTCCTTTTCGGAACGCCACATTGTGGTCTCTGCTCTTATATCAAAGATGAAAAACGTGTCAAGTGTCCCTGGTTCTCCGCTCCGCATGCGACACGAGGAAGTCCTCGAGTTTGAATGCTGCATGTTCCAAATGACTGACACACGTGCAGCATTTCCAAAGCACAGAACACAACGTGGTCCCTTGCAGAAGCTGCTTCTTCCCACGCCCGACCTGCACCACGGCTGCTAAAGACCCTTCGTTTTACCCCCGACATGCATTACCCAACTCCGTATTCTCGACTTCACAGCAGCTCACGCCACCTTTTGACGCTCACCGCCTGTCTCGGGAGGCCGTGTTTAAGCTTTTCACCGAAAGCCTCATTATTTCCCCAGGCACAAACCCCCCTTTCCATTTAACCTCGGGCAGTAATTAGCTGGCACGCTGGGGTTCCGTTTCGCGCTTTGGCGGCACCGAAGGCACGGTGA
>VZRS01014609.1:121516-133124 GCA_013398055.1 Ifrita kowaldi | reverse complement strand
CATCACCTTGTCCCAGACGGTTCCTGTGTCCATCCACTGTGCTCCACGGGATTCACCCCACCACTGAGACCTCCCTCTGCCCTTCTACAGGTGTTTACTGAGGAAAGCCCCGTGTCAGGCCTCAGGCATTGGGCTTGGTCCAAGTGGAGGCAAGGGGTTCACACCAGGGAGGGCAGAAGCTTTGTGTTGATGTTGTGGGGTGAGCAAGCCCAGGGCTGGATATATTGAGGCTGCTGGAAAGCTTTTTTTGCTAGATCTGAGCTGGGCATCACACCTGACACTGCCCTGAGGACATGCAGAGGAGTGGTGGGTTTTCTTCAGGTATGCTTGAGCAGGGGAAGGATGCTGGACAACCTGTGGGCGTGATGATAAAGAATTGAAGGTTTACAAAAGCCTTGCCTGGTGGAGGTAGGTCAGCAGAGCTCAGCACAATCATGTGGGAAGCCTTGTACCACTCAATATCTCTTTGGCTGCCCCCTCAGCATCTTTATTTTCACAACAAGTCCTTCCTGTGCTTTACATCTTCATTAGAGCTGGAGACTGGGGCAGGATCCTCCACAGCAGGCCCTCCCCTCTGCCATTTCGGGGAGTGACTGTGCAGAGGAAATGGATAAAAGGAGCCCAGGGTCAGGGTTTAATTACCCCATTGCGTGCAGAGACGAGTGATGGACAGAGACTGTCAGTGGGTCACTGATTAGCTGCCACAGAGCAGACAGAGGAGGGGGGAAATGTGGTGAGCCCCTGGGACAGGCCAGTGCTGGGGAGAGCTGTGAGACATGGAGGTGGCAGCTTGTTGTGGGAGACACTTTTTCTTTTAGTTGTTTCCCCAGTCCTTCATCCCACTATTTGTCCCAGCTCCATCAGGAGTCCTGTGGTCTAAAAAGTCTCCTGCTGTGCCATGGCTGCTTCACTGGTTAGGGACAAGTTGCTGCTGGGGTGGCAGGTCCCCTGGAGGGATGGAGAAGAAGACACATCTCCTGCCAGCTGTGCCGAGCTCTTGTCTCCCTGTGGCAAGGTGGCAAGGAAGGATGGAGGGAGGGAAGAAGGGAAGGACTAATGAAAGCACACGAGGGAAGGAAAGGAAGAAGGCTGAATGAAATGGCTGCTGGCAGGTGAGGTGTAATACACAGATAGTGCTCCTCTGTGCCAGAGTGAAGGTCTCCTTCAGCGAGATCAGCCCAACCAAAGTGCAAACCAGGCTGCCTGTTTTCAGCCCCACTGCTTCACCACTGCCTCCTTGGGACATGGCTGAATGCCTCAGGTAATAAATCTGTCTGGCATCTGTTTGGTCTGGGACTGAGAGAGACCAGGTTTGTTCTCTTGGCAGACTTGGTGACCTGGTTTTGTGTAGCAGTATGCAGAAGAAGCAAGTTTCAGCAAGTCTTAACTCTTCTGCTCCTAATCCCATAGGTAATTCCGCCTCCTTTCCTTCTCACCCTCATATCAAGCCCTTGTTCCTCATCCCACCATGCTGTCTCTGAGCCCAGCTTCCCTTTTCCCACCTTTAGACAACTCAGTCAACTCATATCCCTGAGCCTGCTCTCAGCCCTGCCATACAGTGTCACACCTAACCTTCTTCCACCAGTCCTTTTACCCTTGGTCTCAAGGTTCCTCTTCTCCTTTTCACTACAATCCCTCTATACATCCTCTTTTGGAGTCTGACCTTCAGTTTCTACCTCCATTCACAGTTGTCCCTCAAGGTCCTGCTTCCCATGTCCACTCTCCCTATCACTCCTACCCTTTCCTCTCCCATTCTTGCTTTTCCTCACTCGTCCTTTACCCCTCTTTCCTGTCCCCTTCACCCCTGATCTCCCAGGGTTGTTTGCGTGAATCGTTTCTGGAATCATGAGATCACTGTTTTTTTCTGTCTCTGTCAGTGGGAACATCACATTAAGTAGCATGGATAAGTGACCGGGGGCCATTGGGGTGACTCTGGCACCCCCTCTCCCCACCCTCCCTACCCCCCTCTTCTTCTGTATCAAAGGAAGCTTTGTTGTCCAAAAGCAGAAAGAGAAAAGCAGATAAAAAGGCGGAACATGTGATCTCATTGGCTTTATTTAGACATCCAGCTATCCCTCCTCTCTTTTCTTGATTCATCCAAAATTATCTAAGTAAGAATCCATAATCCATCCTTGAGCTTCTCATTTGTGAAAGAGATGGTGGTAGATTCTTTTTTCCAAAAGGCCTTCAACAGCTGACCCCTTGGTCTTCACAGGGTGCAAAGATGACCCTGATGGGGCTCTCTAGACAGTGTAATGCCTTTGATTACAGTAGTCTTCACATCAGAAGTGTGGCGTCCCACCATGTGAAGGAGAATTGAAGCAGGGAGAAGCAAATCCTTTTCCTTAAAGTTTCACCATTGCTTACTGGGGGATTCCAAGAGTATCCAGCGATGCATCGCTTCCTCAGGGGCACTGCTTGGTGGGGAGGTTTAAATTTGCAGCGTTAGATGCACAACATTTGAATTAATGAGTTTCTGGATCTTCCAGGGACTTGTTTTTTTGACAAGGGCAAAATTCTTCATCTCAGGGTGCTTCGGTTATCTTTTGTGATGGAGGTGATCAGTGTTTACTTACCAAGGCTGACTGCACACTCCTGGCAAGCACCCTGTACGATAGAGCTACTGCGGGACTGGTGGGGCACAGCTGGGGTTGCAGGAAGTATCTCTGCATCCATGTTGGGATTCATTTAGATGCTATCAAGCCAGGAGGCAGGAAAAAGGATTATTATGTATTCCTTTGTGGGTACATATTGGATGAGTTTGAGGCTTTCCAGTGAAAGCTGCCCTGCACATGCTGCTTTCAAACAGTATGGTTGACTAAGCAAAAGTCCTTATTGTGGGCAGAGCCATAAGAATATAAAGAGTTGGTCAGTGCATCGTTTTCATGATGTTTTAACCAGCTTGGTTAAAATCCACCAGACAAGAAGTCCTTCTAATGTGGGAATATAAAGGCCCTTTTATCTATAGTCTGTTCCCCTTCTCTACAGGAGTAAAAATTCTCTGCATAACGCCTTACATCCACAGCTTTGTATGTGTGTGTGCGGGATGTGGCTAAGGCTGAAATGTAATGATTGTTTCAAGGACCTTCCAAAACAGTTAAGGCACTGAATGGGAGAAGAGTGCAGAACACTTGGCAGATAGACACAGGCAGCATATGCCGTGTTCATCTAAAGCATGACATGGACTGAGATGGGCTCAGGACAAAGGGTGATCAGAGGAGTGAAGAGGGTCAGTAGAGAAGAAGGTGCGCAGAAAGGCAGAAGGATTTGCATCAGGTGAGACTGAAGAATTTTATTTTGTTGCAGAATGCAGTCTCAGTGAAGTATATACCCAAATGCTATGAAACGAAGGGAGGTGGGAATTTGGCTAAGGAATTGTTTCTGCTACATAAAGGCCATTGTAGAAGTTGCAGTGACTTTGGCATCATGTGATCTTTTACATATCTGTGTACGTATAAGTTGACTCAGTGAAGCAGTATGTGCAAGGAGACTATAGCTGGAAGGATGGCTGTGGGAATGCCTGAGGTATAATTTCAATGGGGTGTGGGAAGACGTGATGTTCATGGGGATTTGCCACAACTTTTCTGTGGTAGGAGATCACGCACAAGAAGATTTATAGCATCAGTGCAGAGAAACTTTGCAACGCTACAACCCATCCAATAGAGAGCGTCAGCTCCAGCTTACAACCAACTGAATCAGTAAATGTGGAGGCAAGAAAGAGACTTTTTTTGTGCCTCCCATGTGTTTTTTAATAAATACCGAGTTCCCATAAAAATCTAGACCCATTTTAGCTGCCACTCGACTCCTGCCAGTTCTGGGTCCCTTTCAGTTGATTTTCCTGAAACGGGCACCGTGACTCAATTCACATGCTATTTCCAATAGCAAGTTGGGCTGATTCAACTTATATCCTGCCCTGCTGTGTCTGACTCATTCTTGCCCATCGCCATCTCTAAGAGAAGTCCAGTGGAAGGCAGAGGGCCCTTCACATAGATGCTCAAGGTCTCTGTCAGATACTAGGTGAAGAAATATTTGCCATGACCAAGCTATGGTCATTTTTTGCCATTCCTTAGTCACTTGGCAGCCAATGGAAGGAAGAAGCAAGAGCAGGGTGGGGGAGAGTAAATGAGACAGAGAGACTGAGAACAAAAGATTCTTTTGTGGTACAGAGAGAGAGAAAAGGGAAAGCATCACCAAATGCCCAGAAGCCATGTTTGTAACAAGAGACCTATTCTCTCAGCTACTTGGAAAACAACTTGGAGTAAAAAGGCCTGGCTGAATTAACCCTTCATGGAGGCAATTCACTGAGCGTGAAGGAAAGAGGGATGGCCACAGCGGACGCAATCTGTGTGGCGAGGTAGCGGTCTTGGCTCTTGGGCAATTTAAAGCAATGATTTGTTGTCTGGGAAGAGGAGCTAGGGATGATGTTGGGTGGTTTGACCACACCAAAGTTTTAAAATGTCAGATATCCTTTCTTCATAGGAGCGTTGGTTTTGGAAAAGATCACCAGAGGGGTTTTCGCAGCATATGAGGTGATGAGTTTCCTATTGATGTTTTTCCTAGGGATGCTATGGAGTAAGGAAAACAACACCCCTAAAACTTATGCCTTACTGCAGCATAATCTGGTCCCATCACAGCCTCTGTGAATTCAGTTTTTATTGCTGGCCTTCAAAAACTCTCTCCTCACACATTGCATCTCTCTTGTTCATGTCTTAGTCCTCTCTTTGACTAAGAAGACCAATTTTACTGGAGTTAGGGGTTCTCTGTACAAACAAATTGAAATGCCAAATCTTACATTTCCAAAGAAACAACCATCTTTAATTCACTGTGAACTCTCTCCCTTAGCCTCCTCCATGTTATTTATAAGGAATTTTCCTCTTTAATTGAGTGGATCTTTGGGTGAAAGGAGACTTCTGGGATGATGGTACCAGAAAAAGCTCTACTCAAGGAAAGAGAATCTGCACCTATTTGAAGATAAATGTGGGATATCGGCATATGCTGTGTCAGTTTGACTGCGAGCTTGCTTCTGGGTGCTCTAAAGGAGCGAGACAGACAGATCTCAAAGAAAGCTTCTTCTCCTCATAAAAGTGCAGAAGGGACAGCACCCTCTGGAGCCTCCTAACAGTGCCAGGCAAAGGGGTGCAAAGAGCAGTCTGGAAGCGGAAAGATGTTTCTCCTCTCTGCTTCACCATCTCACCAGGTCAAGAGCAATGTCCTCCCATCATGGGTCACCCACCTCCCTGGCCTGATGGCACAGATGGGGAGGATGCAGTGGGTGCCCCTGGAGCCCGTGGTCAGGTGGGCTGCCAAGCGGATGTGAGATGCAAACAGCCTTACAACCGTGCTTTCGTAAATAAGCCATCACGTGGCACTCGTGCATGTCTCTTAGAGCAGCAGTTTGAAAACAACCAGGAAAATCATGTGGCAACAGAAGCCTGCAGGCTCCCAGCCCTCCCCCACTCCCTAACCTTCTCGCTCCCTTTCCTTTCTATCTCTCCCTCTCTTACTGAGATGGAGTTGTCAACAAAAGCTGGAGTTGGATTTTGCTCCCACTAACCTCATCCAGGGCTTTAGGGTATTTGTGTTGGCACTTGGTGTTGGCATTCAACCTACCTGTACCACCTGTGCTGTGTGATGCCCCCTGCAATCCTGCCAGGGGAATTTGTAAATTCAGTCTCCTAAAGGGATTGAAGGACATTTACCCAGAGGGGATGTTAAATGTGATTAAACCCATTGCTCAATGGGATTTTCACTATTGCAGGTGAGTCTGGCAGAAATTGTCTTTTTCTTGGCAGTACAGTTTTAATACCTGATGGGCACTTACTGGAGTTACTTGTAAGGTCAGAAGAGAGAGTTCTGGAGTTTGAAAATTAAAAATACTTGGAAGTTCTCCACTGCTGCCTCATACAACTCATTCACAGTAGCACAGCAAAGCAGGAGTCTTGGAATATTGAGACCTCAGCTGAGCTAAGAGCAGGTGGTGTTCTGTGAAGAAAAAGTGCTACTACACTGTCAATTAATGCACATCTTTGAGCCTTGGCTCCACTCACGGTCTCCTATTTTAACTGAGGTCTTAGGTGCATGTGCCGACCAACCTTGCTGAGTGCAAAGAGCTCAGAGCCAGGAGGGGACTGAGGGATTTATTGGGCTGTGCCAGGTGAGGCTCAACCTGTCCCATTGTCTGAGCACTTGGGTGGTGTTGTTGATTACACCTTCTTCTACCATACATTCCTCTAGCTATCATTTCCTCTAAGCTGGCTTTTCCTAGCTTGGAAGCTCAGGATCTGAGTCCGCAGTTAGTAAGATCTTTACCTTTTCTTGCATTATCTCTTCTCTTCTCTCTTCTCTTCTCTTCTCTTCTCTTCTCTTCTCTTCTCTTCTCTTCTCTTCTCTTCTCTTCTCTTCTCTTCTCTTCTCTTCTCTTCTCTTCTCTTCTCTTCCCTCCCTGTTAGCTGCCTTAGGCTGTGTTGAATTTGGATCTGAAAATGGGACTGGTTTGGACTGAGTTAATATTTACAGCAGATGGGAGTGGGCTTGATGGAGAGAGTTTGCCTCAATACAGTGCTGCTGAACTGGTGTGAGTAACTTCACTATGGCTGGTTTAAAAGCCCTGTTGCTCTTATACCAGAACCAGTCACCCCACTTGGCAAGCTGTTTGCTGGACCAGCTTTCCATAGATAGGAAAAAGATAATTTGGCAAGTGCTGAAATGGGATTCCCAAACAACTAACAAAAATCTTTAGTTCCTCAGTGTCCAGCTGCTCCAGGCTATCTCCTTCTCCACAACCTGTGAGTGATTCATAGCAGAACATCTGCATCTTCTTCCCAATTTGACCCATCAGGCCAAATCTGTTCATAACTGAGCATCCTAGCCTTAAAAAGTAAAATCATCCTGTCTGAGAAATTCCCCAGCCAGGAATCATAGAATCATGGAATCATAGAATGGTGTGGTCTAGAAGAGACCTTAAAGAACATCTAGTTCCAACCCCGCTGCCATGGGCAGGGATGCCACCCACTAGACCATGTTGCTCAAAGTCCACTTAGCCTGACCATAAACAGTTCCAGGGTGGGCAGGGATGGCAACCAGTATTTGAAGTGAGAAAACAGGACCTGAAAACCTCTCACAGGACTTATATTTTGACTAGGTTTCCTTGATAGAACAAAATTTCATCCAGTCTAATATGGTGTGTGTAACACATTGCCACTGTTACTTATCAAGGGAATAAAATACATAGACACAGGATTAAGCCCCAAATAAAGGAAAATTAAGACTGTTTCCAAATAAATGATGTCTCAACATAAAGGATTCTACCTGGAGGATCTGGCAAGTCAGTCTAGGTCACAGTGCTGCCAAATCCTTTCCCTCTGCACTTGTTCTGTCTTTGCTTTAAAAAAAAAACAAAACAAAACAAAACAAAACAAAACAAAACAAACAAAAACCAGAAAGAAATGTGTAGTGACAGGTAGGAGATGTTGTGGTCCCGGAGAAGCAGAGCCCCATCTCCTTACACAGCTAGCAGGGAGTGGAGCAGGAGAGCGGAGGGTAGCACAGTGCTGTACAGCTGCAGGGCTGCTCACAACAGGGCAGAGCTCCCAGAGAATGTGCTCTTTGTTCGCTGCCTTTAAAGGGTAAGAGAAACACTTATGCATGGCAAATTAGCCCAAAAATGTATTTCTCTAAAACACCCGATTGTCTGGCCAGCTCTGCAGCTGCAG
Source organism: Ifrita kowaldi (assembly GCA_013398055.1). Lineage (NCBI taxonomy): Eukaryota > Metazoa > Chordata > Aves > Passeriformes > Cinclosomatidae > Ifrita > Ifrita kowaldi. Next base: position 125,412 of record VZRS01014609.1, on the reverse strand, counting down.
GGAAGTTCCAGGGAGAGAAGGGGGAGGCGGCGAGGAAGGAGGAGGGAGGCAGGGAAGGAGGATATTGATGGCTGGGGAGGGGGGGAAATGCAAGATGATTGTGCGAGTGAGGGAGAAATTCTCATGCCTCCATTCAAACAGAGCTGACCAGTGAGCCAGGGGACCCCTGATAGAGGGGCCACGTTGGTGGTCAGGGAACCACGCTGTCTCCTGGTCTCCCGGGGGGCAGGGAGAAGAGAGGACACAGACAGCTGTGCTGTGGGCAGCGTGGGAGCAGGCACTGGTGCAGCCGGCAGTGCCGGGGAGTCCTGCCACCCGGCAGGTTCAGCTGTGCCATCTGGGCTGGGATGCTCCGCGAGCAGTGCCATGCTCCTCTAGTCACCGTGTCGCGCGTGCCAGGGGGCTGTGACTCCTCTCCTGCCCCTGAGCAAAGTGCACAGGGCTTGACTGTCTTCGAGGAGCAGGACCTGTGCTCTTCCCAAGAGGTGGCACTTTGGTTTAAGACATCCCAAATGTACCTCTTGGTTAGGAAATTGATCTGGGCTTGTTAAGAATTTCCCCATTTAAAAACTCCCAGACCATTGCTGGCAGAAAAGTGATTCCTTGAACTTCCCTGGAGTTTGGGAAGCAAAACCTAGTGATAAGATTCTTGACAACGGCTTGGACTGTGAAGTTCATGGTGAGTGCCACAGTCTTGTCCCTGCCCCAGGGGATGCCACTGAAAGTAATTAGGCCCACCCCGAGCACAGCTGAGACCTCAGAGTGCAGGGAGTGTTTCCCACACGGTCTGGGATGAGACATCCTCTTCACATGCACGTATTTATTTTATTTTCCATTACCTGCTGATGTGGAAAGAGAGGTGGCCCCTGCTGCAAACTACAGCACTTTGCAGGCACAGCCTTGAGGCAACCAGACTGGTCTTTGCCGCTGCTGACTGAATTCTCCTGGGGACATCTGCAGAGTGATCGAGATGCCACCTGCAGAGGAAGCAGCTCAGGCTAGGCTTTGCCTTTGAGGACACTCAGGGGTGCACTTGCCCGCAATAAATCCAGGTCCCAGTGCTCTGTCCTTTCTGCCACGTGTCATGGCCTGTTTTGGACAGACACTAACTTCTCCTTCAAAGTCACCGGTGCCACCTGCTGCAAGGACTGGTGAGACTGGGAGGTAGCCTTAGGATAAGCCAAGCTTAGATTGCCCATGAGAAAAAAGAGAGACATGAGAATCTCAGATGGGATTTGGTTTCAACACATTCCCGCAACTGTCCAGCTCAGGTGTAGGATTGATGTTGCCACCAGTTCAAGTTGGCACAGGCAAAATATACTCTGTTTCCAGGTTGCTGTTATACTCATCATGTGACCAAAAGTTTTTGAGGAAAACCCTGTAACTCTTTGGGTTTGTAATCCAGAAGTCCTATAAAGTGCCCTTTCACTGGACCGCAGGAAGGGAAGAACAAGTGGACCTGGATGATTTATCTGAGTAAGTAGTGATACCGACTGCTGCTGAGAATTATTCACAGAATCACAGAATGGGTCAGGTTGGAAAGGACCACCGTGGCTCATCTGGCCCAACCTCCCTGCTCAAGCAGGGTCATCCCAGAGCACATGGCACAGGATTGTGTCCAGATGGTTCTGGAATGTGAGGGAAACTCCACAACCTCCCTTGGCAGCCAGTTCCAGTGCACAGTCACCTGCACAGTAAAGAAATTCTTCCTCATATTCAGGTAGAACTTCCTGTGCATCAGTTTCTGCCCATTGCCTCTGGTCCAATTGCTTGGACAATTGCCTATTCATGCTTTGAATCTTGCCTATTCATTCTTTCTTTTCAGAGGTTTCATGAAGATGCTTTAATTAACACTGGGTATGGAAGTAACTGCAGGATCTGACGGAGGGAAGCCAGAATCCAGTTTGAGAATTTCCTATAGTGGAGAAGCTCATCAGACTTTTCTTGAACAGGTGTGATGAGCAAAGGAGGAGGTGGGGAGCTGAACCACTCTTTAAATGAGGGATTGGGAAACTGCTGGCAGCTGTGTAATCCTGTCATCACTACCTTACACATTTCTTTATGGCCAATTCACTCTCTTGTTTTATGTTTACATGAGAAGAGAGGATGAAAAATGTTAACTTTAATCAAGTCACCAATCCTTCTCAGCTTTGACACACTTCCTTTTCCACTCAGGTGAAAGAGGTTCTTCTGCGTGTACTGACATATATCCCTGTGATGAGGGGGATTCTGTCCTGTTCCCTCCTCTCAGACCTTCCCATCCCTGCCACTCCTTGTATGTCACTCTAGAAACACCCTGAGCGGCTACCACACAAACATCTGTGACCACATTCCATTAACTGAACCTTAATTGTTAAGGCCTCAAAGCTACAGTGGTGCCAGTGCTGGGCTTCATGCCTGACCTTCAGGGAGTGGGTGACACAGACGGATGGCAGGCCTGCCATGAGTTCTGACAGCATTTGTGCCAAGGTAGGACTCAGGGAAACCAAGAATCCAAGCACGCTCCAGCACTTTGTGGAAAGCCTGAGACCTCCCAACAATGGCAAGGATGTGGCATCATCAGGTGGGAATGACTGGTACCAGGGAAGAATTTATTGGTAAATAATTTGCTACGAAATAGGACCTCAAGGGAATGAAACCAGTTGCAAATTCAGACATAATTCAACAAGCACTTTTGACTGGAAAGCGAGTGTGGGAGACGGATTTTTAAAATATCAAAACATTTCATTTCAAGGCAATCTTCCTGAATTATTCTTTTCTAAATGCCAGAATGCTGTGAATGGACATTTTCAAAGTGAATTTCTGACATTTTGTTTCGAGCCAGCATTTTGCATTTAAAACTTGACCCAGGTTGAAAGATGAGAGGTCAGTCACAAGACCCTAAAACAATGAAATAAAACTTACTATTTAAAGTTCAGAATAATGTTTCAATCTCTGAGTTATGCTATTTGAAATAAAAATTTAAAATCACCATAGAGCTTCTATGCATGTTCAGATCAACATGCCCCTACCTGACACCTCTGAAGTGGTGGAGTCATTGGAGCAGAAGCAGACAGTGTGTTTGGGATAAAATCAGCCAGTAGTGGCCTGAAATTAACTAAAAAATGCCCTTATGCATCCCAGACAGAATTTCACTCCTCTATCTATAAAATTCACTTTGATCTCAATAGAGCTCTTTATGGTGGGATGTGCTCCTCTTAGAGATGTTTGCATCCCTTCAGAGCATGACGAGCAAAGCCCCTGTGCCTATGGCAGTTTTACTCTGCAGGCAATTAGCTTTAGGCAAAGTGGCAACCAAAGGAATATCATTTTCCATCCATCCATCCATCCCTGGGAGCACTGATCTCCATGAAAACCAGTGGAGCTCTTCATGGGCATATGTCTGTAGGCAGCAAAAAAATGCAAGCATAAGCAAAGTCTGCGTGCAAGAAAATCTCTGCTAATTTGGGAAGTGGCCCTACAACTTTTTATAATGGGTGGGTACGTTGGGGGACGACAACCAAGCAGGATGAAGGACACTGACAGCGCTTTAAGAAGATGCTGTGCCCCGCAACTGCCTCTTCTGTACAAAGGCAGGTTCAGTCTCGAGGGACGTGAGGATTCGCTGTCTTCCCCCTTCCCCGCCAGCCCCAACTCCTCACTCCCGCTGCCCCGTCCTCCCTGCCGTGCACACGTGGTCCCGACTGGCCATGAATAGAGTTGGCACGGGCGGGTCCAGCCTGAGCCACTGGGCCTCACGACTCCCGACCTGAATAAGCAGCATAAAGGCACAGAGCAGCCCCGTCGCGGCTCTGTCCCGACCCATCCTCCCCAGCTGCAACAGCATCCGCTGTGGGCCCAGACCGGCCATTCTTATCGAGTCCTTCTGTGCAGTTTGTCTTTCTCTGCCTCTCTCC
>VZRS01014609.1:31713-121508 GCA_013398055.1 Ifrita kowaldi | reverse complement strand
CCCGCCTTTTTTTTTTTTTTTTTTAATCCCCTTTTTTCGAACATATCATTACAGGAGCAACAAAAAAGATGGGACAATACAGCCATTGATGAACTGCTCTCGTCCTCCAGTCCCGATCCCCCCCACTCCCTCCCTCCCCTTCTCTGGTGCGTGCCAACACTCTTTCCACCCGCCCAGGGCTGGAGCCAGCGCCAAACAACCTCTGCTAATAAACAAGAGGAACCAGATAAACCAGGAACACAATAGAGGGATTTGTTGCACTTTAGTGATGGTGGGAACAATGTCAACTCCGTGGCGCAGCTGCATGGACCCCCTCCCATCCTCTCCCCCCAACGCCTCGTGCCCCCCGCGTACTTGCAGCCCAACACTGTGATTTATGAAAGGCCAAAGGTCACCGTGCATTAAAGGGCTTCTTTCTTGCATCATTTATTAACCCCTCTATGACAAGGCGCACTCATTGTGGCAGTGGTGGTGGCATAGGGAGCGGGGCACGGGCAGAGGAGTCCATGTCAGTGCCACCATGCATCTTGCAGAGGATGCTGAGATGCAGGCTAGTGCTTAAGCCTGGTTTTACACTGACCTGGTGTGGGAGGGGGAGAAGGGGAGGCTTTGGTGAGTATGTTTTGGCCAGCAAAAGCAACTCATGCACTCCAACACAGCTTTGTTTGCATTTCACGCAGGTCACCGTCTGCCCGACCTACACTCGCTGCCAGGCGGTGAGCTCAGGTCACTGTCCATGCTGTGGCCATGCACACACCAAGAGCTCACCTGAAGGGCTGCCCTGAAGGTTCTGTAGCTCACATGGTAGAGTTGACCACGTTGCATCACCAGAGCCTTAAGTCATCCTGTGCTACCAGGTGGTGTCACAGGGGCTGCCCAAGATGCAGCTGGGCAGAGAGGAGGCAGTGGAAGAGGATGGATCACTCCAAGGTCTCCTTCTCAGGAAAGTAGAGGTGTGCCCAAAATCTCTCCTTGGCTCACCAGAGCTGGTTTCCATTACAGGCAAAGCTGCAGTGTCACCATAAAACATTTTCAAGCCTTCCTGTGTAGCCATGAAGCAACACCATGAAACAGCAGCATAACAAATCCTCAGACTGTTCTTTTTCTCCTGAAATTGCAAGTCAGTTTGGGTGAGCCATTGCAGCAGCAAAGGCCTCAGCACTGAACTTTGAACCCCGAAGTACAGCCCCAAATCCCCGGCTGTGCTTGAGGGTTCCCTGGAGACCCTCTCCATGGGCAAACTTGCTTGGGACGACAACAACATGGCCATCACAGGCTGGGGGTGGTGAGAGAGCCCTGGAAAGGCGATGCCTGCTGGAGTTCACGTCCACTGTGAGAGCAGTGGGGCTGTGCTGGCACCTGGTTGCCTGGCTCATCCCTCCAGGCTCAGTAGAGGGGAGGCTGTGTTGGCAGGCTGGGATATCTCACCCCTCCCCGGGATGAAGGGATGAGTAACAAGGGACAAGCTTGGGAGCCCTTTGAGTATGGGTGTCAGGGTGAGCCCCTGCACAGGACAGAGGGGCATGGAGGCTGGGGCGAAGAGGAAGACAGTCCCACTGCCCAAATGCTGGCTGGTAACTCTGGTTACCAGCCAAACTGCTCCTGCCCTAGCGCTGGTGCCTTGAGGCCGTGCTCCCTCACTCATTCTCCCTCACATTCCTCTGGGAGCTGATCAGGGCTTGAATGACACCCCAGATGACTCTTTGCTATTAATTCCTGTGAACAGAAAGGGCTCCTTGTTCTCCCAGTCCTACTCTCTGGAGGAATTACAGGGGCCAAGGCAGCAGGCTGAAGCCTTCCCGACTTAACCCTTCCCCTGGCTCCCCAGGAGCCTCCCTGCATCCAGGGGACTAGCAGAGGTGAAGATCACTCTGGAGCCACCTTGAACACCATGGAATGAGCCCTCTGGGGTCACTAAGCACTGCTACAGACACGGGTCCTGTTGGGAGGATCGCCTTTTCTGGTTGCTCTGCCCAATCTTGTACAATTCCCTTCTTTTCCCCTCTAAGCATCTCTCATCTGCTGTGCAGACCAAGAGCATCCAGCTCCCTCCATTACATGACACTGGATATGCCAGACTCCATCCAAGAACAGGCAACCCGGTCTTTCTCCCCCAGTTCTACCCCTTCAGTGCATGCTTTTTGGGGTTAGCCTTTTGGAAGTACACCTGTCCTCTCCCGCAGGAGATGCAGGGGTTAACAGTCAGGCGGGCTCTGTGCCATCTATCAAGGCAGGTAGCAGACAGACATGCTTGCCCATTCCTCTTTGATCTTCCCAGACCTGAGTAATGCAGGAAAATTGTCCCGTTTAGCCACCACAGGTCCTTGCCATGCCCATGAAACCTTAGACTGGCCAAGACAACAAGCCAAGAGCTGCCTGGGGTCTTTGCAGTGTTCAGAGATTATTCTCCTCCCTACTTTCCACAAGGTTTTCCCTACACCTCCTCTCTGGAACAGCTGGCACTGTAATCCACTGCTTTAGAATGAAAAATGCAGCTGAGCAAAGTCTGCTGGGCCACATCAAGGCCATACGCCAGTGGCAGCAGCACTGTGGTGTCCTGCACCTGTGACAGCCCTCACCATCCCTTGGAGAGAGAACAGGTTTTACTCCTGCTCTGGAGCCAGGCAGGACTCTGCAACCACATCCCAGACCCAGTCCCCAGAGAACTTCCTGAGGACTCCCACCCCCTCCTGAGGTGATGGGAGTGCAAGGCTATGCACCAACTAGCACCATCCAGGCTTTGTTGCCCATGGGGAACGATAATCCTGGAGGAGGGCAGCCACTGTAACATTTCTTTTGCTGCCTGCAGAGGACACTGGGTTGTCAAACAGCCCAGTCCACCAGTAAACAATTCCAGGCACTGCCTGCCTTGTGTTTCCCCTGATATCCCATGGCAAAACTCCCTGCAGCTGTCCTGTAAGTGCATGGATGCCACATGGTGCTGCCAAAACCCAGGTAGGGCTGCAGGCAGCTGTCTGCATTTCCTGACTGACCCACACCCCTTCCTCTCTCCTAAGGCTGCCTCGCAAACAACCAATTCATCAATGCCCGCGACTGGAAGCTCAGAGACAACTGGAAGGGTCTAGGACCAACAGTGGAAGCTTCAGCCAAGAACAGCAAGGGGTGATGAAGACCAGAGCCCAGCAGTGGTTTCTGTGCCCAGCTCTCAGCTGGGAGGCTGCCTATGGCACAAGGCCAATCGAAGGGCTCTTTGGAGATTGTGGCCGACACAGCACTGAGGAGGGTGACACAAACATGGGCTTCAGGGACCCTCTACTTGTCTTGTTCATGGACAAGCCTTGAAAATTACCTGCATTCTGGGAGCCTGGGAGGGCAGTTGTGACATTGGATGGGAGAGGAGTTTGGAGAGAAGGGCATGAGGAAGTGGTGGAGACGGGGCCAGGCTTGGGTGCTCGAGCAAAGGGTATGACCTGGTCCTGATCTTTCTCAGGCTGTCGTCAGTCATGTCCCGTGATGTCTCACGAGTCAGACCATCTGCAGACTCATAGGTTTGCTAGACATTATAGTGGTCTTTCCCTTTGCTCCTCCCTGCTTTTTCTCAGAGCATCATACTTATGCAGTCATCAAATTAAAACGGTAAACACTGAAACCTTTCTAGTTTTTCTAATTTTCTCATGATTTCCTCTGTGGAGGTTCAAATGGTCACCTGGCCACTAGCTTCCACTTGCCCTCAGGACTGAGTAATGAGCTTCCCAGCTATCCCATGGCCATGAGGATGAGGTGTGATAAGGCCCAGTGGCATTGGCACACCAAAGGCGACATGTAGTCCTCACTGAGGATGTTTGGTATACTATTTCTGACTGGGACAGCGGGACTTCCAATGTGGGTCAGCTGTCCCTGACATCTGTAACCCTCCCATGACCATCTGGGTTGCCTGGTCCTCTGCCTCCCTCTTCCTCCCTCATGGGCAGGAAGACAGCCCCCCTTTCCAGCCGTCCCCATCCTCTTCCTCACCAAGCCATGTCTGCCAGCCATGTCAGGCAGCAGCAGCAAGCTTCATACCAGCAAAGATGCAAATCCCACTTTGGAGATAGGGCAGGTCAAGGGTTTGGCTTTGGTGTGAGAAATCTAGTTTCCCTCCCTAACGTGATGTTGGTATGGCCATTCCCTGTCCTTCCCACAGCATCACAGGGGAGATACAGCCAGAACAAATCCATACCAACCTTCCTGGCATGGGCGAGAAGGCAGCAGGGGAAAAACCCCCTCCCACCCCCAAGTCCCAAACCTTGCCCCCCACCACCACCTGCCCCTCATTGTCTCACGTGCCCACCTCCACACGAAGGGGATTTTGCAAAGAGGAGGTGGTGCCTGCTCATCCATCCCAGTGGCTGTCCCCATCCTGGCCACTGCCGCCGCCTCAGCTCCTCCTAGCCCGGGCTTCCTCTCCCGTCTTTGGGTCTGGAGCAAGCTGGACGCTCTTAAAAAGCTTTTTATGTGCGTGCGTGTGTGTGTGCGAGTGTGTGTTAATCACATGATTGTCATTCACCTGTATCCTGAACAAAGACCGTGCACTGTTTAAGGCCCAAACAAGAAAGCCAGAAAGGGAAGGAGGGGGGCTTGTTGTGAAAACTGAAGGGGCCGTTGAGAGAGCAGGCGCGCGCGGGAGAAAATCCTTATCAAACTCCCAATTCATGGGTCTCCCTTTCCCTCAGCACACTGTGGGTATTGTTTGGCTGGGGGTGGGTATGTGTATTTTTTCGAATGTCTGTATCGTCCCCTCGTTGCTCCCCAGCTCTGACGCTGTTTTACTGTATGGAAAGATTTCACAGGGAACCCCTCCCATTTTCCCAGGCAGTCCTGGGACAATACCAATGCTGTGCCCCGGAGTTGGGCAGGGGACAAAAGCTGGCTCTCGTGCTGGGGATCCTGCTGCTCCTCTGCTGTGGACAGGCTCTCCCCTCTGACTCCTCCCTTGCCACAGGTGCAGGGGATAGGTGTCATCTAGCAAAATCCCTCCCCCAAAACCTCCGTGGTCCCACCTTGGTGGCGGAGGTGTCCCACCAATGTGGTCCCCTTGGTGAAACCCTACCAAGCAGGTGCTGCTGTGATGATGCTCCTTGTTCACTGAGCAGCCAGCCTGGAGCAGGGTCTCTTTCCTATCATCCTTGGGAGTGGTATGGACACAGGATAGATGGACAGAAGAGACTAGGAATAGGATATACAAACACTCAGTGCTCTGAGAGGCAGCTGAAAAAAGGGGGAAATGGACTGCAAAATAAAAGAGAGTTCAAAAAGTGGAGGCAGGACCAAAAGAGACAAAACACAAGAACGGGAGAAAGGCAGAATGGAGGGAAAAAGCCTCTTCCTCAACATTTAAATACAAGGAGACACTGAGATTGCAGAGACCGTATGGCTGGTTCATGCTCCTTTGAGGACATCCCTTTCTGCAGCTGAGCCACCCACGGCTCTACCAACAAGGCACAAATTGGACTTGGCTCCTGGCTGGCTGGTGGTTGTAGGCTCTGACACGGATGGTGAGCAGTGGGAAAAACACTGATCCAGTGCCCTGGAGGTTACTGAAATCCCTTCTGGGTCTGATTCCTTTCTTGCCCAGCTGGGAGTGGTGGGTCAGCACCATCTTGTTCTCCCTGCAGAGTTTACCAGTTGCACTTGGGGTGTGAGCTGAGCAGGCTGTAAACTTTGCTCAGTGCCTTGTGGGGCTCTTTTGTCTCTTGACTGGGAATCTTCTCCACCAAAGCACTAGAGGAGCCCTGGCCTCTCGTTCCCTATCACTTGAAGCCTTGCACTGTGTATCCCCACTCCAGAGGAAAATAAGAAAGCTCTGCCATGCTCCCTCTTTCCCATGGAATCCACAGGAACTAGCCACCTGAAAGGAGGGCAAATAAACACCATTTTCTGGCCATTTTCTGTGTCACTCTCCTTGCCCCAGGTTGGAGGTTGACTGCAGCCAGGGGAACAAGCAGGGTAGTTTTTCTCAGCAGTAGCTGCCTTCTTGAGGGGCAGGAGACCAATCTTCCAGTTGCAGTTCTCCCACACCTCCTATGCAGGGCCCCTGTAGGTTGAGGATGACCCTTACTGGCTGGGGAAGGTGCCACGAGCTCTGCAGCATCACTAACTCTGCATCCAGTGGGCCACAGACAACTGTGTATGAACTGACCTTGCCTGACTTGTTTTTGCTGGTCATCTGCATGCCAGACAGAGGGTGAGCTGCCAAACTGCCCCTGTCTGTGCTGTGAGTCCTCTTCTTGTGCCAACTACAGCTGTGGTGTCTGTTGGTGAGAGAACTCATCCCAAATGACAAAACTTGAGGTTGACCAGCTGCTGCTTTGGCCACGGAAGCAGGGCCTCGATGCTGCTTTGTGAGGCCCTCCATTCGGTTTTCTTGTCATCAAAAAGACACTCACATTCCTCTCTTCCTAAGGGAAAAAGGCATCGTGTGAAGAAAAGTATTAGAACCCATCCTTTTTATTCTGGAGCAGGTAATGCTGAAGAGAAGAAAAGTAGGAGATGATCCCTTGACAGTTACTTTTTTCTGTGGGATGCAAGAAGCTTGTTTAAGCAGAGCTGCCTGCTTGACCCCAACGGCACGTAGCCATTCCCCCTCCCAGCTCTGTTCAGTAAAGGCTTCTCACTGGGCTTTAGTGAGGCTTTCCCTGCAGCCACCCGATGGTTTCAGAGCTTTATTTACTCCACACAACACCAGGAGTGCAGGGAAACGGCCCTAATCTGTCAGCCAGCTTTGCAGGGGCAGCAACCAGCCCCACAGGTTTGCTCTGAGGGTTTAGCTACGGTGCTCAGCACCATCCTTGGGACTGGTTCCCTCACGGTCCATGTGGTGCCAGCCAGTGATTTTACTGGTCTTTCTAACACAAAGTTTCTGGAGAGTCAATATCTGCTATAGGAGTTGAAAGTGTTCTTGAAATCCCTCCAAGCTGTTTGCCTGGGTCATATGCATTAATCTCTTTGTATTTTCTGACTTAGCACTGAAGTGTCTTCAGGTTGGATCTCCAACAAGGAGCTGGGGCAGGAGCTCCCTTGCTACCTTAGGAGATCATCAGAATTTTTGTAGGTGACTTCTCATGGTTACAGAGTTACTGTTGGTCTATACCAGCCCTGGTAGCAAAGGAAATTGAAGAAACCAACTACCAGAGGCACGTGGGAAGGAAAGTGAGCTGGAAAACGGAAGATGTGAGGGAAAACGTTCTAAACCATTGAGAGCTGAGATCCATTACCTGTCCCCAGTGCACGAGCAGCAAGAATGAGGGTGAGACTCCTTCTCATCAGGAAACCCCACTTTCCTTGTGAAAGACCACACATTTGCCTTCAGGAGCAGCTCAGCATGCTGGAGGAAGCAGAGCCTGCTTGTCTTGGCAAGACCCCACAGAGCCCATCCCTAGAGTGCAAAAATCTTAAGAAGGTTCAAACTGGTATCCAGTGTCTAGCAGCATGGCATTTCCTTGGACCTGATGTCCTCCACCCTCAGAACACCTCGGATCCCCTGCATCCCCTTCCCCACCCTGCAGATGCGCGTCTGAATGATGCCCTTTTCACAGTGCTTTGACCCCAGGGTCCCGGATCAACTTGTTTCAGCACAGAGGAATCCTCATGCAACTCTGTGACAAGGACCAGGGACTCATTCAGCACATGGGGTGCACTAGAACCTTCAGGAGTAAACATGCTATCAGGGGGAACGAGGGGGGACCCCCAACCTGGGAATGCACACCCTTCTCCCCAAACCACCCAGACCCCTTCCAGCATCCCACCACCCCAACCTGGCAGGGCTGAATCCTCCAGCACCACCTCTGGGGTGGCCATGCCACTGAGAGCAGCCCAGTGCCAGCAGTTCTCAGGAAGAAACTGGCACCATGGGAAACAAGGAACATGCTGGTGGCTGAGGTGGGGTGGGGGGCTGCCTGTGTCCCCTCCCCGCCGTCCCTGGCCGACCGTATTCTGGCTCTGAGGAGTGCTTGGCTCCACCTTCCGCCCTTCCCTCCCCCGGTGCTAAGCAGCAAAGCCAGCTAGAGACATCCAGCCGGGGTATTAGTAAAAACCAAGCCTCCCTCCAGGAATGGCACTCGCTTGAGAGCCTCCCCGTGCTGCGCGCCCCGACGCCGCTGGGGCTGGGAGAGAGAACAGGGAGGCTATTGGGATACAAATCACAGCCCTTGCAGGATTTGCCCGGCACACTGGCCAGCAATGTAAGTTTTCCTACCTGAGCTCGCTTGCACACACGCACGCTTTCGTTCGCGCTTTTTTCCTTCTACTTTCTCTTACTTTTTTAATTTTCCCCAACAAGAGCCTGTGTTGCCTTCTGAAACTAGAGGGATAGCAGCTCTTGTTATGCACTGGCTTTTTTTTTCCAGTTAAGCCAGAAGCATGCTTTTCCATCACTTCTTTTTTTTTCTTTTTTTTTTTTTAATTTCTTTCTTCTTCTACTTTTCTCTCTTTTTTTTTTTTAATTTCTGGATGGGGAGGATAGAGAGGCCTTTATTTTTAGAGTGTTTCTTTCTCTGAGGGGGGAACTGCTGCACAGCAGCAGGGACTTTTAGAGGTGACTGCAGACAGAAGGAGAAAGGCGGAGTGAGTGGGACAGGCAACCCAAAGCTATGGCTTGTCTCAAAGTTTTTCTTGGTTGTGTTTTTGTCCAGATAGATATAGATATAGATATATAGATACAGATATGGATACATGAATGTGAGTATTCATATGCATACACACACATAGACTGGAGCGTGTGTGTGGATGAAGTGAGATGTATTTTAAGCCTTTGGTTTATCAGCTGTGAGAGGAGAGTGAGGGATGAGATGTTCCCGCAGAGGCGCTTTCTCACAGTTGGGATCAGGGTTTCTGGGTGTGGATCCCGGGCCTGGGCTGGTTCCCTGCATGGTGGTGCCATCCTCTCAAGTTCCCTGGCACCTGGGATATCAGTCTGTTCTGGCTTATGGATACCGTGCCTGTGCTTCCCCTCCCATGCCTCCCCCCAGACATTTCACTGCATGTCTTCGAAATAAAGGGGCGCTTCCCCACACAAGTTTGGTGGCTCTCCTCCACATTCCACTCCTCTGCGGGGTGCTCTGCCCAGGCAGAATGATCCATGTCTCCCTCCTTTCAGGTCCCCAACCCTCCTTATCCCTCTTGCTGTAGGCCCTTCAGCACGTCAGCTTCACACAATTGCAGAGATAGGGAGCAATATCCCAATTAATCAGGGGCCCCGACCCATCCCCACCCCCATCGATCACGGGTTCTGCGGTGTGCACAGCAATTGCTTTGCTTGCGCTTTAATCGAGCAGCCCCTGTCTCGTGGTCAGCTCTTCAGAGACCTTGGAGTCCCTTTCAGATTTGGTGGTTCCTTCTCCTTTTCTCTCTTTTCCCCCTTTTTCCTTTCTTTCCTTTGTTTTTGTCTTCCTCCCTTCCCTCTCCAGTGAGAAGAAGGACAGCGAGAAGGAAAAGGGAAGGCTTGAGAGCAACGATGGCTGACGACCAAGACCTTTCGGAAGTGGAGATGAGCCCAGTGGGCTCTGAAGACCACCACTGCCTCTCCCCAGGACCCTCCATGGCGTCAGACAACTCCCCACACCTCACTGGCTCTGGGAATGGGGAGATGGGGAAGGTGAAGAAGGAACAGCAAGACTCGGAGGCGGATGATGACAAGTTCCCGGTGTGCATCCGCGAGGCAGTCAGCCAGGTGCTGAGCGGCTATGACTGGACCCTGGTTCCCATGCCCGTCCGGGTCAATGGAAGTAACAAGAGCAAACCCCATGTCAAGCGGCCCATGAATGCCTTCATGGTCTGGGCACAGGCCGCCCGGAGGAAATTGGCTGACCAGTACCCGCACCTGCACAACGCCGAGCTCAGTAAAACCTTGGGGAAGCTCTGGAGGTAAGAGCGAGCGGTGGAGCGTGGGGTGTGAGGGCTGAGGTCTGGAGGTGTCCTCTAGAGGACCATGCGGTCATGTGGAAGGATGGAGGCTTAGCGGGATGGAAGGGGTGTCTCTCGAGGGGACTTCTGTACGGTGAGCCCCCTCCTAGGAGGCGCGGTCGTTGACTGGAGCAAGAGTGGTGGTTGGATGTAGTGAAGGCTTCCTCAGCAGAGCTCACCTCCATCCTGGGCAGCATGGACCATGTTTCCCACTAAGTTTCCCTGTTGTTCCTGGTGAGGACACTCTCATTCTGGTCCTCCCTGCCTGACTGCCTGGGGAGATCTTGTTTTCTTGGCTCACCCTCCCTGCTGGGCTACGTTGTGCACCAGCAGGAAACTGGCTGAGCTCAAGACTTAAGAGCTAAGTCACAGGTGGCTGCCTCCAGCCTGTCTGAACTCAGATCCCAGCATTAACAAGGTTTCTTTTCTAGACAGTGCCACAAAGCAAGAGGTAAACCAAGTTACAGCTGAGGAGGAAGGTCAGGGGAAAGGAGACAGGCAGTCAGAGCCCCATACCCATCCTTCCCAGGATGGTCCCGGTTTTGGCAGGCCATGCAGAAGCAGTGAGATAGACAAGGAGAGACACAGGTAGAAACGGGGGCTGAGGCTTAGCAGAAAGGAAGAGATCTGCAACGGGGGCTGAGGCTTAGCAGAAAGGAAGAGACCTGCAACAGTCCCAGCCTTAGCAGGCTCTCTTGGAATATGCTGGCTCAAATGAGCCCCATCTTCCTTTGCATCCCGAGAGATGCCCTCCCTTCTCACTAGCACGCATACACTTGTCCTTTGGCACCACCAGTTTGTGCACCTATTTTCACTTTGTGCAGACCCCGGGTCCTTTGCACACCCTCCCCTCCTTCTTCCAGCAGATCCATAGGCTGCCCTCATTGAGTGCAGCCAGCCCGTGAGTGTGCAGAGAGCCATCGTGCCCAAGCCAAACGTGTCGGGCTGGCTGTGCCGCTTCTATCCCATCGGACGCTCTCTGCCGATAACCCCATCGACCTGTTACTTTCTGCCACAAGTCCCCAGCACAGTCCCCTGCCTCACACCAACCAATGCAAACCAAGGCTCACGCAAACAGCCCTCTCATTCTCTCACACCCTGACAGCATTTCATAGAGGACAGCTTCAGTTTTGGGTGAGCCAAGATACATTTTTTGAAGCAGATGCTTCACTTCTAAAACATGCTCTTTATAGCAGCTGATGGCAAGGTCTATTCATTCCTGCCTTCAAGCCTCCTAGCTCGCAAGGAACCAACCCTTTGGGCATTAGATTCTCCCTCTGCTATGCCAGCCTGTTTACCCTGACTCGTGAGTGTCTAGTGTAACCCCAGCCAAGGGGTCTCTTTAGGAAGTCAAAGGCAGGGTGTTGATTGTGAATGTCTCATCTGATCCTCTTTCCTGCTTGGATCCCCTTTGCCTTCCCTTTACCACAACACTTGCTTTTACCTGCGACTCTGCTGCCAGCCTCTGGACTGTGAAGCTGTGCTGGAAAGAGGGGATGTGTTGGGGGGACCCACCCTTTTTGTTCCCAAAACGTTGACTTCAAGATATCACTGCTTTACTGCAAAATATTGCTAGATTTTAGAGCAAAATGGTGTCTCCCTCCAGGCACTGCATTTTCCTTGGAAATATAGCAGAGCAGTGAAACCTCCATAGGTATTGCACTCAGAGCACAGGGAGACATAGCCCTCAGCCTGTGGCCACAGTCATGCACCCAGCTGCCTCCCTGCTCCCAGGACATGGCTCCCGCTGCTGGCCACACAGGACTCGAAACAGTGGGACACTGCCGCCAGACAATGGTCAAGGTCTCTGTGTGCTTCTTAGGGCACAATACAGCCAGGAAGCGTGGCTCAGATGAGAAGCTTGTGGGGTCAGACCTGGGGTTGTTGTAAGCTGCTGAGTTTGCCACCTGGGTGCTTCTCTTGAATGTCTCCTCTCCTAGTGCAGGCTGAGGGTCTCCAAGCTGTGCCAACCCCTATGGAGACTGTACAACACAGCAAGCTGGATTATGGGTACAGGCAGTGTCTGGCCACATGCGTGTGTCTTTCTGTGAGGCTGGGGGGAAATATCAGCGACAAAACTCCAGGGGAGGTGGCCCAAAGGTTACCAGGACAGTAGCCCAAAGCCTTGCCTTCCACCCATGGTATGCCTGGGCTTCTTCCACTGAGGTTCTCACTGCCTTACCTACACTGTCCCCCAGGTAAAGCTCCTACATACGGGTACAGCTGCAAGCAGACAGGATTTTTTCCTGATGGTTTAGCCTCAAACTTTTGATGAGGGTCCCTGCAAAGGACCCTGGCCCTACCCTCACAAAGTGGCCACCCCAACCCTACTGCCATGGTTTGTCACTTTGGAAAATGTTGGCTGTTCTGAGCTTATACACATAAAGGGTGCGTTAAGACACAGGTAAAGGCTGGTGAGCACAGGGACTCCCTGCAGACTGCCATTAAACCAAGCACGTCCCCAGCAATCGGCACTGGGTGGGGATGGCAGAGGCTGGGAAACCTTGAGAGGCATCTGCAAAATGGGATGCAGTGGCCCAGGTTTGGGGTTTTTTTAAGCCTGGAATTTGCACTGCCATGTCCTTCACAGGCACCAGCCCTCATTGGAAGGGGCTGCAGGATATGCCCTGATGGCCGTGTTACCTGCCTGACCCCAAACACGGTGCCAGGGGGCTTACAGCCCCATCCACCTTCCCCAGCCTGTACCCACTGAGGGTATGTGATGGGTGCAGGTGACAAACAACATACTAAAAAAGAAGGGAGAGCTTGACAGTCATGAAATCTGTCCTTGAATGCTTTCCTTCCCCAGGGTGGGACAGGGAGCAGCTCTCAAATGGAGGCAGGCTGCTGAAAATGTCGGCATGACTCCCAGCCAAAATGCCAGCCAGCACCACCTCCGGGGCTGAAAACAAGGGAGGCACGGGAAGAAGGGGAGGAAGGCTTGGTAGGGAGGAGCAAGGGGCCCCGATGGAGGGATCTTTGCGTGAGGGTGGTAACACCCAGGGAGTTGGTTCATGCCCACAAAATCTAGGGCCACGGAAGCGCAGGAGGGCTGCTTTCTGCTCCCAGCCAGCCCTTGCCTTGCATCAGCCCCAGTGCCCAAGCCCACCACCGCACTGACTCATTGGCAGCTGAGTCCCAGCCAGGGTCAGGCCTCTGGCTGCCGAGCCAGGCGCCTGGCACGCGGAGCGGTGCAATGCCAGGCGGCACAAGGGGAGGCTGTGAGAGGTGAGCAAGAAGGTTTTAGCCCTTCTTTCTCCTCCCAGAGCGCGGCGCTGGATGCTTGCCCCTCTCCCCTCAGCTCGGGGGTGAGCATTTGGTGTCGGGCTTGGATAAACCCCATGAAGGGCTTTGCTCTGTGATCCGTAACTTCTCTGCCCGTGCGAGATTCCTTTGCATTATGGCCTGGGGAGCGTGGGGGGCAGGAGGGGGAGGGCAGGAAGCAAGTGAAATCCAAATCCCCCCAAATCTCCTGGCCTTTGCCTGCTCCCACCAGTTTCACTTTGCTAAAGCCGATTTGAATTCTGATCCCAGTGGGAGGGAGGAGGGAGCAGGCAACCTTGGAGAGAAGGCAAAGATGTGGGGAGTGGACTTGCCTCCGTCCTGCTGGTGGCACTGCCCATGGGCTGCTGCCAAGGGGAGAGGAGGTGAGGTACTTGAGCATAGCTCAGAGGGCACAGATCTGACACCTGCGTAGCCTCCAATGGCTCTGCTTCACACCATCCACAAGACGGATCTCGGAGGCTGAGCTTTGTGGGTTTTGCCTCTATTCTCCAAATCCCACGTTCTGCAAGGATGAAGGTTTTGCCAAGGCAAGGTTGCTCCCAGTCCACAAGGCCTACGAGGGTTGGCTCTTAGAGGGCAGTCTGGAGCTGCACAGGCTGGGGGATTAGAGCCCTCTGGGACGTGCAAGCATGGTATACAGTGGTGGGAGGGAGACAGGAAAGCTGCTGTTGGATTCATGGTGGCTCAGTTGCTTTAATCTCCAGGATTAAGGCAGTGGAGGAATGTAGTGTGTGGCCACGACCTGCTCAGGCTGACTGGAGTGAACCCAGGTCAGCACCATGACGGGCTCCAGCCCATGCCACACACCTTCTGTGTGCCAGCCAAGGGGATGCACAAGGAGTAGGGGGGAAGGGGGCGTTTAGGGACCAACCCATTACTTGCTGGTGATCCCTTTGATCGCCCACCAGATTTACCGGCGTGCTCCTTGAGCCATGCCTCCTCTTCATCTTCAGTTTTTCAGGTCAGTTCAGGCCTTTGTATCTTCCCCAGAGCCTACAGCTTAACAGGATTGGTCACGTTTTAGTGCTAAAGGCTTCTGGGGTGCCAAGGCGCTGGCACAGTCCCATCCCCATGTAGTTCTTTCATTGGGGAGAGAAAGGTGTGGATATCACATAAATGGATTTTTTTTTTTTTGCCGTTTGTGAGCCCTGCCATTCCTAATGGCTGTTTAGAGCTCCCAGTCACGAGAAGACTGGTCCCTTCTGAGAGCACTGGTTTTTGGTTGGAGGCAGGATGACCTTGAGTCACAAGAATATGAGGAGGAAAATCATAGCATGAAACTGAAGTGCTTCCAGCTGAAATGCTGCAAAAGGCTTGAGCAATGAGTTTGATTTTATCTTCAAGTGCTCTGAGGCATCCTGCCTGTGCCTTTCACCATTTCCTCAGAGAGCCTTAACTAGAGCAGCCCATGATCTGGCAGGAATACAGAGAAGGAGCTTACATTTCTGCAGTGCCTTTCATCCAGAGACCAAGGCTCATCTACTTCTACAAAGCTAGCAAAGTAGTAGCTAAATTTTTTACAACTGCTAGGCCAAGTTCAAGAAAGGCTGGTCCTTTGTGATTCAGCCTTTTGCATTATCCACATCTGAGGTGAGCCGGAGCTCCAGGAATAGTAGAATACACTGTTTCTGCCCCTTCCAAGTTGTCTTTAATTCCCTTTTAGGATATTGCAAGATGATTAAAGGTTACTTTACATGGTTAGTGTGGAGCCAATATCAATTGCTGCTATAGGTGTTCCATAGAGCCTCAAACTAGGAGCAGAGCCTATAGAAGGAGGGAGGTTAACCTGGAACAAATACAGTCTGGGGAACAGCAAGAGACATGGGGCAGGCAGCACTACAGGTGGTAAGGGTGTGTCACCGTACCTTTGTCCATAGGACAATTCCAACTGCCCTTAACTTGCCCAAAGTTTTTAAAAGCAGCTCGCTCAACCTTATTTAACAGTGCAGCTACAAAAGGCTGCACTTTGCCCTTTGGCAATGGAAGAGGGTAAGTTGGACTTTCTGAGGTGAGAAGCATCACACAGGTGGGGAAGGGGGACCCAGCACTGGCACCAAGCAGTGTCAAGGCTTAATGACTAAAGAGAAGAAGGAAAGCATTGCTGTCTCCATGGAAACACTCCAAGTTCTTCCTGTTGTTCTGGGAAGTACCCTCCATGGGGCAACACCCTGGCATTTGGATTTACACACCATGTCCCACAATACTGAGCATAGGTGGTTTTTTCTGATGGACCTGCCCCACTTCTTTCCCTCTTCTCTTCTTTTCCACCTTGGTCTCTGCAGGTTATTGAACGAAAGCGACAAGCGGCCCTTTATCGAAGAGGCAGAGCGGCTGAGGATGCAGCACAAGAAGGACCATCCCGATTACAAGTACCAGCCCCGCCGCCGGAAAAATGGCAAGGCCACCCAGGGCGAGGGTGAAGGCCAGGTAGAAGGGGAGGCTGGTGGGGCTGCTGCTATCCAGGCCCACTACAAGAACGCCCACCTGGATCACAGGCATCCCGGTGAAGGGTCGCCCATGTCCGACGGTCATCCAGAACACTCCTCAGGTGAGTGTCAGGTCTCAGTGAATCTCTTGACAGGCTACAGCCAAGTCAGAGGCTCAAAAAAGGCAAGTCATCATGCTGAAAGCCTTAGTGATGGGGCTCACACCTTGCTCATGACCCAGCAAACAGGGTACAGGGTCATGAGTACAGGGACGTGCCTGAGTTTCAGAGGCACTTACATTCCTCTAGTCAGGCAAAGTATCATTGCATCCTCCCTTTTTTCCACAAGACAATAAAAAGAGATTTGGTTTTGGCTAATTCTTTCGCCCTCCACTAAAGCCTCCAGCTAGACAGCTGCTGGCATACTGGAAAGAACAGAGCTGGGTTGTGTATAGAGCCAGTCATAAAGCTGGAACTCACCTCTTCTCTCTTTTTCCTCCTCAAAATATTCTTCACTTTGCAGGTCAGAGCCATGGGCCCCCCACACCTCCTACCACCCCCAAGACCGAGCTGCAGGCAGGCAAAGCCGATTCCAAACGAGAAGGGCGTTCCCTGGGGGAAGGGGGAAAGCCACACATTGACTTTGGCAATGTGGACATTGGGGAGATCAGCCATGAGGTGATGTCCAACATGGAGACCTTTGATGTCAATGAATTCGACCAATACCTGCCGCCCAACGGACACGCCAGCCACCCAGGCCACGTCGGGGGCTATGCGGCAGCGGCCGCTGCTGGCTACGGCCTCGGGAGCGCCCTGGCTGCAGCCAGCGGACACTCTGCCTGGATCTCCAAGCAGCATGGAGTCTCCTTGTCCACTGCCACCTCATCGGTGGTGGACTCAAAGGCCCAGGTGAAAACGGAGGGGTCCGCCCCTGGAGGCCACTACACTGACCAGCCCTCCACCTCCCAGATAGCTTACACATCCCTGAGTCTGCCCCACTACGGCTCGGCCTTCCCCTCCATCTCCAGGCCACAGTTTGACTATCCGGATCACCAGCCCTCGGGACCCTACTACAGCCATTCCACCCAAGCCTCCGGCCTCTACTCTGCCTTCTCCTATATGGGACCTTCCCAACGTCCCCTTTACACTGCCATCTCTGACCCTGCACCCTCCGTGCCACAGTCCCATAGCCCCACACATTGGGAACAGCCCGTGTACACAACTCTCTCCAGACCGTAGGGAATGGGGATCAGTGACCGAAGCAGCGACGGAAAGGCTCCGAAGAATCAGCACAGGCAGAAGAGCCTCCGAACTCCAAGGTCACTCAGTGCCATCCAGCCACCAGAACCCACCAAGTATACAGAAGTGCCTTTCTTGATCCCAGCTCTTGCTGGCATACCCACCTAGAGGAAGGTTTATCGTCCTTTCGCCCTTTACCAATTTCACACAGGCCATGTGACTGGCTTGCGACGCCTTATTGGCCTTCTAGACGAGGAGGATTCTAGACATGGAGTGACTGGTCTGTGGTGGGTTTCGTTGTGCGCACCCTGGACTGTACGATGAGAGAGACTGTCCTTTCCTTCCCCTCCCCATGCTGCTCCAGGGAGTTTGCAAGTGTTTCCAACAGGCCACAATGGCCAACACTTTGTCACCTGCTGCGGGTGAAGGGTGGCCGCTCAGCCTCGGCGGATGTGTCATGGGAGGAGCAGTAGGGAGGACGGCATGGCCGGCTTCCTTGCCATCAGCGTCGTGCAGCAGTCCTGCCTAAGATTCACACATGCATGAATCTTGAACCCCTTGGAAGACCAACCTACGCTTGCTTCCCTGCTGATTTCCACAGCTGCACCCTAGCTTTTCTCCCCACCTCCTCCTTCCATCCTGTCTCTGTCTAATCCCACACTCTTCCCAGCATGGAGATTTGAAGGCTTGCCTGAACAGTAGAGGGGATTTGGGAACAGCACTGTCAGTCTTAGCGTGACTCGTATCACAGCCTGTGGGCACATGCACGTTCATGTATGAAGGTGGAGGAGAGGTGGGGAAGGACCAATGAATCATTATGGTGCTATGGGTGAATCCTCCTTTCCTAAAATTAATCTGTACCATTCATTTATGTCTGGCATTTCTGGCCTCTCAGTCTCTTCTAATCTCTTCAGAACCCCAAACAACCTCCGAGCAAACCTGGTCCTTGCTCTTCCACGTCTGACAGTGCCTGCATGAAATGAAGAGGCACCAAGAAAGCTACTATGCACTTGCCAACACCCAAAGTTGATTCCAGTACTCTTTGAGCTCCCACTCCAAACCCAGGCTGAACTCATTCGTTCATCATGTCTCCCAGCCAGCCAACACCTCCCTCCCATCTATGCTGAGAATGGAAAGATATTCCTGTGGCTTTAAGCAAGGTAGATACAGACTCGATCTTGGATAATGAAAGCAAAGAAGCCTACTTAGGTGCAAAGCAATCTTCTTTGTCTTTGGGTTTCAAACTGGAAGCAACCAGCTCTTAGACATCGACCTCTTTTTTCAGCCCAGCATCTGAGGACAGTCTGCTTGCTTCTCCTTTGTCACCTCCTGGACTGGGGTGGTTTGTCACGCCAGGGAGTGAACTGGCACAAAAATTGCCACAGGAAAAGATGATTCCCGGCAACTGATTGCAGAGACATGCTGTGGGACTTTCCAGTGCATATTCCAGTCTAGAAAGAGACTTTAACCAAATGTGGACTGTGATGGGTGCTGCTGTATCCCTCTGCTGATATGACTGTCAGATGCCCTTCCTGCCTCCCTTAGCTACAGATGACTTATCCTCGTGGTGTCTGAAAAGATCATGTAGAATGTTTGCTCCCTGTACGCATGTAACCTCTTCCAGCCATGTCCCCTTATTTATGCAAGTAGCACCTTCCTCCCCCACCTCCCTTTCCTCAGTCTCTGTGCCATCCTAGCACCATTAACTCTGCATTAAACATATGGAATAATAAACTTAAAAGTTTCATATTCGCATGTCTGGGTTTTTTTGACCTCTTCCCTGCAAGCCTCTGTTTTTCCCCCCAGTACGTGTATGATGGGTCACACACCACCACACAGATGCTGTGCACAGCCTCTCTGCCTCAGGAAGAGGACACGGGCAGAATTCTGACCAGCTGCCCAGATTCCTTCTCTGTTTACACCCCACCTCCAGTCATTTCTTCCATGAGGAAAGCACTAACACTGATTTCTGTTCTCGAGCTGAGGTACAGCACATGCAATCAAAAGTACTGTTTTGCACATGCTTCACCCAAAAATTTCTTAAGTGTGATTGCCAATGCTCTCTAGGATAGAAGTGGGGGGCTTCTCGTCTTGGTTCCTCATGACCAGGTAGCAGGTGACATACCTTCAAAAAAAACTTTCCCACATACACAAATTCATGCATTTTGGAAACAGTCATTAATTTCTCTGTAAAAACTCAATCCTCCACCCTCTTACCTTCCATAAGCAAGAACCTAAACACAAACACTCACACACAGAGGATATTCCAGAACACATGTATACACTTTCTTACTTGTTGAAGAAGACATTCTGTATATAGTCAGGTCCTGACTATACACAGAATATAGTATATTGGGAGGGTATCTGAACTTGTCTGGAAAGAATCTGCTTAAGAACATCTCTCAAGGCCAGTGGCAGAAAGGTAGGAGCCCAATTAACACAGACACTCCACAGTAATTACAAGTTGATTCCAAAGGGTTTCAATGTTGGTGCATGTGAGCAGATGCAGTGAGTTTGTGTTCACACTTTATGGGTGAGTAGAGTAAGCAGAACATCTAGGAACTGGGGAACATGTTCAAAGCTTTTCAAAAAGCACAGCACTATTTGCATGACGTTCTGTTATAGGGCCAAGAGCATCCACAGCAGGACGGCTTAATGAATCAAATAATAGGGATGCCAGCTAAAGAGTTCCATGCAAAACAGGACTGACCATTCAAGGAGAGGAGGAGAAACTTCTACCCCAAATCACAGGCTGTGGGAAGAACCCAGAAGGGAGCTACTGCACTGCTGAGCAGGTCAGGAACATGGGTGGGGAAGGAAGGGAAGCCATGGTGGAATTAGAGGTACGAAAGTTGATCACAGGGGTAGGAGAGAGAAGTGACACAGCACAGATGAACAGAAGAGTGGGAAAAGAAAGTTCTTAATCTCACAGAAGTACTCCTCTCCAGCTCTTCAAGAAGCAAATTAAGAAAGTGAGTGGGTTCTGCCTCAACCATTTTCCAGTGGAAGGGGATGCCTCCTCTCACATAGGAGGATTCTTTCAAGTAAGACAGGACTGAAAATGCCACTGGTAACAGAGGGGTTAACAGCTCCTCCTGCAGCCTAGCAGGAGCTGCCCGGCATCCTTCCCTATCCCTTTAATCGTATCTGATACAGATGCAAGGCTGGGGAGGGGAGTCCGGCAGGGAACAAAGAAGCCATTTAAAAAAAAATAAAAAAAAGGACAAGAAAACGACCCTGCACTCCATGGCAGACGCCGAAACGATTGCACAAAGGCACCATTTCAGGGCTGAAATTTCACCGCACCAACGTGATTAAAGGATTCCATGGAGGGTGGGGGGAGAAGGCTGAAGGCCAGTGCTGCAAATTAACCTTTTCTTGGTAAGGATGGCCTGGACCAGGAAGCATTTGTGTTCTTCATAGTCAACCCCCTTCATGCACCTGCAAACATCTCCACATCCCCTTTGACCTGTCATTTCACCCAGGGACCCATTCAGCTCTCGCATGATCGCCTCTGAAACCAGCCCCTCCTGTGCACACCAAGAGAGGAAGGACAGACTGGTGCTTTTACAGGGAGAGGTAAGACATTCATGGTTGGTTACATGAGCCAAGTTCCCAGGCAGGTGGGTGTAAACTCCCTTTTGGACACAGATACTCACATGCAGGCACTGACCACACATACAGCATGGAGAATGATCACTTTATATATAAGCACAAGCTTTAACACAAACTAGCTGGAAATATTCTTTCTGGACCAGTATAAAGAAAAAAATAATATAAGGCAGAAACCATAGGTGAGGTGCACCTTCCTCCTTCTTCTCCTTAATAGAAAATAAAACCTCTGAGAGCTCTTTTTAGTAAGATAATTGAGAAAGATTTGGTGTGTTCTGCCCAATCTCAAATCTTCCTCATGCAGAGAAAGAATCTTGAAGCATATAGATCAAGAAATGAAAACTAGGTAGCAGCTGGCTGGAAGCCCTTGCAGCTTGTAAGGCATCCGCCCAACTCTTGACTCGAGCACGTTACCTCCCAGAACATCAGACGCGAGAGTGCAGGTACCTGAAGGGGACAGATGACTGATGTTTCACCACAACACAGATCAAAGGAACTCTAGGATTGAGCTACCGTTGTGCCACCATAAGAACCACCAGGGTATGTACAACTGAGATGGCTGGTCCATCCCTCAGTTCCACCGTGTGCCAGAGACCGGCTGCACCAGGAGCAAGTGCAACAACAACCCACACCTGCCGAGCTGCTGGGACGGCGAGTGGCGGCCGTGCTTCCGGCTGGGGCAGTGCCACTGAAAGGGGATCCCCACTTCTGATAAGCAGCAAGGGAGCAGGGAAACAATAGGTGGCTTGATGAGAGCTGCTCTACGATACTCCTGAGAAGCCCCACAGTCAGCACTGGCCAAAGAGGAAATTGGGGGTTTCCACAGCAACCTGCTCAGGGCACAAAGGCCCAACTGTCTAGGGGAAGCAACGGAGGTGTCTCAGCACTCCCGTTTTAAGAAGGGACAGCGGTGGTAGGCTGGAGTCTTTCTGAAGCCAAAGTACCTGCCAGAGCATTTCTGTACAGCAGGAGTTTAATTGGGTATCAGTCCTGCAACCAGGGAGGAGCAGTGCTAGAGGAGGGAGTTACTGCAGACTTTAGGCTAGCTAAAAGACAAGGCCTTCAACAGTGCAAGAAAGCTGAAGAAACAGCATTGCACTTGGCTCCCTAATCTTACTAATATAGTACATGACACACGGAGAAAAAAATAGAACCCAACTCTGGTGGAGACAGCTACGAAACTCATCTCTCAGGCATGTAGGACTGACATAAAAGAGAAAGTCAGAGGGGAAAAAACCCCAAATACATTTAATTTAATTTAAAATAGGGAGATTTAGAATTTATTTACACAAATACTAACCAAAATTAGAAACATCCCTGGGAAAGAAAAAACAAAAACAATGGCTGGAATCTGATCAGTCTGTGATAATTAACTCATCCACACCCCAGTCTTCATAGCTCCCATCTGGAAGGTAACGACGGATGATTATGGGGATCTTGCGTGCTCTGAAGGGAAGAGAGAGATGAACAGAAATGTCAGAATCTCCACTGCATCACTTCAGCAGGCAATGGAAGTGAGGTGCTTGGTAGCTTCAATAAGCTCATCAGATTTAACTGAGAGCTGTGTAGCACCAGTGATTTGATATTACATAGCAAAGTCCCAACAACCTTCTGTCATTTGTAGATGCAAAGCACTCAGCATCCTCAGACTTACGAACACCAAAGACCTCTCAGACCTCTGCTGCTACTGCAGGAATTGAGCCTTGTGGTCTGAACCCACTAAGAGACAACATCAAACATCTAATACGGATATAGGGGGAAATATAAATCAAGGGACTTGAAGAACAAATCTACTTTTTGTTTGATGGAAAGTTTTTCCCCATATGACACTAAAAAGGTGGCAGAATTCTGAGAACTTCCAGGACAAACTGGTATTTACAGAGGAATTTGCATCTTGAGAGCATCAGTTACATCTTAAGGATACATGAAACAGTGACCATTCAGGTACCAAAACTTGCTACAGCTGGGGTGGAGCACAGCACCTGCCACCAGTGCTTCCGATTAGAGAGCAACAAAATGCTGAACACAATTCAACTTCATGAAAGTAGATTTAAGTCAGCAAAGCATAATCAGACAGTCTGGAATCCAGCCAGGGCATCAGGTTTCAACGATATCAGACTTGAAAAGTAACACAACTTCTTTACATTCAGGGAGGTTGTTTTTCCAGTAGTAAAGTAACTCCCTGATGCCAAGAATTACAACTGAATTTTGGCACAGAACAGGATGCACCACCCTGACTCACTTTCCAGAGTTCACATGCAGGCAGTGACCAGAAGCAACTCAGTCTGAGCCTGGAGATCTGACAGGAACATGGCCTAAGGAGCTTCTAGCAATGGCAAAGGGAGTTGTAATAGATATAAAATCTGCAAGAGCAGCTTCAGTGCATTGAGAAACTGGGGAAGCACAGGGACAATTCCATTCAGGGACAGGGACCTAATCAGTAACAGGGTCCAGTTGCTTGAAGGATACCTGCATGTGACCTAGATCGTGCAGGAAACCTGTGGGATGGCAGGGAGCTCTGCTGTGGCAAGGTGGGCCTGCAAGTGGTCATCCAAAAGCTGCATCTACTACAGCCAGAAAGGATTTGTTTAACTTTCTGTAAGCAGGGGGAAAGCACAAGAAGCCAAGCATGCAAGGGTGCAGGAAATGAACATTCTCACCAGCCTGACCCTTATTTTAATTTTTGTCAGCACTCCATTTGAACACAGGTCTGTTCAGATGGCTGCTTCAAAACAATTCCATTTGGGGGATTAAATTGATTCCAGAAAGATGAGGACCTTGGGATCCCATCATAGAAACAAAGAACACTGGGGCTGTGAAGTAGAAGAGATCCAAAGCACTCCTAATCATCAATATTTGCAGGAGCAGCTAGGATGGGAGAGAGCAGCTGTGGAGAAACTCCAAGGTGAAAAAAGGAAAAGGCAACCATGGTGTTCACTGTTACTGAGGAAAGACAAGGTTGTCTTAGAATGAACTGCTAAATGCTGGGATGAGGAGAGGACTGCTGGCTTTATGGAAATCAGTACAAAATCTGTGACTTACTTGAGCTCTTTCATGGCAATGAGCAAGGGGTCTGTCTCTCCTTCCAGCTCCACCATCACAGGGGCACACATCCTAGGAAGAACATCAACAGCCCCTTGAGCAGAAATGCAGAGAAGGAAGAGGGACAGCTAAACAGCTGCCTACATGTGTCACCTCGACAACAGCCAATAAAGCAGGAGGGAGGGACACCCTCCTGGCAAAACTGATTTGCTCTGTTGTGCACTTCAGGAAGAAAATTCCCCCAGATGGTTACAGATCAAACTTTTACTTGAATGTTCTTCTTGTCCCATCGCTCAGGCTCTGCCAACCAGCTCGTGCTCAAGGACTGGTCAAATCCACACTCTCCCAGTCGCCCTCTGCTGTACTTAAACCATTTAGAAAAGAGTGGTTCTACAACTAATCCAATGAAAAGGGTGGAACTGCTCTAAAATGAGCAGGCCTCCTACCACTCCAACACATCTCTTGCATTCTGACTGGCTCACAGCTTCCAGGCCTTGATCAGGGGAAGAGAGGGGCTGGATTTACAACACATTTTACCTCCCAGAAGAAAAAAACCTAATCATTTCGCATAGGATTGTGACTACACCCATCCACTGGACAGTGGTGGCAGAGAAAGCTCATGTCATGTGTGGGTGAGGCCATGAGGGCTGCTGCTGGTCTGGGTTCAGCACTGAGGGCAGAAGATGCAGGTGGAGCAGAACCAGGTGCCAGAGTGTTTTGGATTAAAGGCCTGGCATGGGCCCACCTCATCTCCCCCCATTCCTCTTGCCTTTCACCAGCTGAAAACAGCTGAAAACACCAACTGTGCACAAAACAGCTTCACAGGCTGTGCAAAGAATGGCTTGGCTGCCTGTGAGCTTCTCAATGATGCACGAGAGAAGCCTCATTTTGAAGGTGGATATAACCAAGATGAAACTCAAATCCTTGCCACTGTCTAACAATCTAGCTCAAAAGGCAGTTTTTCAAAAAGCACAACACTTTTTTATATTTACTAGGAAAACAACCCTAAAAAGGCAAACGGATTAAGAGCAGCCAGCCCTGACAGCACTTAAAGTAAGTTTTAAGTATTATTATCTATTATAAATAAGGCCTTATTATTGCAAATACTTTAAAAAACTTACAGCTTCCCACAATGCAACTGCACGTAAAACAGATTTCAGGTTGGTTTCTTCACTCCCAATTCCTACAGCCCTGTGGTGTCAACTGAAGCTGTTTTGAAGCAGCTCTCCCTCCACCATTAGCTTTTACAAACCAGTTATGAACTTTCCAGTCCATGCTGGCTCTCTTAGGAAAGACAGAAACCAGAACTGCCTTGTCCCATTCCCTAGTAATTTTGACTGTGACCTAGGCAAACTCATTGTGGCTACTAAATGCTCCCTCTTTATGCACAAGCAGCACAGCTCCAGGCAAAGATAGACACAGAGACTTCAGGTGCAGCTAAGAGCTCCACGGTCCTGTGCACCACTGCTGACCAGGAGGGTGCAACTCTCATGCAAGCTCAGCAGTCATGCAAAGGATTCAGGAGACCTGGGAATCTTTAAGGGAACAGCAAAGCATTTTTCAGTGAAAAGGGAGGCACAGCTGTGGCAATGCTGGGGACACAGTGAGCAATACTCACGCTATCTGAAGGGCACGAGTGCCCAGGACTCTGGCTCGCTCGTACTTGGTCATGTAGGGGGTCGTGATCCGCTTCTGGTTTGCCTGCTGCCGCTCTCCCGAGGGCAGAATCTCCACGTTCTCCTGTCCCTCCTGGTGGAAACAGACCCGCGCAGCTGCTCAGCCGCACCCGCCACCGAGGCCCTGAGGTGTCGGGGGAGCCCTTGAGGCCTCCCCAGCCACAGCAGCCGCCCAGCCAGGCTGCGAAGCGACCCTGCGGGCCCGGCAGAGCCTGTCCGGGCCGGCCAGCGCGGCGGCCCGCGGAGCACCCACCTCCTCCGCGTTCTCCAGGTCCTCCAGGCCCTCATCCTCCTCCACATCGTCGAAGTCATCCCCGTCAAAGCTGCGGGAGAGACACGCGCGTCGCACTTCGGGCCGGACCGCCTCCCCCCGACCCGCACCACCGCCCCAAGACGCGGCATACCGCGGCCTCTCCCTCCTCCCCGCGGCCGCCCCGCTCTCACTTGTCCTCGTTGTCGGACATGTTGCCGGCCCGGCGCCCACTGACCCGCACTTCCGGCAGCACTTCCGGGCGTTGCCGTGACGCTACCGGAAGTTGCCCTGCGCCGTNGGTAACGGCGGAGCGGGCCGGGGCCGGGCCCGGCTTCTCGGGGCGCTCGAGGCCGGCCGTGACTCGCCCCGAAGTGGAGCGTCCCACCGCGCTCCGGCAACCGGGCGGGCCCGTCGCTGGTGTCGCCGCCCCGGCTGGAGTCTCCCAAACCCGCATTTTCCCCTTCGGGTTGGGGTTGTGAGCGGGGGTGGCCCCAGAGCGGGTTCCGTAGCCCGGCTCTGCTGCCTCTTCACCGACATGTCGTGTTTTTCAGCGATGATGGAGGAGTTGCAGATGACCCATTCCCAGAAGCGATACCTGATGGACTATGTGAAACGTGAGTGAGGCCCCCTGGCTCTCCTGCCCGCTGCTGTGCTGTGGTGAGGAGCTTTTGCATCTCGGCTTGAGACGGGGCCGTTCGCCCACAGCCTGCTCGGATGGGCAAGTGCTTTAAAACAGCACCACAGCAGCTGCTGACACATGGGGACAAACGGGGCGAGGTGTCCCCACGGGTCAGCCAGGAAACAAGGCGCAAGGGTGTGACTTGAGCCACAGCTTGTCTTGTGCCCAATGACCAGGGTGAGACATCTGTGGCACTCGGGTCTTCGTTTGTGATGCTACTGTGGATCAACAGGTAGATCTCCTGGCAATGGCCCAGGTTCATCCATCTAGAGTCCCCTCTGTCTGATTTGCTGTTATTTTTGGTTTGTTCCCCAGGAGGAGATGCCCTGCCCGTTCAGAGATTCCCCCCACCCAGCAAACAGCCAGTGCCTGCTTCCTACACAGCAGCCTGTCAGCCACACAAGCTTCCAGCTAGACCGCTTCTCCGACCTGCCAAGGTCTGCCAGGCAGGAGATGCCTACACCCGAGAGAAATTCAAGCCACAGCCCACACGTAAGTCAGAAAACATTGCTCATAAATATGTGATGCTGCCTGCAGCCTCTCTTCCCCTTCTGTCCATCCCCTGCCTCAGTCTCAGTAGTGGCAGTGTATCTGAATTGCTCCACGTCCTCACGCTCTCAGCCTTCAAAGATGCTTTAGAAATGGATCTCTGAGGGAACATCTGCTGTGAGTGCTTGCTGACTTCTGCCCACCAGCTCGGCGGGTGACAGATAACAGGGACCTGCACAGTCCTTGAGTGAGAACAGAGCACTACGTGATTCTCTAGCACATAAATGTGAACCAAACCTCTGATGTTGGTTTGGTGGGCTCTGTACACCCGTGTGGTGCTTGCACACAGTCCAGGGATGGACTGACATTAATGTAACACTTCCTCTGGCACAGTTTGCAGGGAAGTGGTGTGGTCAGGCTCCTCCATGAGGAGACATGCTGATAATAATTTTTTTTCCTTTGGCATTCACAGGAGATTTGGAAAAGGAGAAGAGAAGACTTCAAAACATCTTAGCAACAGGGAAGGATGAGGTGGAGGATGAGGTGGAGCAGGTTCAGAAAAAGGAAGAGGAGGTAGCTGAGCCTGACCGGTTTGAAGAATGTATGTCTTCATGTCCCCAGGAGGGAGGCAGGCAGGAAGCCTGGGAAGCCAGCTCCCCCCTAGGCCTGGGGCAGCAGGCTGTGTTGCTAGTAATCTGGAGCCCATTACAGGAGGAGGCACAAAGCCCAGTTCCCAAGAGAAAGGACTCGCTGCTGTGAGGCTGGGATCCAGCCATCCTCACAGAGCTTATACTGCCAAGGTTTGCTGGCAGCTAGCTCTCTGGGCTGCCCACACAAGATGCACCCTGCTGGCAGGGGAATAGCCTAGGGATGTGCAGGGGTACCTGGGAAGCAAGCTCAGGTACTGTTGGTTCTTTTCCCAGCAAGCATGACTCAACACAGACCAGGTCACTTGAGAGCCTGACCACAGTTTGGGCCGTTCCACTCCACGATCACAGCAGTTATACTAGCAAAGCTTAAATGTCGAGCAAAATTTTAAGCAGTGAAAGACTTTGGCCTGCAGAATATACTGGGATAGCAAAACCCTGCCTAATACCTCTCTGTGCTTGAAGCTTCAATGTGTGAGTACACCCCTGCCAACCCTTTTCCAGCCAGGGTAGCACAAAGATGGGCAGTGCTAGAATAAAGTGTACAGAAGAGGTGCTTTGGTCCCTGCTGCAGGGTGCCAGTGCAGCTGGTTTCACACATGCTTGATAGCCTCCAACACTTGTCACAAGCTGAGTGTTTTCCTCGGCAAATCTGTGGCAGGATTTGGATCAGCTGGCTGCAGGTCAGTGCTGCAAAGCGGCAGCTGATGATCCATGCCTGGTCTTGGATGGTTGCAGTCACTGGGTGATGTGTGTCAACTAATGAACCTCAACAGCAGGTTCTGTCTCCGTCCACAGACTGGGTAAATTGCCCACAAGCAAAAGAGAATTGTCTGCACAAAGAAAACTAGAAAACTACTGTTCCTGGGAGTCAGGAAGTAGTAAGAAGTTGGGCAGAAGGGACATTTCCCATTATGTAAGGGACTACTGAGGTATTGTGATGACATGTTGAGCAAGATGAGTGTTACAGTGGATTTCCCCCTGCCCTGGTGGGACTGCTGTTCAAGCAGAACTAGGAAATTGAAGGTTCAGATCTAGACAGAAATGTGTTTTCTTGCCTTTTGGCTGCATGCTGTTTCCACAGTTCTTTCTCTATCCATCAGTGATGAATGAAATTCAAGAGAGGAGGGAATTCCTGGCAGAGATGGAAGCTCTAGGACAGGGCAGGAAGTATCAAGGGATTGTCCTCACTGAAATCTCACAGGTATGCAAGAGCCTTGGCTGAACAGTGCGTGGAGGGAATCCCATGTGTCAGAGATCATTAAGCAGAGTCTTCTCTGATATCTGAGCAGGGAAGGGGGCAGAGAGCTGCTTTCCTTCACGGCACAGCTCAGGCATGAATTTGGGGAATGGTGGATAGAGGTTTTTCAGCTCTCTTTCCATCTCTGCATGTAACTTAACCAGGGAAATAGAATTTTTTATTTGAGATTGGCAAAAGAAGAAAAAAAGCTGCTGGCTTTCTCCCTGCTCAGCTCTCCCCCTTTGTACTTTGCAGAAGCTGCATGAGATGGAGATCATTGACAAGAAGAGAAGTGAGGAAATGAGAAAGAGCATGACAAATGCCTTCCCTGTTGGGAACAAATCCAATCTCCAAGACTAGGCCAAGGGCAAAACACAAGTGCAATTTGTTCCCACCTACTCTTCCCAGACTCTCAGCATCGGAGGCTGGTCTGTGTCTGTTTCCAAAGAAGGGGCAGCACCATCTGTTGCCTGAAACTAGAAGGCAGGACCAATTTGTACATAAACAGCGACAGAAGTTGTAAAATCCTTCCCACACACTGGATCCCTTCTTGCTCAATAATATTAAAGACATGAAAACAGATAGCAACAGCTACCAAAACATGACAAAGTAGAGCCTTCTTTTGCCTATGCAGTGCCTCAGAGTACAGCAATCCATCCACAGCAATGTCATTCCTTCCCATCTACCCAGAGGTGAAGGTTTCTCATGACAGCGTGATGGTAACACACACTGCCACCCACACCTGTAACCTGCTCGCTCCTGGCCCCGTGACTCTGGGAATGTCTCTGGAGGAAAATACAACTGCGTGGCCTTGCACGATCACGAGCCCCTGGCATTGCTGCAGGTCACTGTGACTGCGACCTGCAGCATCAGCAAACCTCTGGTGGCAGCCCCACGGGGCAGGGGCTCAGCTGTGCCAAGCAGGGACAGGGGATTTCAGCCCAGTGCCTGCTGCTCTTTGCTGTGGGCTTGCTGTGATTTTTTGGTTCCCGAAAGCATGGTATGCAGAATAGCCACTCTGTTCCCACAGAGACTGGAAATGGCTGTTTGCTCACCTCCTACATACCTGCACCGCTGTCTTCCAGCAGGCTGAAGCACGATGCCCTGCTTTTCCTGTGCAAACCCCAGCATAAAGTCCAGTTTCTGATTTCCTTAAGATCCCATCCTCTGCTTCCTAGCAATTCTCAGCCACTTTCCAAAGCCAGGCAGTATGCCCTGGCCCTGGGACAGCACGAGTGCACAAAGGAAACAGAAACCTAATCCAGAATAATTTTTTAAATCCAATGTTTCTTTTATTTCTGTTCAGGTGAATGGAAGTCATGGAGTTAGTACAGTATAATTTACAAATCAAACTTCTGACCGGGCGCAGGGCCAAGGGGTGTCAGGCTGCAGCGATCCCAATGGCCTTTGGCAAGAGTGATGTGACAGCAGGCTCTAAAGCAGATTTGTTTCTCCTTGGAGAAGAGTGGTGCTTTGAGATCTCTCCTCCCTACCACTGCTCCTCATCAGCCTGCTGGGAGAAAAAAATAGAACCCAACTTTACCAGCGCAGGGCTGAGCTGGCCAACTCCCAGCCATGGGGGCCATGCTGGGATTGAGGAGGGGCTCGGGTCCCTCTGGTTTTGGGAAATGAGGATCCCTCTCCAGAATGCTACACCAGCCACCTTGCAAGGCACTGCTCTGACAGCATTTTGGCTAAAGCCTGTTGAGTTTTTAGAAGAGACTGCAGCAGATGGCTCAGGGCTGGTTATGTCTAATTTGCTAATGAGAAGGCATGATGAACAGCTGACCAACCAAACACCCATGAAACTCTAATTCAGACTGATCCAATAGTTCAATAAATAACTTGTCATCTTGGAAGAGAAGGCAGGAAACAAAAATGGAAGGAAGAAGGGATGGTTGGAAGAACACCACCCCCCTCATTCCCTCCTCTGATGTACACACACGCACACACATGACAAATAAAATAAGGAGTTTAAAGTTTTAGGATGGGTTTGAATTCATCTAGTAAAGGAGGTGTAAAAAATAACCAGCCACATCTGCACACTTACAAAGTATACACAGATGAAGCTGGGTGAAGGTCAGTTGTGACCGTGCCTCTCTCCCCTGCCGCTCAAGGGTGGCACTGGTGAGCAGGGACACAATTTTAGTGCCCCTTGCCGGCACTGAGTCAATCTTGAGCTTTTCTGCCCTTGCTTGGAAAAGGAACAGGTCCTCCCTCCCCAGGAAGGCAGCAGAGTCAGCAGTGTTTAGCAGCAGTGGGGTTCCTGAGTAGGGCACGTGAGCTATGTCCTAGCAGCTGTACGCCGTCCCCTTGGGTC
The DNA here is from genome assembly GCA_013398055.1 of Ifrita kowaldi. Classification (NCBI taxonomy): domain Eukaryota; kingdom Metazoa; phylum Chordata; class Aves; order Passeriformes; family Cinclosomatidae; genus Ifrita; species Ifrita kowaldi. Next base: position 90,701 of record VZRS01014609.1, on the reverse strand, counting down.
CTCTCAGCCTTGGGACAGAGCCCACCCACCCCTGGCGCTCGAGGGAGGGGACAGCTCAAAATAAATAGGGCACCAGTTGTTTTTTTTGGCTATGGCTTTAGAGCCTGGTGATGCAGGAGTATTTTCTTAACCTTTTAGTTTAGGCCAGTAAAACCCAAAGGATCCTGATTCTAATGTCAGTTTTCTCCTGAAGTTAAAAATGGGACAGAAAAGGGACAAGAGTGGGCAGGCAGGGAGGGACAGGGAGGCCCAGTCCCCTCCTGGCAGAAGTCAGAGGCACATGGAACTGTCACAGTTAGAGCGGGAGAAGGGACAGGGTGCAATTAGTGCAAGTTTTCCCACAAACACGAAACTCCTTCGCTTGTTCTCAGTTAATGACAATTGGGTAACGTATCTGAAAAGCAAATCCATCTTCTCCCCACCTCGTTGACAAGGCTTCATGGAGGGGACAGCCGTGCTCCCCTGCAGCCTCGGGAAGGGGAGGGCTTTGGTCATTCTCACCCACTCTGGGCTGAGGGCTAGTATCTCCCTGGGGTGGCAGCTCCGGTGCCTGGGGAGGGAGCAGGGGGAGAGGCGAGCCAGGGCCAGGGCGAGGTGAGTCGGGGTTCCCTCCCACTGCTGGTGTTCCCCTGCTCTAGCTTTTCTCCTTGGGTGACTTGCTCTTGGAGTCATGCTTGTTGCCCAGCAGCTTAAGAACCTTCATGGGCTTGAATTTGCCTTTCTTCTTGCTCTCGGTCTCCGTCTCCTTGTGGAATTCTGGGGTTGCAAAGGGAAGTCGTTACTGTGGGATGTCAGTAGTTGTACAGACACGCTCACGACAATGGGCAAGGGTGAGAGCCATGAATCAAAGCACTCCACTGCATGCACACTTTCTCTGGTAACAGGGGTGTGCAGCACAACTGTGCCTCTAACTTTATTGTCCCTACAGGAAAGTCTCCCCAGGCTACACAGAATAGATTCAATCTGTCCTGCACACAATTTCACTAATGGCTCGTGCTGCCCCTTACTGGGGTCAGCAGTGAAAACATCACTCCAAAAAGCTTCCCATTTGTTTCTTACCTTTCCTTTTAATCATGGCTTCCAACATTTTATCCTCCTCCTCTTCTCTGAAAGAAAGAATGGAAAGAGGTCAGGAATTCAGCCCTGAAAACAGCTGCTGCATTGTTTAAGGCTAGAGAGCCTCCTACTTAGACCCACAGAGGGGCAGATCCATCACTGTCTTGTGAGCATTTGCAACCAGCAGGATAAATCCCACATGCTGCACGTGCTGTCCTGTCTTTCCCACACAAGGCATTTAAAGAGACAAGGATTGGGAAGCCTGGGAAAGACATCAGCAACATGGATATCTTGGGACACCCCCACAAGGCGCTCTGAGTGGCACTGAGTCAGACAGGCTATGCTTTTCCCTTCTCCCCCAGCCCACCCCACTCCTCACTCACCTCTGCCGGTCCTCATCCAGGCAGTTCACAATGGCATTCCTCTGCTCAATGATGGTCACCAGCTCCTGCATCAGCACCTTCTCCCTCCCTCGGTCCTCGTCAGTCCAGTCCTTCTCTACCCAGCCAAACCCCAAGAAAGGACAGGCAATTACATGGCTGAAGGATCTCCAGCACAATCCCTTCTACCCTGGCACATTGAAGGGCTGGTTGGGCTAGCAGTGTTGTGAGGACAGAGCCCTGCGTGTGGCATTCCATGGGGACAAAAGAAGCATGTCCCTGCACAAGGCTGGGACATGCACTGAGATGGGACAGAGACTTTAGAGACAGCTGATTGCACTGGCATCCCTACAGATCTGCCTCTCTTCACCTGAGACCCACCTAGAAAGAGAGCAGATGATGCCTAGGGAAAAAATGATCCTTGTGGGTCCCTTCCAACTCAGGATATTCTATGATTCCATGAAAAAAGGGGTAAACACAGCCAGAGTGGTGCTTTACCTGGCTTGTTGAGGAGGCACCGCAGTTCATACTCCACATCTGACTGCCGCTGCTCCAGGTTCTGCTGCTTGAAGCTGCAAAGGAAGGGGGAACTGTTGGGAAGCACTGCAAGGCTCCAGAAAGGCGGAACATCATCCCAAAGTACAGGGTGAGCTTCGAAAGAACCATCAAGATACTGATCTTGTCCTGTACAGCCAGGGAGCCAAGGACCAGTAAGGACCAACTCTGGCTGCTCAAGGCCTTCCTGGAGTAGATGCTGCAGAGGCTCTGGTGACATGCTGTGGGTCAGTTCTCAGTGCATTTGGACAGATTTGCTTGCCTTTACTTCCTTCCTTTTCTAGGCAAGGAGGCCCTGTCAGGATCTCCCCTGGAAGCACTATTTCGGAAGGGCTGAGAAAGAGCTCCCCAAGAGAGTGCCAGTGCCTCTGCACACGCCTGCACACACTTACATGTAGATGAGCTCCGACTCGTGGCGCACCAGCATGTGCTTCTCATGGATGAGTTTGAACCAGTCCACAAGCAGGCTGTCCTCAGGGTTGTCTGCCAAGCAAAGGGACAATTCAGAGCCATTCCCAGCCCTGGTGGATCCCATCACCCTGCAGCAGGCTGGGCTCTGCCAAGCCAGGGAAGGGGCACTGTGCTAGAGCCAACCCAACCTCAGCCTATTTCTGAGTCCCAGAGAGACCCTATCTCTTCTCCAACCTGTTTCCATTCTAGGGACATCTCCATGTTCAGGGTATGGTTATGACCAATCTTGGAGGCCAGCACAGCCTCTGGTGCTCTTCCAACCCAGCATCAGCAGGGAGGAAGTCACTGTTGCTATCTCCTTGGCTGGAGAGAGGGCAGCCCCAGAGTCAATCCTGCCCCACACCCACAGACAGCCTACTCCACATACCATTCTCAGCACTGCGAAGTTTTTCCTCCAAGGCCACCCCACGGTGCTCCAGCTCGTCCAGCTGATGCTCAATGGCATCCATCTCCCCATAGATGTCTTCCTCAGGGATATACTGATCTGTCTGTACCTGCAAAACCATAAATCAGACACTTTCATTACCATCAGACTCCAGTTTCCAGGGGTAACCCAAAGGCTGGTCAACTCTAACAAGGGCAGGGGGACAACAGAATATTCCATCTAAGCGTGGATCTGAAATCCCCTCCCCACTCTGGAACAAAAGAAGACCACTGCACTTTCATGAACAGGGTGTAGCCTACCCACCCTCCTCCCCAGCCACAGCCAGCTGCTGCAATCCCTGCCCACACATGCATCAGCAGGGTGCCTGCAGACTGCTACAGCCCTGGGGGATAGCACAGAGCCGGCTTTTCCCTCCTTGCTCCCCAGGGCCCTTTTACCTTGCGTTTGATCAGTGGGAATCCGTGGCCTGGAGCAGGAGGACGCACAGGCTTGGAGCCCCTGGGAGGTTTCTTTGCCGAGGGGGAGGCAGCAGGTGATGGCTTCCTATTGAAGGGGTTCTCTTTGCAGGAGGACTGGAGAGGGGGGACAAAAGCAGATACATGAGCATCCAGGGAAGGGAAGGGATCCCAGCAGGTGGGAATGAGCAGACAGGGCAGCAGTAGGGTTTGTCCTGCCCCACACACTCCTAAAGGAGGAACACAGCACTCATCTCCACAAGCACCTAATAAAAAAACCAGCCGTGCTCCTATTTAGTATCAGATTCCCTGCTTCTCTCTCACAAGCATGCTGAAATATTTTCCTTCATGGTTCCCTTCCCATTTGCTCAGACTACATGACACCCTGCCTCTTGTCTAGCACATGGAGTAGGCAGAGTACGAGCAGAGCCACCATTTAACACAGACCTGAAGCTTGATTTCAGGGGGTCACACACCAAACCTACCAAAGGGGCAAGCCTGGACTCACATTCCCCCTGTGACCGAGTGATGGATGGGGAAGAAAAGCCCTGTGATCTGGATGGGAGGAAGGTCATCATCTCACCTTCAGCTGTGGTTTGGGTGAGGAAGATGTCTTGGGGCTCCCAGCACCCCCATCTGAAGCCAAGAGGATGGGTGTAGGGCTAGCCCCAGCAGGGGGCTTGGGAGGCAGCCGGCTGGGGCTGGTCTTTAGGCTGCCCGTGGAGATGCTCCTGCTGGTGTGCAGGGTGCTGGGCTGTGTCTCCCCGCTGAGGCTGGCCAGCTCACTGGAGGAGGAGAAGGAGGAGTTGGTGGAGAGGCTGGCTGGGACAGCAGGGCTTTCACTGGAGGAGACGCTGGCCAGCGGTGCGTCGGCGCTGGAAGTCTTGGCTGCTGTTGGCATGTGCACAGTGGGCTCGGAGGAGCTTTTGGGCACTGAGGCCTCATCAGTGTCTCCCAGCACCTTGGCTGAATTCTCAGAGTTGATGCTTTCGAGGCTGAGGGCTGGAGACGGGGTGGAGGATGATGGCTCAGAGTGTGACAGCCTGGAGATGGGGTGGTGGGCTGCAAAGCAAAGGGAGAGCTCAGGGAGGAATGAAGGGACAGCCAGGAGAGAAGGGGAGGGTGGTGTACACTGGAGACAGGAGTCAGCGCAGTCTTGCCTGCAAATGCTGTGCTCCGGTGGGTAGAGAGGACATGGCTAATGCAAGCCAATGCAACCATCTCTGCATAAAGGCCTGGCCTGCCAGGGTGATGCAGAGGCACCTGGGAAGGGGAAATCTCCAGGGGGATGCACAGGGGCTGCAGAAGAAGGATAAAGGAGCAGGAGGAAGCTCACCTAGCGGGGAAGCATTGGGGGCTCGTGGAGCTGGCCGCTTCTTTGCCTTTGGACTGCTGGTGGGAGTGATGCCGTACCAGGGGTGGAGAGGCTTGGCAGCAGTCTCACTCTGCTCCTGCTCAGGTGTGCTCTTCTGGGTGTCAGCACTTTCCACCTCCTCCTCATCCTCTTCCTCAAAGGGGTTGTACGGTTTGGGCTCTGTGGCATCAGACCTGCTCTCCTCACTCCTGGCTTTCCCCACCTCGTCCCCATCCTCCTCCTCTGAAGTCCTGCTTGGAGTCTCATGGCTGTTGCCTGGGGGAGGAGGGGGTGCTGGCTTCTTCTTGGCCTCTGCTTGCACTAAGGCCATCCATGGTGGGTCCTTGGCTCTTGCAGCAGCTCCACCACTGGTAGAAGAGAAAGAGAAATCGAGGTGGCAGAGACAAGGTGGGGTGGTGAGACACTGGAGAGGGTCTTAGCCCTTGGGGGAAGCATGGAGCAGGATGTCTCCCATGCAGAAGCAGCTTTCTCATCCAAGGATGGCCCTAGGCTTCCCCAGACACAGTGTCTCACTCTCTGTGAGCAAACCCATGGGCCTTAGGGAAACACAGCCTGCCTGACTTGCCTGCTGGGCCCAGTGTTTTGGTGTCTGAATATTACAGCCTCCATCTGCTAAGCAGTGGTAAAGGATGAGCTTTACGGGCATAGCTGGTCTTCCCTGCCCAACACCTTCCCCAGGACAAACCCTCCACAAGGCAGACAAGTGTCCCCATCTCAGCACCCACAGGCAGGGCTATTTCAGCAGGCATTTGGTAATCTGCCTGTGCCACAGAAACACCTTTCTAAAGCTCTCAAACTCTTTATCAACCCTAAGAGACAAATGCCCTGGGAGGTATGGAGGAACACTGTCAGCCTGACCATGCTGGGCTAGCACCTATTAGAAAAGGGACGGGTCAAAGCCTGCATCCTCCTAAGAGCAGGAGCTGATGGAGGTGGGAGAGAAGACCACAGGTGTGCTGTCCCCATAGCCCCACCTTGTTATGGGGTTTTCAGGTGATCTGCAAACAGAGGGACATACCGATCAGAGGAGCAGGGTCTCCCTCGAGGTTTTGGGACAGGGGGGCTGGGCTCAGGTACCCGACCTAGAAAGACACAGGGTCAGACTGTCACAACACCAAAAGGACATGAAGAAAGAGGTTAAATCAACATGAGGCATCTCTTAGATATCTTCTCACAGGAAGGTGGCTATTCTCACTCACTGAAGACCTCGTGGCATTTCTCCCACAGTCGATGCAGCCAGCTAACCCCAAACATCCCCTCTGCCTGTTTACCCCCTCTTCAGCCTGGGAGCTGCACCTGGAGAACTGACATGCCCCTCTGTCCCCACACCTGCAAACTCCTCTAGCTCTCCCATCTTCCCTCCACACTGGCAACAACCTTTGGAGAGCTCTGGAGAAATACAAGGGAGCAGACAGGCAGGAAAACTAGTACTGCTCTCTTCGCTATGGGGATGGCTGGCAGTTGCTGGCAATCAAAGGCCTGGTGTCTGAGCCCAAGATTCATTCAGAGGCAGATAGGAGCATCAGGCTGCAGAAAAGGAAGGGAACTCATCCAACCTGCAGCCAACCACCTCGGCCGCTGAGGATGTGGAGGGTAACCCTCACCACCATGCCCTCTTACCGTTCACCATGCCGGGCCCACACTCGCTGCCCTCGCCCTGCAGAGTGGACCTGGGCCGGGGGACAGGGTGAGAGGTTGGAGGGGAGAGGGCGGATGCATCGGTGGCCCTCCTTGGGGCAGGAGTGGGACGTGAGTCTCTGAGCCGTCCATCCAGTGGGCTGGCTTTGTCCTGGGTGAGCCCTGTGGGCTTGCTGGGGATTGGAGGCCTGGGGGGAGTTTGGGAGACAGGTGCCCCACTGCCAGCGTGAGCAGGGGGTGTCGGTGTCTCTGCTTTGCTGGCTGTGCTGTCCTTCTCTGCTGGGCCAGGGAGGCCCTCTGCAGGCGCAGGGGTCTCTGGCACGCTCTCCTGGGAGTCACCATCATCCTTCCCCACCTCTGCTCCTGCGTGGACAGCATCCTCTCCCATGCTGTCAGCCCCAGTCTCAGTTCTTAGCTCTGGTGACTGTCGATCTGGGCTGGGCCTCCTCTCTGCCTTTCCGCTCACGGCCAATTTACCACGATGCTGCGTGCAGACAAAAGTCCCTGCCTCTGACCCAGGCTTGTATGACCCCGGGAGCAGCGTGCTGGAGCATTCCTTACACCTGCCAATGAGAAGAGAGAGCACCATGAGACGGGGGATGACATCCTACCCTTCCCGGAAGGCAACACACCTGGAAGACCCTTGTAGGGACGTGGAGTTAGTTCTCACCCCTGCTCCTAAATCCTAGAGTGCTCTTGGGGAAGTCATTCAGGAAAGAAGAGAAGTAGAGAAATGTCACCAGGCCACTGTAGGAACCCATGGCAAATTCACAACTCAAATACTGTATGCCTTTGGGTTCTTCCTTCACTTCAGAAAGGACTTAAGAGTTGTGGAAGGGTGACAGTTGGTATTGGGATATGGTGCGGTTTCCAGACTTGGTATGGGGAGAGGGATCAACCATTCACAGACATGAAACAGTGACTATCAGCTGGAATTAGGGAGCAACTGGTTCAGAATTGGCACAGGGAAGCTACGGGCTGCCTTGTGGGGGCTAATGGTCCAGGCAGGTTAAAGAACTATCAGACACATTTGTTTGTAAAACAACCCCCCCAGCTCTGATTATTAAATAAATTGACACCAATTCCAACCCAGGAAATTACTACATTAGAGGCTTCCAGAGTATTCAGGAGAAGCAGCACACAAGCCTGGCCTCATCTCATGCTCAGCCTCAGTAATGACGACCATGGCATCCAGCTGGGCCACAGCATTTGGCTGGAACGACAAGGGCATTATGCAGCAGGGCCATTCTTACTCTCTGAAATTGGGCTAATAGCTTCCCTGTCCTTCCTTGTCTGCCACATCTCCTTGGATCATCCACTCTTCCCCCAGTGAGCCTCTGAATGCTTCCTAATGAAGCCCTCCAGGCGCAAGCGTGATACAAAGCACTGGCAGCCAAGTCAGTCCTTCTCCACCTGGGAAGGGAGGTGGATAGCAGACATGAAAGACAGCCAAAGGCAAGGGGCTGATCAAGCACTCCCATGAAAACCAAGCTTGTTCCTTCTTGTCTGAATACCTGGTGCTTGCAGCAGCTGGCTGCTCTACGCTGCCAGCAGATAATTTTGGCAAGGAATTCTGCTCTGGGCATCCAGTTGACTGGGATTTCCTTTGAAATTGAGAGCAGAAGTGTGAGGACATAGGGATTCTAGAGAGAAGGGGTATGATGAAATGAAGGTGGAAAGCTCAGACAAGGGGAGAAAGTGGTTTGCTTTGGGTTTAACTCCATCAGCCCACGGGAACTGCTGCCACAGGACATTTCTGACCAAACACTGTCCATGAATCAGCATGGGAGAAAAAAAAACAAACTAGAAAATAGACAAGAAGAGAATCAGGAGGCAAAACATTTGGGATAAAATTACAGGGATCTCCCTGCTCAGTCTGAAGGGCCATGAGCTGTGGCACGGCAGACATGGCACCTCTTCTATTCCTGGCCCATGAGGACAGTGGGAATGCTGCACCTGCACCCCAAAACTCCTGCTTTTGTTCCAGCTGCTCATGGGAAGTCTGATGGGCCCCAGCTCAGCTCCCCTCCTGCGAAGCCGTTTCTACAGCACATCCCCAACTGGCTTAGGCAAGTGAATGAGGCCTCCCACATCTTCCCAGTAGCTCGATGTTTCTGTCCTCAGATGCCAACTCTTGTCCTGTGGCCCATGGGAGAGATTTCATTCCTTCATCATCAGAGCAGGGAAAGCAAAGTGAAATGATTTCACAGGTGCTGCAGGTAAGGACCTGCACTCAGGGAGTAACCACAGAGCTGCTGACGTGTAAACCCTCACTCCTCAGTTTGTTAACTGTCTGCAGCTCTCCACATGCTCCCTGGGAGCTCAGCACCACCCAGGCAGCATGGAAGCCTGTATATCCAGTTGAGGATGTGGAGTGTAGGTGGAAGGAGGTCTGTAGGATGATGTCACGGCTTAGACCTCATTGGAAGGTGAAGGGGGGTGGTCCTGAGTGGGCAAGTGGTAAAGAGGCAGAGTGTCTTTGTTTATGGAGGTGGGAGAAGCTCAAGAGGCTGGGATTCCAAGTAAGTGAAGTGGGAAAGCACAAGTCAGCAAGGGAGGCAGGGAACAGGGTAGGAACGGAGCACAGGGACACAACGGGCTAGTCAGACCTCTGGGACAGGGGGCTGGCAGGCAAACAGAACATCTTCACTCTCTTTTCAAGCACTGTTGTTCGTGTTCCACTCTGCCCAGGGATGCAGACACTCAAAGACAGGGTGCAGCTGGCCACAGACCCCCAGTCTGTCGAGGAGAGAGGCCGCCCCAGCAGGCCTGGCCACCACATACCTGAAGCACTGGCGGTGGTAGAGCTTGCCCTCGGCCAGGTAGCGCTGCACCAGGTGGACGTGCTGCTGGCAGGCTGCACAGGTGCTGCTGAGCGCGCTGCGCTGGGACCGCTGTGAGGGCTCCGAGGGGGCATCCTCCTGGGACACAACACACAGGCAGCTCAGGATGGGGGCCACGAGCTGCTCCCCAGACCACGGATTCTCCAGAGCAGCTGCTCCCTGTGCAAGGCCCATCGCTGAGGGCACAGCTCAGGGGCTGACCTCAGGGGCTGACAATGCACAGAACAGCTGCCCTCAAGCCCAGGCACAGGCAGGCTGCCTCTTCCCAAATTAGAAGGGGCCACTCCAAAAGGTGCCTCGCCCCTATCTACAGCTGAAAGGCTGTGAAAGGGACTAATCTATACCCCACGCATCAGGGTCCTGCAAGACATTGGAAAAGGTTCCATCCCAGACAACTGCTAAAACCTGAAACAAAGGACATCTTTTCTGCCCTTCTAGTCCCACATTCCTGCTCTTTCCTCATCTACAGGGTTATCCCCACATAAGAAGGAGAGCGCTTGTACCTTGGGTGGTTCAAGGAACCATCCAGCACCAATCTGCTCAACCTCTTGCCTGCCATGGACAAATTACAGTCCAAAAATCACTCTTTCAGCTGGATCCCACAAGGAAACAAAATCCCAAACACCCCTCACACCTAAAATATACAGGCAGGCCCTTGCATTGATCCATGGCTCTGTGACAGGCTTTTTCCCATCTCCTCACCTGCAGTGCAGGAGGTACCACTGCCTCAGTCTGGCTTTGAATTAAGAAATTGGGTACCTGTGGTCCTGAAGGACTCTCAGCTGCAGCCAAGGGCGTCTTGTGGGACAGCAGAGGAGGAGAGGAGGCCGCAGTTGGGCGCTTCATAGGCGGAGGGACGCTGGCTGGAGGCAAGAGGGAAGGAGGATCAGGCTGGAGAGAAGTGTGACTCACACCACCCATGTGTGGGAAGGGGAGGGGAAAAAAAATAAAATCATCCAGCCTTGTGACATAGGATGAGACCTGCCGCTCCCAACACTTCTGTGCTTATTTTAGATGGAAGAGACAAACACAATCTAATAATGGGTCAGCTGTGAGGCTGCCAGAGAGCCTGGCCTGCTGTGGATCCCCTTCTGTGGCCCAGGGATACCAGTCTCCCACTGTGATTTTATTTACTCATCAAATGCTACTTGGCTTCCTTGTAATCGACTCCCTAAGCAACGCTCAAAGCCCAGAGCAGCTGGGGTAGCTGCTGATGTATTGTTGTGACCCACTGGGCCCCAGGGCTTCCAGGCTGTCAGCAGGTCTGTGAAGCATCTCTTGCTGTCGGGGCTGGAACTCACACACCAGTCCCCAGCGGGATTCCTTGGCTGGGAGACCAGCATCCCTGGAGAAGCACGTACAAGTGGAAGAGATTTATCTGATGTTGAGGCTACAGAGTGGAACAGGAGACCTGGAGCCCTCATCTCCACCCAGCTGAGGGATGCCTGGGAAGAGCTGTCTCAGAGCACTCAGCTCAGGTAGCAGTCGTAGGGACAGATGAGCTGATTTGAAACACTCCACCCTGGCCCCACTCTCTCTGTCCTCCAGTCACTTTACATGCTCCTATGTGATAAAAATTAGCTGTGGTAGGCAGGCTCCTATCTAGCTTTCTCCTACTTTAGTGGGCTAGAGCAAATCACAAAGGGTTCTGGTGAGCACCAGGGGTGGTGGCCCAAGCCAAGCTGGCAGGAATTCAGCACAGAGGGAGGAGACAGGCGTTCCTTTTTCCACAGCCTGGGCTGTTACATCACTCCCCATCTCTTGTGAAACCTCACCCCAATGCACTCTCACTTCCAGGCCTTCCTCAGCGCACCAGCGAGATGCAGGAGAGGTGGGTGCTACCTGCTCCTCTCCTCTTCCCCACAAACACACGCAGCTCCCAGTTGCCACAGGAAGGAGGAAGCACAAAGTGATGCTGGGTTTCCTGTACTCAAACGGCCAAGCTGGAAGCCAGAAGGGTGGGAGGACACTCACCTTGGCTGGGGTTGTTGAAATGGTTGTAGTACTGAGACACATAAGTCATGATGCTGAGGCAGTCAGGGACTTTCATGGAGACCATATCATTGGGATCTAGCAGGGCTGGGATGCCCAGCTCCCGCTCTGCCAACTCAAAGGCCTGCAGGAACAGCACAGAAAGAAAGGAAAGAAAACCGATGCATGGCATCCCTGATGGACAGAGGCTTCCAGACATGCTGCTTGACTAAAAAAGTAGCAACAGAAGCGAGGTTCCCTTCAAGTTTTCACTGAAAAAAAACATCCAGTGTTTTTTCAACTCATGGGGACACCAGCAGTGCCCTCACTCAAGAGCCTGGCAGAGCCTTGGCTGGCATCATGAAGGGGTGAGGGCTGGCACATACTTCCAGTGACACTGAGCTCTACTCAGCAGCATCCCTGGCCACCCCAAGTGCTCACCCCACAGAAACTCTGACTGCCCATCATTTCATGCTCTGGGGTGGCACACCTTCCCCTCCCACAATCAACAGAGCCATCCTGGCTCAATATCCAGCACCCTGCCATGCACAAGCCAGTATTTTCAGTACTTTGCTGTGCCTCAGCAAGCAGAAATGAGGACACTGTGATAAGAAGCACCCACCTCCTCCAACTGTATACACAGCTCCCCAAAAAGAAGGAATGGAGGAGGGAAAAAGCTGTTTGAGAGTTTCCCACTTAGCAGCATATGTGGATTACTGTCTACACACTGGCCATCCCTCTGCTGAGCCAAGGGCAGCAGATCCACATTGATCTCCCAGGGAGGGGGGGGTGCAAGGCTATGGCAGGGACTGAAGAGAAGTAAACCAGGAGGAGATGAGAGTGGTTTGGACACTGAATGGTGAGGTACCAGGTGCACAGGTAAAGGTACCGGGTGTGGGTAAAGACCGAAGGTGCCTAGTCTCTGGGGCATGAGGTGCTGTGCAGAGTGTGAGATACAAAGAAAAGGAATGGAGAAACAAAAGAAAATGGATATTTGCAGTAACTAGGGGTGTAAAAGTGTCCCCTGTGGACTTCCTGCTCTGCACAGCCTGGCTTTAAGCCAGCTGTCTGGACTGAGTCTTGCTGAACACAAGGCTGCAAGCAGGAAGGAGTGAGGAGAGACCACACCTGAGAGGTGCCTAATAGGACAAGATACCCATTGTGTGGGTCTTGAATGGAAAAAGCTGCTAATGACTGAAAGGGGCCAACTGGTCTAGCAAAGGACATGCCAGGATACAGCTGGAGAGCCCTAATCCTGTAAATCCCAAATCACAGAATCACAGAATGGTTGAGGTTGAAAGAGACCTCGGAGATCATCTAGTCCAAACCCCTGCTAAAGCAGGTTCACCTAAAAGCAGGTGACAAAAAATCACATCCAGTTTGGGTTTGAGTATCTCCACAGCAAGAGACTCCATCTCCTCTCTGAACAGCCTGGTCCAGTGCTCTGCCACCCTCACAGTAAAAATTTTTTTTCCTCACCATCAGCTGAGGAATTCTTGTATTTCAGTTTGTACTCGTTGCCCCTTCTCCTGTTGCTGGGCACCATTGAAGCGTCTGGTCTCATCCTCAACATCTGCCCTTAAGATATTTGTATGTAGCTTAACTCGTCTTGGGATGCTGATGGGCTGTGCCTTTCCACAGACTATCAGATGGAGCCTGCAGAAATTAGGTCTTTCTCTCATTTAAAAAAACCAGGGCTGTTGCTGCTCTGTCCTACCATGAGCCCCTGGGGTTGGGAACCTCCCCGCTCCCCACTGCCTGCTTCTGCTACTGGCTCCAGCTGTGCCAAGCAGGAAAGGAATATCACAGACCAGGGAGCAGCATGACCTTCCTCTCTGCCTATGCCTGAAGTAAAACTAGCTTCCTGCTTCTATTGCCTGCAAATCTGGAACAAATGAAGTCAAGAAGATGTTGCACCATTTAAATCTTCACCTGAGATGTTGTCTTGGCAACTATTAGGATAACCAGGCTGGAAGCTGATGTTTCAGATTCCCTTGTTTCCAGAGGAGCTCCTGCCTGTTACTTACAAACACAGATTTTTCTTATACCCTCAGCACTGTCACAAATTCCTCCCACACTACATGACCTCCATCAAGTCATTCTCACATCACTCCTTCCTTCTGTGCACTGCAGAACGGGGACTTACCAAGCGATTATTCTCATAGACGTCATCCTTGGAGAGAGAATCAAAGTCTCTGAAATGAGAAAGCGCAAAATAGCCACATGAGGTGCAGAGAAAAAGTGTCCCTATGCCACCACATGCAGATTCCCAGGACAGTCAAGCTCACAACAACTCAACACATAAGACCCTAGATAAACAAAACCTTGGCAAAGCAGATTTCAGGTCGTAACGGCACAAGTAAACCAAAGGGAAATTGCAATTAAAAAAAGAAAGCAAGTCTCAAATGGGTGGTGACCAGGAAATTAAAATGTCATTCTTGTCGCTCGTTACCCACTACTGCCCCTGAGATTAAAGGCTGCAGAAATACCAGGGCCATGTTTCAATTAGCACCACACACTGCTGCACCAAAGAGTGCACGACATCACCCCAAACTTGCTTTTCCAAGGTTGCTGGCACGACAGTGGAGGATGGGGATACAGATCCCTCACCTCAAGGGAAAGAAGTGACAGATACAGCTCAGATGGCTCTATGAGAGTCCTTAGACAAACCTTCCTGCACCACCTCAAGGAATTTGGGGTGACACAGAAGATCTTAAACTGCACTTCTGCCCTTGCTTTCCCCCAGACATTCACAGTGCACAACAAACCGACCTCGGCTGCAGCTTTTGGAGCTGAATGCAAGGTGCTCAGGGCACACAGAGGAACCCCAGCAGTCTCCAGCCCAGGGGATTCACTTGTTCCAACCCATTTCACTTGTTCCCCTGGAGTCCTTTGGGGGTTCAACCTGGCCACAGGGACTGATTAGCTGCCTTCACCAGGGAAGCAGAGGGCAGAAAGCTAAAGCAGTCTGCAGGCTTTTAATAGAGGGGGAGAAATGCAGGAAGGAGTTAGTTACGGCTTTTGCGTGTGCACGTGGGTACAAAGTGTGAAAACAGCATCACGCTGCACTGCTTACAGGCCCTTCCTGCCAAGGATCTCAGCTTTGTTACACAAAAACCCCCTCATGCAGCAGCCTGGTGTGCCTGCTAGCTGGATTCACAGGGGAGGACACAGTCCAGAGAGGTCTAGGGTCAAGCAAAGCCACCCCAACGGAGCACAGAGAGGTGCCAAAGCTTGGGAGACCAACACAGAAGGACAATTTGGATTAGAGAGGGGAATGCATCCCCCACCCCAAAGGTGGTGTGCAGGAACTGGGAGAGATGGCACCACGAACCTGCGGAGAGGGGCTACAGGAACCTCCTTCCTCCATCCCCCTTTGGATTTTATTGCCTTTTCCTGTAACACCGACACGACCTGTCCCGGCACCACACGGCAGGGCAGCCAGCCCCTCCTCAAAGCCCCTCACGCAGCTTTCCCAAAGCTGCAGAGGAAGTCTGTGATGAGCTCAGGAAGGTTTTCCCGGCTGCCTACACCACCATAAAATTACACTTCCTCCATTCAAAAGCAAGAGGCTGCTGGTGCTGTTTCCTCACGACGAACGAAGCTGCAGCCGCTCGCTGCTGTGGGAGCAAATGCAGCACACGTGCAGAAAGGTGGGCTGGATGGGCAGCTCTGTTACCTTCCTGAAAGCTCATGTGAATATGTGCACAGAGCTCAGACTGCCCAAAATACCACAGCTTTTCCTTCTCTACATGCTGGTGAGCAAAGGTTTCAGCTGCAGCCTTTGCTTTGATGTCAAAACCACTGCCATTTTTGTAATTATAACTAGTCTCCACTGGGAGATGTTTTTTCCCTAAGTTTTGTTTTTGTTTTTGCCTAGGGAACTCCTTTAACCTTGCAGTACTTTTTTTTCCCTTTTAAAGAAAATGCCAACTTGGAACACAGGAGAAGCAGTGACAGCAAAGTTATATATCAACTGCCCTCTAAACATTCATGACCTTCATTTTGAATGCCTTCACTTTCAGGATATGGGAGTGGTGTAGCTGGAAGTTCGAAGACTCCTTGGTGGGCTGGGCTGGGAGATTATTTTCTGACAGACAAAACATCATGTCCATTCCACTCTGCCCCAGCGAACCAAAGCTGTTTTAGTAAATCAAGGCAACTCCATTAGGAAAAGCAGATGCCAGCAGAGAGGACACGAAGCTCAAGAGGCAACGAGGGGCTAGCAAGCAGCAAGGGAATAGAAGATTCTTTTCCACTAATGTAGGATTGCAGCTTTACCCGAGACTCTCAGCTTTACCCGAGACGTTGAAGTCCATCAGTACAAGGCCCCAGGGATCAGTTTATTCAGTTCCTCTCCACTGCATTTTCCAGCTCCCTCTCTGGCAAGCCAAGCAGGACCACACTGACCTGCATTGCTCCTGACATGAGCACTCCCATATGCCATTTGGTCACGTGGCATCCTGTGGCTCCAGGCACGCTCCCAGTACCAATGTGCAAGGAGCGTGGCCTCTCAGGCACGGGGAAAAATCACTCCAGACACACCCCTTTCCCCTCTGTCTCCTCTGCAGAGAGCCCAGAACTTGCCATCTTGCAATTCTGTGACATGTGGCTGCATGTCACATTATTTCCTCGCCCTGATCTCAGCAGTCTTTCATCCAGCCCTGCTCAGGCTCCTCTCCTGCCAACATACCCATCCAAGGGATTGGATGTAAGAACAGGCAAGACTCTGGCTATCCCAGCTGAACAACTGTCTTGACTCAGCAAACCCCAGCGTTGTACCATATCCTGGAGTAATATTTCTATGCAAATAACATCCCAGGCACTTACCTAATTAGATACATGCAGAGCCACTAAGCACTCCGGGGTTTAGGGCAGCTGCCAGGGAGCACAGCAGATCCAGGGAAGGGGGAAGGGTGTGCCGTACAGCTAAAACCAGAGCAAATTCCTGGATTCCTCAAATATAAATCATGAGCACTTTAAGGCAGTGCCACATAATAAGCCATTCAGCTTTCCAGGTCTTGTCAGGGAAATGCAGGCAGTACATGGGAAGGAACAAACAAGATTTGTGATCCTGCCTGTAACCAGACCCATGGCTCTACAGACACAAAACAGCATTTCTAAAACAGCTCTCAGCTCCTGTTTTTCTCAAGCCTACATCTCTCCCAGCACTCAAAAGGCGTGTTCCATTCTCCTTTATTCTTCTCACCCCTGAATGCCAAGGTCCTTCCCTGAGCTCCAGGAAGGCTGTACAGCTTGGGACGCTGAAAGATGCTCTTTGCTTCACTAAGCTGCAGCAAATGCCTTGTAAACACTAATTTCATGCTTCAGATTTCTAGAGCACTGAGCAAACAAACTCATTAATCCCCACAGTCCACTGTCAAGTTGGTCTGGATGTTGCCAGCTTAACTGAAAAGGGAAGGGAAGAGATTAAATGTCTCATCTCCAGATCACACAGCCAGCAGCGCAGTCAGAGGCTAAATCCAAGTTTCCCATTTCCCTGACTGGGACAGCGAGGCCAAGTGAAATGCCTACAAACAGTGGAGTCAGGGATTTTCATCTTCATGGTTCAACACACAGGTCCTACAGGTATGCACCTCATTCTTGGTGGTCACTTCAAGACACCTTTAGCTGGATTCAGTAGACACTGAGGAGTTCCAGTCTACTCCTTTCGAGAAGCCCAAACCAAGAGCTTTGCAGGAGTTGCTCCAAAGCTCTCCAGGGCAGCCTCCCTCCAATGCCACTTGCCTTATCCCAAGGGGACTGTGTTCAAATCAGGGGTCACGTGGAAAACTGTCCTCAGTCTCACTTACCCAAATGGTCTTTCATGACAGCCTCTTCCTCAGTGTGTCCCCTCCCAGCACAGCAGCACAACGGGGGTGCATCCAGGCAAGGCCAGAAAACCGGGACAGGCTGACAGCCACCACAGCAGCAATGCCCAGGGGATCAGGGTGGCAGAGCAGTGGTGTCACACAGGTAGAGAAGAGCTTCAGCTCAGCCCTCATATGGCATGTGCCCATTCCTCCCCTCTGCAATCCCAGGAGAAGCCAGCAGGAAGCAGGGAAGCAGCCGCGTGCAGAGGAACTCCAGCCTTCGGGGAGCAGCGCAGCTGTCCCGTGCGGACCAGGAGAGCCCCGCACAAAGGAAGACCACACAAGGTCAGAAACGCACTCGCAGATGCCTGCCAAGTCCCATTACTGGGCTGACTGAAAGCACTTTAGAAGAAAAGAAGGGCAACCACTTTTCCTCTGCCGTCAGGAGATTTACTGCCTCTGATCCAATCTTCCCACTTCCAAATCGGGACAGGCTGGAGAAGCTGGAATCAGATGAAATGATGCTGCTCTCCTGACGGCCGTCTGAAAATCCTTCTACAACATGCCATGTCCTTGTAAGGCCCTGGGCTCTGTCTCTACAATGCAGCTCGTGCAGAGGACCTGTGAAGCACGTAGTTAGGACATCTGCCAGGAGCAGATTTAAGCCCACTGACAACTTAAGAGCAGCAGTCTCTGCTTAATGGGATGGTAAAGATGGTTAATGGGAAACCATCAGGTGGTTTTAGTGGTGTTTATCAAATGCTTTTGCTGAATCTCTGCTTTTCAGTTCCCAGTTACTGTGCCACTTACAAAAAAAATTAATAATTGCAAGTGTTCCTGTTCTTAATTTGCCTCTTCCCATCCAGCAGCCTTGCAACTGGGAGCATTTTCAGAGCCTCCTTTCTAGCTAGTCAGAGCGAGCCACACCATGCAAGAGCTGCAGGACACAAGACCACACAGCTCCTTCAAGACCCAGAGCGATGCAGACCTCACTCTCAGTCATTCCAGAACACCATGCTGAGGGTTTTGGGGCAACCACCTGAAACACAGCAGGCAGCAGCTCGGTTTCTAGCCTACCTGCTCCGCTTCCGCTTGTAAGGACACAGGCCTGTTTTGCCCCCTCATGGACACCACAGCTCCACAGTGGAGTCACAGTCAACCCTCTGTCTGACAGAGGTTGCTGTCACGGCAAAAGGCCTTCCTGGGGCCAGCTCAGGAAGGAGTATTTGGTCAATTTGGGCCTCAGAGGAAGAACCACCAGTCCCAGAGCAGAATGCGACAGGGGACGCATCACCCTTGTCGGCTTTATGGGCGGGCAAAGGAGCGTGTGCACGCCGGAGGCACAGCGAGGTGGGGCGATGCCTACCTGCACTGCGAGGGCTACCAAGGATTAGAGCAGATGGGCGCCGGATTCCCAGCACCACCGGGGCACACAGGGTTACAGCAGCAGGTCGGGGCAGATTCCTTCCAGCGGCTCAGCCAGTTTCTCCAGCCTGACACTGTGCCCCCAAGCAATCCCAAACTCACTGTCTGCCTCCTGAAACTCAACATTCCCCCTCAGAGACACCCAAGTTGGGGGAGGCCGGAGAGGCTCAACACTCCTACTGGCATTTGCTACCTCCTGCTTTTACTGTGCCATCCACAGAAAACAAGCTAGAAGCAAATGCAAGCAGCAACCTCCACACATTTCAGAGTGGCTGCCTCTGGCGGCTGGGAATGTCCCTGTGCAGGGCAGGCCTCCAGTCCTCTCGAAGTGTGAAAGCTCACCTCTCGATGAGGCAAAACACCCCCGCAGCCAGATACCAACACCATGTCTCCTCTCTGGTAGGCACCGCTCCCATTTGGGTGTACAGACCTAGTCCACCTCCACGCTCTCACCAGCCTTAAATCACACGACTTCTGCTAACCCTGACCTTGACAGGTCTGCAGGACCAGGTCAGAAGGTCGTCTACTGAAACACAGAGTGATAGAATGGTTTGGCTTGGAAGGGACCTGAAAGATCATCTGGTTCCAACCCTGCTGCGGCGGGCAGGGACACCTTCCACTAGACCAGGTTGTTCAGAGCCCCATCCAACCTGGCTACGAGCACTGCCTGGGAATATGGAATCCTTTACCCCCAGTACCCAACTATTTCTCAACAGCATCTTCCTCAGCACGTCCCCTACCAGTACATGAGCACAACGGAGGCACATCCGCTCTCTGAGCCCCTCATGTCCACGCTCAGGGAGCTTCCCTGCCAGCCAGCCCGGAGCCGCTTCCCACGGCGCCTCCATCCCCCCCAAACCCTGTGAGACCCCCGGGATCGCTGCTGAGCGGCACAGGCGGCCCAACCCCTCCAGAAAGGGGGGTCCCAGCGGTCCCGCCCCCCAACCCTCCGCGCCCCCCGCTCCTTCCCCCACCAGCGCCCGCGGGCGGCAGCCGGGGCCCCGCGGCGCCCCGTCCGAGCGGAGGGCAAGGCGCGGCCTGCACTCACAGGAGGTCGGGCCGGTGGCGGTGCAGGATGGCGCAGAAGGCCAGCCCGTCGCGGAAGGAGGTGCTGAGGTCGCGGATCTCCACGCCGCGGTAGCCCTCGCACTGCCGGCGGCACCAGGCTTGCAGGGCGCCCCGCGGACCCGACATCGGGGCGGNCGGGCCCCGGGCTCAGCGCTTCCCGGGGAGCAGGGCGGGATGCTGGGGAGAGCACCCTCTCCCAGCTCGGGGAATTCAAATTCAACTAGATTGAAAGCCACTAGGCAACCTAATTTCTGGATCCCTCTCAGGCTTAGACAGAGGATGCTCCAGGCAGAAGCAGTTCTCAGCAGTCCTAGGGGCATAAGCCGTGGCAGCGGCGTACGTGCAGGACGTAGGTGGCTCCCAGGGTAGGCTCAGGGCCAGGGAGAGCTTTGAAGATCAAGACACTTGGAGTCACAGGCAGCGCTTCACAGGAAGCCCTGGAAGAAGCAGAGGAAGAGCGCGATACAATCTCAGGAACCCACAACATCGCGGCGATGGATTGTCACGAGAGCTGGTGTGCACGCTCAGGGTGATGGTTTGACAAGAGTGGGGAAGCATACTATTAAAGGCTTCTTTATTTGGCTCGGCATTCTTTTCTCCTCCAACAGCTACCTCTGGGGAAGACCAAACCATCACACTGATGCTGAGCTTATTGCTGCCAGTTCCAAACCTGTAAGACTCCATTCTGTCCAGTTATTTTGTATGGGCTCTACACTCCTTTTCATGGGTAGCATCCTACTTCTTCTACTCCATTGTTTCATTCTATCACTCTACGGTCCCAGAACTGTAACAAGTGAAAAGTAAATTCTCTGACAGGTTTGTACAGTCTCCACACTGAGTGGCTGAGCTAAGATGTGGTGTAAATCACAAGAAAAACTACTCTGTAGCAAAAAGGGAAATGAAACGTTGTGTCGGTTTTGTAATAACTGAGCTGGCTACTCAGCATCCCCCAGATCTGGCTGACAGCGTCTTCCTGATGTATCCTAAGGGACAGCAGGATGAGGGATGTTTTCTTGACTTTTCCAGGTTCCATAATTACAGTCAGCCCCTTCTCAACTGTAGGCCAGAGACAGAGACACAGAGTACACTACCCTATACTGTGGTTCCCTCTGACAAAACCATTTTGTCCAGAACCACTTCCACTCACCAAACCCCGCTGCGGCAGGCGAGGCTCGAGCTCTAGCCACCCCCACCTCCCTCTGGAGCGCCTTCGCAGCGCCAGCAGGGCTCTGTTGATGCTGCTGAACACCCTGCATTCCTCCGGCTTCAAGCAGTGCCAGGCACCACAGTTCACTGAGCCCATCTTTCCACCCAGTGAGAGCTGCAAGCTCCTCCTGGCTTCGTTCCACCAAGTGCCAGTCCTGCTCAGTTAACCTTCGGCAGTCCCTCAGAGAAGGCGTGGGGCCAGGGAGATCAGTGGATGGTCTCCGTGCATCCTTTGGAAGCAGATGGAAACAAAGCAGCAGCATATCCACATACCTGAGAACAGCCTGTAACGGCTGGAGTGTTTCAGATGATACAGATATGCATTAAAAGTCTGTAATTCCAACATGCCAACCAGATATTAAAATCCCAGGAACACACTGGATTCCTTTGCTATGCTGTGAACTAGAATTGATCATGGAGATACCTGCCAGGGTTCTCATATTGTGTATCACATCCACCTGAGCACACGTCCTGGGAAAGATTTAGGCTTTGGATAATAAGAAAGTAGGGCAGTTGCTGTTGACAGCTATGCTTACTGTGCTGCTGTTGGCAAATAAACAGGAGGAAAAGTGCCAGCCCTAAAATCAAAAAGGAGCAGATTCTGCTTGATATGAACACAGCTCCCCACGGGCTGCTGCAATGCAGTGGCATTTCAGTCCTTTAATTTCTTAATGATATGGCTGTCTCAAACCCTCCAGAACTGGAGGCAGTGAGCTCCTAGCATCCATAACACTAACAGCAGCAGCTAGAAGGCCAACAGGAATTGCCCAATATATCTCACTGTGTTGCCTGTACCCTGCCTGCCTGAGTTACTTGACTTTGTGATGGGAAACAGAGCTTACTTTTGAGCAGTATCTAGGACACTGGAAACCTGAACCTCATTCAAACACAGAATATAATCCAACAAAGGCTAATTATTCCCCGTGTCTAAACAGAATCACACACAGAGCCAAACTGGACTGCTAGGACCCCTCTCTCAGTGGAAAGGAATGAGAGGTACAAAGAGGCAGATGGTGTATCTGAAACACGCTTTGTGTAGCTTTCTATTACACATGCAGGTTCTCCTCTTGCACCTGTTTCTACCACTCAAACACCAAACTATTTAAAGATGGCAAAAGGGAGAGAGGGTGTGGACGGATGCGATTCATTCCTTGCATTCTCTTCCCCAAGACTTGAAGGTCCTTGATTCCCCTTTATGTGACTCATTTTCAACTCTTTTTTTCCCCTCTTTCAAGGCACTGCAAGTTTGCGGCTGGAGAGCAGGGAAAATTTGCATTTAAAGGGTTTTAGTAAATTAAAGGCCCTCAGGGAGTTTTCCAGAGAAACTGAACTCAATTAAATTAAGGTCCAGGTCTCGGGCATCACTTCTGCTGAAATAAAACATAACCTCCAGCAAGGACATCTCATCAGATGACCAGTTAATATTGGTTCAATGTTTACAAAAATTCTCCCCTCTCCTTTAAAAACATGACAATCCACTTTGGAGCATTTCTACTTCATATAAAACTAAAATTAAAAACAGGGGAGGAAAGGCAAAAAATGCAACCTTCTAAGAAAGCAACTACAACTCAGGTCTATTCAATGCATGGGGTAAAAGATAAAAGGAATAGTATTAGCCTGTATCTCTTCCCATATCCTGTGAAGACACCGTGGAACAGCTCATTTTCTTCCCGTCAATCAGTTCTGCAGCTTTCCCCGTTTGCTGTGCATGGTGAATGAACAGAGCACCTAAAGAGATCTGCTCCCTATTGTTACCTGCAACAACATGGACCAACGAGAGCACAAACCAACAGCAGCTGCCCATGTCTCCAGATGCACTTATACTCTTCCACAGAAGAAAAACAAATGAGTACAAATGCTCATGAGGAAAATTCCGCTAATTTATTAGATGTCGTGTCCTTTGTAGGATAGTTTGAGCCAAACAAGTCTGCATATTTAAATACAAAAAACCTTCAGAGTTCCAGGAGATTCCAGAAATGCCAGAACCCTGAGCTGCCCTCACTCAACACAGAGAATAATCTCTCCCACCCACTTCTCTGCCCAGGCCTGCACTGCGTCCCCATTAGGGTCTCTGGCCCATCTTCTTCAGGGTTCGGTTCAGCTGGAATTAGAGAAAGCAAAGGTCAGAAAAATACACAGCGATTGATACACACTACTGTTCCCCTCAGCAGACTTTATCCAATGGCTCTTAATTCCTTCCTCTCCAGCTCACTGACAAAGAGAACTCTCAAGCAAGTACAGTGTGCCAAGTAGAAGGGGAGTAAGTACAACTCTCGCCTCTCCAAAATAACAGAGGAAGATGTGGGGAGAAGAGAGGATGCAAACTTGTAGCAGTGGTTATCACAACCCTGTATTAAGACCCCAAAATCTCAGAATTTTGCCCTCTGAGTTTCCAGTGAGGAACAACCTCTGTTGGGCAAGAGTGGAGCAGTGACAGAATGTGACCTCCTGGCCAAGCACAATGCTGAAGCCATCTCTGCTCCAGAAATTTTTGAGGCCATTTTCTAGAGCCATAGTTATGAAGTTAGAGATATAATTTTGGTTGTGCTACTGACAGGAACACCACATTTATCTAAGGACAATGGAGTCAGCATCCCTGGACAGTAAAATTCTTCTCCTTTTCCACTGTGGCTCAAATGAGCACTTCTCACAAAAAACATACCATTCTTCAAAGGCCAGCAGCTGCTGATTAGAACACCTGCCTTTGCCCAGTGCCTTGCAGAGCCAGGACTCAGTCCAGCATGGAATTACACAGCTGTCTCACACAAGTGTGGACCCTCGAGGGCCTGCACAGCACAGTGCTTGCCCCATGTTTCCTGCAGAGCTACACAGCTCTCCCACCAGGCCTCACCTCCTCAAACTTGTGGATCTGGCGGATGAAGAAGTCCCCATAGCGTCGAGCGACCTTTGTGTCTGCAATATGGATCATGTCCTGGGAGGAGAACAGGATGAGATTAGGAAAAGGACTGTGCTACTAGCAGGGAGACAGCAAGAACTGCAAAACATAAGGATCAAGCTATGGGGCTTTGCCCCAGCCATGGCTCAGTACCACACATATCTGACCTGTGCTAGTCCCACAGCATCCATTCAGTTCTCCTTGGGCTGTCTTCTTCCCTCACACATTTGCCTGGGATGGGTCCCCAGTTCACATTGTATTCACTTCCCACATTCTTATACACTGTCTGTTTTTGTATTCCTTGCAGCAGTTTGCCAGTTCCAACCCCGGCTCATGCTTCCCTCTTTTCAGTCACACTATATGCCATGAGAGCTGGGCTGAGACATGGCATGAGACCTTGCAAGAAGAGGTCTGCTATAAGGACCAGGAACACAGGGCAACCTGGTCTCCTTCCTAGCAAGGAACCTAATGGTTACTGCTATCTTTTTCGAAAATAAAGTCCTACAAGACTCTTTGCTATGCTTCCTGCTGCTGGAGCTCCCAGGGCAGATGGTGACAGCCCCACAGCTTGTCTTTAGATTCCTCCTAGAGCAGCCACAGCTAAATGCTGCTCCAGTGCAAAGCAGACCTGTAACATGACCAAGCAACATCCCTGCTTTGTCCAACAAAGGAGAGATGTGGGGGACACCTACAAGGACAATCCCACCTGACACACTAACAGCAGCACTATCTGTCACTCAATCATCACCTCCCAGAACACTGACAAGCAGTTCCCTCTGTCCTGGGGAAGTGTTTGTTTTCTAGGTACACTGACTGCCAAGGCTGCCTGTGATATTCCATCACTCTTCATCCACTGACACTCTTTTTATGCAGGGCTATAACTTCATTGTGGGCAGCCAAGCCCTAGAAATGGCAAAGGAAGAAGCAATGTTTCCCACAGAATGAAGCAAAACTAGGTGCTGCCAATTCCAGAATTTCTTGGGCAAAAAAATTTCCCAGCCAGCAAGCAGCAGATACCAACCTTGTCAATATAGAAGTCAACCTCAGAGGCAGACTGGAACTCTCCATCCAGGGCAGATATGCCACTGGTCCATACCAGGTTCTTCATCTTGTGCTTGAAGACGAGCAGCTGGATACGGAACTCCTGCTCCGTGAGGTCTAAGAAGCCGGCCAGCTTCGCCACGGGCATGGTGGTGTAGAGCTTGAGGAAGCTCCGGATGGTGGAGAGCTGGGCCTGCTGCTGAACTTCATCAGCGAAAACCTTGAGCTGCTGCAGGAAGGGCTCCTTGTGGTAGTTGGGGTGCACATTGTCATAATTGGGCACCACAGGGGAGAGGAACTTGGGGCAAGCGTAACTGAAGAGCTCCTCGTAGACCTGCGCGTCGCCCTTCTGCATGCGCAGCATCTTGTCCCCGTACTTCTCGCGCAGCTGCAGGTGGATGCTCTCGTCTATGCGCATGGGGTACATGGTGAGGGCGATGGCCAGCAGCGCGTGCATCTGCTCGTTCTGCTTGTTGATCTGACACAGAGAGGAGAGCCTGTCAGCGCCACAGCGTGCTCAGGCTTTAGGGTGCCCAAGGGAGCTGCGCTGCGCAGAGGAAGATCCTTTACACAGAGCACTGATGGTCCTAATGCTCAAGGAGAACAGCACAAAGAAGCAGTGCCTCTGGGCAAAGCAAATGGATGAATGACATATCAAGGCTCTTATAAATAAAAGAGAGGACTGGACAAGAGGAAGGTGCAGAGTGAATGTATCCAGAGCCATGCAGAACCTGGATGGCCAGAAGCACGTTTTACTATTTTGGTACAGGAACATGCAGAGAAGGGAATGCAGATGGTTTAACAACCATCTCCTGGCAAGGGACAGTCATCAGAGAGGTCAGTGAAGAAAATACTGAGAATGAGGATTTATCTGAGTGTGGGATGAAATGGACAGACACACCAACTTTTTGGAGTGTCATGGAATTAAGACTGGCAGGATTTGGCTAAACAAAGAGTTAGAAATTAATCATAAGGATAAAAAGCAGACAGCAGGTAAAACAGGCACCAAAATCAGGAGGTGAGACAGCTTAGGTAGAAAGAGAAAGGAGCTTTGTTACAGCCATGTCTGTGAATGATTATTAGATAAAGGAAATACGGCAATGGCAGCAACCTGAAGTGCAGGACTGGACTAGAAACACAACTGAGTCTGAAGGAGCATCAACAAGAGTATCATTAGCAGCTGATACTCATTAACAAACCTGCCTAGAGGGAGAGTGCAGATGGACCTGGGACAACAGTATGGGGAACACCCAAAGTAACCAGTAACATAGCTAAGAGAAAACAGTCACATGTGGCAAAGGAGTTCAGAGGATCCCCAGTCACCACCACCAGCAAAGTCCAGGAAAATAAAGCCAGACTATTAGACATAAGCTCTCGGGTGATAGAGGAGGGACAGGAAAGAAGACAGCATCTTTTTCTTTTGAGAAGTCTAGTCTATTCTTCCTCTTACCATCTCATACTTGTAGGTCGTCCTCTGAAACATGCTCTTGGTCCTCTGGATGTAGAGGAGGATGTTGGCAAAGACACGGATGGCATCCTGGTAACGCCGCATCATAAGGTACGCAAAGCCCACGTAGTAATAGGTGGTCACCTGGCACTCAGGCACCCGGGAGTACATGCTCTGAGAAGGAAGGAGGAACATGCTATGTTAGAGGGGAGACAACAATCCAAACTGCTTGTTAGCCACAATCCAGCCACCTCTGCTTTCACACCCATCCCAATTACAGAAAGGAGAGGGTTAATTCAGGATACCTCACCTCCCACCCATCCCTGCAGCAGCTTCCTCACTGTTTTATTAGATCGTGCCATTTCCTATGTTTTCCAGTTTCAGCTTCCTGCAAGCAGAGGACTCTTGCACTGTGCCTAACATTGCTCTGCTCAGTTCCCTTTCCCCTCTATTTCACTCCACATCCTGTGCCAGATGCACATATGTAGATCTGTGCCAAGCCTCGGCCCAAGCTTGTTGCAGCGGGCTTTTATTAGCCACAAGCAGCACCCAATTCTAAGGCAAAAACACTCAAGGTGTGAGCAGGCACAGCGAGAACAGAAGTCAAAAATACAAGAAAGAGCCACTGACAAAGGTAAGAATGGTGTGCTCAGGTAGTTACCACTGCACTACGACTAGCAGTCCCAGCAGTGTTCTCTGTAACAACACAGCCTTGCATAACACAGCAAACCTCCTAAAAAACTGGGCAATTGTGCTGCAACAGCATCAGGCATTATCATATGGCTTGATTTAATGCCAAAGCTCCAGCTGTGCTCAGCTACAAACTCCTGACAACTGCAACAGATACAAACAGTTCCTCAGCTGGAAGATTGAGTGTAGCAATTTTTCACCAGCATGTTGGAACAGAGGCATTTGGAAGACTGCAAAAGAAGGGTTAAAACGTATTGTATTACCTTCTTGTTGAGCTCAATGTTCTCCAGCACCTTGATGGCTTGGTAGTAATCTCCCAGCAGAGAGTGCAGACGCAGCAGCCCAACCAGGCTGAAATAGCCCAGCATCTTGTAGAGGGAGTGGCGCCCATATTCACCAGCCACACTTTCAGGGTCACCTAGGGAAAAAAGGAACCACACAGCCATCCTCCAAGGAAGCAAGCTTCCCTTTCAATACTCTTCCGTTTAAAAGCAAAGGGAGCAAGGCCTGAAATGTAATCACTGGTACTTCTCAAGGCCAACAGAACCTTGCCAATCCATCCACTGATCATGGGTTTGATCAAGCTCCCAAACAAAGTTAACCAACTTGGGTCAAATCAAAGCAAGGCAGCAGACACCAGTGCTGCTTGGCACCACCCAAAGCTCACCTCCACTTGTATAGACCTCCAGCTGTCGGTTGATGTTGGATTTGTCCACCAGAGAGTGCAGCACATTAAGGACACTGTGGACGTTCCAGATCTTGGGGTTGGAACGCAGGAAATCAATTTCCTCTTCAGACTTTTTGGCTGTTTTACAGCGGTACTGGCTGAAAGACTGGAACTACAGGAAAAAGCAGAGATTCCCTGATGAGCAGCTTATTTGGAGATGCTCAGCTAAGTGCTCTAAGCTTACAAGTTGCTCACACAAATGCATTACAATAAACTACAAGCTGCATGGGAAAAAAAAAGTTTCACGTGAGATCACATGGAAATCAAAATGGCAGATTATACCATCTTTAAAGCACCTAAAAAAATTTATACAGTACAGAGAGAAGAGGCCAGGAGACAGACCGAAGCAAAAAGGATCTCTTTAACAATTAAGACAGGCAACTGAACACAAATTTGCTGTCTGAACAAGTAGAAACAAGAATGACCAAATGTCATGTGTTTGCATACACACATCTTTTTCCTCTATATGCACACATCCTTTTGTTCTCAAGCTTGACAAGACAACACTTGAGGGATTCCAGGCAGCTCTATAATAAAATGTTATGAAGAAAGGAATATATTCTCTAAAGAGAAAAACCAAAAGCATTTGAGATCTGTACTGTTGCACTCAGAGCAGTAAGTGGAAAAATATTTTTTAACATCAAGATCTCAAACCACAGCTTATTTCAAATCAGGTCATCAATCTCTCAGTGCAAGCATAAAGGCCCTACTGACTAAGAAAGACAGAACTTTTGTTCTGAAAGAGAAATAGGCACAGAAGTTCAGGACTCCCCAAATAGCACCATGTAACTTTAAAATCTGTACATTTACAACTGCTTCATCCACCTGGTAACACAAGAGTAACAGTGATCACCTAAGATTTTCAACCTGCAATGGTACCCCTGCTATGGAAGTCACAGCAAGGGAAGAGATGGAAAATTTATACAACTAATAAAGGCAAGGCCACCCTAAAATGGCCCAGTTTTATAATCACATACCTGGTATATAAATTCATCAATGATATCCCAGAGCCACTGGTTGGGCAGTTCCAGAGGAGCAGGGCCATCAGCATCTGCAGGAGAATAGATGAGAGGGTTAATACCTTGAGCAAGAACATTGTCAGACCTGGAGGAACAGACAAATTAAAGAACACAGAAATTCCCCTGAAACGGGAGATACAGCAGCAGATGAATGAAGCTTCCAGTAGGGCTGAGATATGTAGTTCTGACTACCTCAACTGTTTTCACTTTCCAAGACTATGAACACACACAGGGTTAATCTCTAGAGTGGAACTGCTCAGCAGCATCAGCTCTCAGAAGCTGCACACAGACTGTAGGGGTTTATCCTAACTGATCCATTCTCCACGAGGCTTGGCAGGGAGTCACAAACACTAACATTTGTTCCAAGGGGAGTTAACAACAGTAAACAGTTGGGAAACACTGCAAGTTTTCTTTAGCTTACTGCTTCATTTTACTTTTTAATAAAGAGAGGTGAAGCAGTTCTCAGCAAGACAGAAAGCTAAGTAAGTTTTATTCTTTATAGTATTTCAGAAAGCACTGGAAACTGTACCTGCTTTTTGTGGTTTTAAATTTATGGATGTAAATTGCTCTTCCTTCAACAAACTCAAACATGCAAAGAGCTTATAGACTACTTTTCCCTCTATTATTTATAAACAAACATGCTGCAGTTCTTCTGACCCTTTCTGCAGCTCTGCCCTCCCCATCCAATCTCTCTCTCCAAAATTCACAAACCAGAAATGAATTGCAGCAACTCACTGAGGATGTAGTTGAAGAGATTGCAGTAGTTGTAATAGGACTCAAATCTCTGCTCCAGTGTGGGACCTCCCTGCAAAGAGAAGTCAGCACAGTCTGCTTCAAGAAGGGCAGGAGGGAGTTCATGGGCAACTAGTAAAGGGTTTAGTTCAGGAGTGTTAGAGCCAGTATTCAACCAGGATACCCACCAGCATCACCCAGAAAACCTGAAATTGCAGCACTGTTGTCCCACAAAACAGGGATGACTTTTCCTGTACAAGTAGCTTCTCCCAGGATGACTGAGCAGTCAAACCTCCTGTGAATATTCTGCATTAACCTTCCCTGTTCCCCTCAGCTGTTCAGATTCAAGAACTTTCTACTACCTTCACCACCTTTCCTTCCTTCTCTGCTCATGAGAAGCCTTAATAGATCAACAATTCTGTTTCTGGACAGCATTTCTAAACACTTTGACCTAACTGGTTCTTGTTTCAGCTGGAGACACTGAGTCTGAGAACCACTAACAGCACAGCTCGAGAAACCAGTTTCTCCTGTTAAAGCCCGGCTTGGGTTAGCACAGCAGCCTTTTAAAAGTGCCCATTTCTCCACCCTCTGGTCTACAGCAAAACTGCAGTTATTACTTATTTAGCCCCTAAGTCATGCATCTGTTCAGATTTTTTCCTCCAATAACCAAAGACAGTGACTTTCTCACTGATTTCAAAGCAGCTTAAAAAAAAAAAAAAAAGCAAGGTTTGTTCTGTTTCACAGAGCATTATTCCTTTCACTTCCTTCTCCTGCATCCTTTATGGTATCCATGTTTCCCTTTTCACAAGGCACTCTGATCACATGAGAGGTTTTTAATCACAAATAACGCACCTTCCTTTTGTGACACCCCTTCTCACCCATCTGCTCATGTGAAGAAGAGCCACAAAGAAACACACAAAAGCAATAAAAAGGAAAACTCAGTTACGTTCCAACACCCCCTTCTTCCCTAACTCACTAACCACTACATCTGGTGTTAGCAACAAACAGCCTCCTGAAAACCCAAATCCAGTCTCCTGATTCATTTGAGCTACCAGGGAAACCTGCACACTCATCACCACCAAGCCTGAAGAGACAGCTAACAAGCCTCAGACAGACAATCAAGTCTTTCTTGCTTTTCAGCAATCAGTGAATCCTTACTAAACTAACAAAAGGCAAGAATTTTAAGCTTCCCTAAAACCAACATGACTTATAGCTCATGAACCCATCCAATCCTGCCTTGCAAAGGTTAGGGGACCACTGATAGGGTAGTGGCAGCAAGATTTGTCAAGTTTGCTGGCACAGTGAAGCCAGCACGCAACCCACAAGAAGACCCGGGGCCAACACTCACGCTGACTTTGGCGTAGATGTGCCTGTAGTACAGCTCCTTGTACAGGATCAGGAAAACAGCATCTGGAAAAGATGACAGGAGGGGGCATTAGCAAGCCACAAAGCCTATTAGGCTCCTGCCACAACAATAAAGGGAGGCACAAAAAGACACTTTGCTCAAGTTTGACTTCTTGCCAGGCATCTGGTGAAGGAGTTGCCAGAGTGAACAAAGGCGACTGACTCAGGCAGCAGCAACGCTGTGCACCTGCTAACTCAGGATCAGAAGGGATTCAGTTCCTTCTCTCTTTGACAATCAAAGAGAAGGTGGAGGACTCACCATTTCCAACCTGAGGAGCAATGGCCTCGGCCTCTGGCCACGGGGTGTTCTTAAAAAACCTTTCTGTCAGTTTTGTCCAGCTGAAAGACAGACACACATGTGGTATGAGAAGCCACTTCTCACTCAGTATGACAGTGCTGGAGTCAGAGATGACAACACAGAGGCCTTGGATTTGGTGAAAGCTGAGCAGCACCACCAACCCCTGTTAGTAAGTCCAATGTTGAAGCATAGAATGAGAATTGCAAACAAAGCAGTTAAACGTCAATTTATCCCCCAGGCACGAAACGTGCCTGATGTGTATGTCACTTCCACGTTCCCTTTATGGCAAGCTGACATGGCTACAAGCAGGAGTGGAAGTAGCTATTGGGAAGAGACACAAAAGTTACACCTCACAGCTTGCTGCACACTGCCTGACTAGCACCACTGAGACCCCTTTTTGCAGCCTCCGTCCCTGTTAGGCCAGGGCTGTCATCTTCCTTCAGACAGATCACAACTCATCTATGCTTATGTTAGTCTGATGGGCTGGAAATATCTAGAGGGTTCTTTTCCCCAGTACCAAACCTGTTTTAGAGAAAACCCAAGTTTGGAACAGCACGGGTACCAGTCAGCCTTTAAGGGCATCACAGTTTAAACAGTGATTTCCATCTGCTGGAAGGACAGTATTGTACCTGTTCTCATAAATGTCCTGGATCTCGTACACCTTCTGGTCAATAACATCACTGGAAACACGGCTGGCCTGGAGCTCGTACACCTTCTGGTCAATGAGATCTGACACCGTCTTGTGAAAATACTGAATGAAGTTTTTGATCACTTCGGGGATCACCTGGTAGGTCTGTTGTTCGTACTGGCGCTCGTAGGCCAGGTCTTGCTTCGGGTCTCCTGCGGAGAAGGAGAACCAGTGAGGCAGCGGCCGCACGGCCCGGCCCGGGCCCACAGACCCAGCCGGGAGCACGCAGGCCCGGGTCGCCCGTGGGGCCCTCGCACTCACCCGTGTGCATATCATAGTCGTTGGAGTACGCGTAGGGGTCGTAGGCAGCCTGTAGGAAGAAGGCGGCAGTGAGTCCCCGCGAACAGCCCGGGCACGACCCCCGCCCCCCGGGACCCCCGCCCGCACCTCGTTGTCGTAGTCCTCTCCCGGGTAGGCCATGGCGGCGGCGCGGCACGAAAAGGCCTCCGGGCGGAAACGCGGGCCCGGCGCGGCGCGGGCACGGGGGTGGGGCGGGCACAGGGGCGATTGAGCTCTTCTATTGGCTAAAACAACTGCCTGTCTTCATCCTGCTGAGCCGTCGTGGGCGGGCAATGGCGCCATTCTCTATCTGATTGGAGAAAACAACTGCCCGTCAGGTTCTCCGGGTCACNGTTTCCCCGGGTCCCCCCCCCCCCTCCCCCCCCCGCCTCTCTCCCACCCGCTCCCTCCCTATTGGCTGCATGCTCGGCTTGTGTCGCTTTCCATTGGTCGAGAGGACACAGGCCGCCCTGTTGCTATGGTGACGCCCCGCCCCTCTCCCCGGCCCGGGCCGTGACGGGATGGAGGGTGGCGGCGGGGCTGACGGGGTCCCCGGTGCGGGGCCGGAACCGGGACCGGGAGCGGAGCCGGGACCGGAGCCCGAGTCGGAGCCGGAGCTAGAGCCGCGCATCGCGCTGCCGCCACTGGGGCCGGGCGGACCGCTCGGCTACCTGCACGTCCTGTGGCAGCGGGAGGAGCCCGCGGGCAAGATCCCGGCCCGCCGCCTGCGCAGGGCCGCCCGCCTCCACCGCCGGCTGGGGCCTATGGGCAAGGAGGCCCACGGTGAGCGGCGGGGAGCCGCTGTCCCGCTCCGGAACAGCCCCTCCTTCGGCCGGCTTCTCACGGGGCTTTGGGAGGGAGGTCGGATCTGTTCGGTGGGCGGCTTGGGAAGGCATCCCCGGTCGTGCCAGGGGAGGGTGCCCGTGAGGAGTGGGCGGGCCCGCGGCCGGCTTCGGCAGGTGACGGGGAGAACGATTCTTACCTGGTGCCTTGATCTGTTTCCCCTTCTCTGGACTAAGCCAGCGGCAGCGTGATTTGGCCCCGCACCTGTGCTAGAGCACCAGGATGGGATGTATCAGTAGGGAAACGTGCCTTTTTCCTCTGTGCTTTCTAGTAATTGCTTTCTTTTCTCCGTAGCTCTGAAAAGGCTGCGTGAAGCTGCCAACAGCAATGATTTGGACACAGGTAAGGCTTCTGTCACTGCCACTTGGGACCTCTTCTTAGAAGGGCAGCATATCAAGGACTCTTACTTTGGGGGAGGAGGAAGCGGGTGCAGATAGTTTGTGGACAGGGTGCTTTAGATGCTTCAGATCTAGAAAATGCTTTTTTGAAGCCTGTGTCTGTTCTCTCAGCAGAGTAGGGCTGGTTATAGTGTTCCCTTTTTCACTGCACGTGGTTTATAGTGTTAGTTTTCCATCTGCCTGGGGCTGAATTAGTAGTGCTCTGTCCCAGCTGTTTTAGTATGTGCTTTTGCCCAGTTGTAAGTAGCAAGAGAATAATGTTTTGATTTAGGTGGAAAAGTTATGATTGTCTAAGCCATACCCTGTGTGATGAGGCAGCATGACCCAGTAGATCAGAACCAGGGCCAGAGCTGGACTCTTACCTTCTTCTGGTTTCTGCAAAATGTCCTTGTGGTCCATAAATTCTACATTCCAGATGTCCAACCTCAACAGTACATCTTTCTGTCCCAGGCTTTGTGAATTGAAGCATATGAGAGTTAGTTTATGAAAACTTAAAGTTTTGGTAGTTTTCGCAATCTGTGTTCCTACAAAAGGAACTTCATGACAACTTTGCTAGATGCTGGCTAAGAGTAATATAAGAATAACACACTATTTATAATTAATAAATGTACATTGATTATAACTAATTTAAACAATTAATTAAAAAGTTAAATAAAACCATTAAGTAAAATTATTAAAAAGTTCTGCATTTCCATCAACTCCCCGCTTTGGAAGTGATCCTAATTTTCCTTTAAGATTACTTCCACTTAAATCATTGGGTATCTAGCAAAACTTGAGACATTCAAATGCACAAATTTCACTTGTGTCTTGTTGTAAGATATCATAAATATTATGGATTCCTTCCCAACAAAATTCCAAATCAGGGTATTAGTTCTTTTAACAGCATCTTAGTAACTTCTCTTGCTGTGTTGGTGCAACAGGGAAAAACTTCAGGCTATCCAGAGAATGTGTCAGCAAAAACCAGTAGGTATCAATATCCCTCTTGTCAAGGTAACTCAGAAAAATCTATTTGCCTATAAACTCCAGGAGAGTTTCCTCTTTTTGTAGTCCCTAAAGGAGGTCTTTTGTAGGGCTGTGGATTGTTTTGCAAACATATTTTACACTCACTGACTACACCTTTGATTCCTGGTATTTTTACACTAATTACTTGATGCTTCACGTTATCTATAATAGCTTCTGCTCCCCAGTGTGTTTCTCTGTGTTTATCTTTGGCTGCTTGCCTCATCACTGCTTAAGGTACTATGTGTGGTATGTCATTCCATTCCTCTTGCTTTTGGCAATATAACATCAACTGTAAAATACCATTTTGGTGTAAAATACCATGAGCTGCCCATTTTTCTTGATTGTCTAATAGATAATCTGGCCACCAGAGAACACAATATTCTATTAACTGTGTCCAAGTTAAGCAATCGCTTTTAAACTTTTTCCAGTACTGCAAAGTACAACGTAAAGGCGATCATTTGGGTATTCCCCCTCTTCCCGGGTTCGAGCAGAAAAACCCATAGTAAATAAAAATTCCAGCGATCACCTAAACGGACACGAGAGAGCGCTCTATGCGCACAAATACAATTCCAGTCACTAAAACAGCAGCAGCCGCTGTGCTGACGCCGAGGAGAGAGCTCTGAGCAAACAATCCTTGCTTTAACAATTTACATTACCGAAAAGCAAACATTAAGTACGCACCAAATACCATAAAATTCACAGTAAACATACAATGGCTTCAATACTCTTACAGCAAATGACTTTTCATACAAACTCAATTTATGCTTCTAACACGCTCACATTACCACACACTCACATTTTCCAGCACTAACACATACCACAGACTTTATTAAGCACAGAAATATCTGGGCAAAACCCTTCCACAGTGTGGCTCTTTGTGCAGGCAGCACTGTGTCTGACTAATCTGTGTGCAAAGCAGAGGGTGAGGACTCAAACCACACCTTTTGATAGTCGCTTATATAGTTTTACAGTTACAGTTTTCCAACTAGGCAGTGGGACTCAAACACGATTCCATTAATATTCACTTACAGAGTTTTACAGTTACTTTTAATAGAAAATAGCCAATTGTATTGTCACTTTCTTAACCCAGTTATGTTAGAGAGTGCAAGCTTATGATTAGGTATACCTTTTCAAACCTTCAGTAATGTCTTAATAAACTCCCAGGGGTTTTTGCCTTGAACTCACCTGGATCAGGAGATCAAAAAATTTCCCTGAAAAAAAGTCTTTCAGTGTGCACCCAAGTCCTTGATCCTGTAAATCTGTGAAGCGTCAAATGTGTTGTCTCACCTGGGTCACCAGTACATTGTTAACAAATCCTCTGAAATTATTAGGGTAAATAAAATTCTCTAACACTGTCTTTTTAGTGTTAGTGAGTAAGATGTTACTTTGTTGTTGGCCAGGAGGGGTTTGTGTGGCTGACAAAATTCCAGCCTCCACACAGACACAGATACAAAACTTTTTCGCTTATTTATACATTTTTAGCAAAGAAATTAACATTTGTTAGTTTTAAATTGCATAATTCTCCCTCATTAATTAGTATTCTGTCCTCTATTGGTTATTGATTTCTCGCTTCTCATGCTAGTTAGTCCATGTTTTTAGTCTTTTTAGTATCTTTTTCCTCCAGTACAGACGTTCCAACACATATACTGAGTCTTTGTTAGTCCCTTCTGTATCTTCTGGTTTCTGCAATGTCCTTGTGATCCATAAATTCTACATTCCAGATATTCAACCTCAACAATCTTTCTCTGGTTTTGTTCATTGAAGCATATCAGAGTTAGTTTATCAAAAGTTAAAGTTTCAGTAGTTTTCCCAAACTGTGTTCCTACAAAAGTACCTTATGACAACTTTGCTAAATGCTGGCTAAGAATAATTTATATTCACACACTATTTATAATTTAAACATATATAGATTATGATTGACTGAAACAGTCAATTTCAAAGTTAATTAAAACCACTAACCAAAATTACTAAAAAGTTACATTATTTCCAACAGGGAGATGAAAGAATGCAGCTTTTTGGAAGTTTTGGTTTCAATCCATCTTGGATTTGATAGACAGGTTCCCGTGTTTACAATCCTCTTGTGTTTTGTTTACTCTGCAACTTGAGTAGTTGCAGTTGAAGTGTGCTATGATTAATTTATTTTTCATAAACATGTAAACATCTCTGCTGTTTCCTGTGGTGACGCTGGGTGGGAGAGGTTATGTCATTCCTACTTGGTTCAGGGGAAGACTAGCTAAAGTGTTCCCATTAATGGTTCTCACTGAGGCACTGTCAGTCTCCCTGTCTTTCTTCTGGGGTATGAAACATTCCGTGTTAATGCCACTTCCATCTCTTCAGGTGTTCCTTTCAGTTCTGTAGCACACTTGAAGTAGGAGGCATACAGGAAGAAGTTCAAAGATGGCTATAGTACAATTTCTGGAAGCTGAGATGAATGGTGACATTCAGTGGCCTGAAACACTCTTGACTGTTGTAGAATATGCTGTTTAGAGATCACAAAATATAGTGAACCTGTCAGCATTTGTAACATCTATGGAATGAGCTTTATTTTACACACCAATTAGTATATCAGGATGATCTCGAAACAACAGGAGTAACAGCCCTTACAGTTGCCCTTAGCAAATGCTGCTGTAGGTGCTATTTTTATGCCCCTAATCTTTCCACCCTTTACTGATCTCTTTGCACTGCTCTTGGCAGGTTGGTGCACTCCCCTGCCTGCTTCCCAAACTGTAGCCACCATTGGTTAGGAAGGGGCATAGTCGAAACACGTGTGAGGAAGTGGCTTTTCTCACTACCGGTGGTTACAGTGTGAAACTTCTGACCACGGGTCCATGTTGATGTGAAAAGTTTACACAGGTGCAGAAAAGGACCGTGCAAATCCACAGGGAAAGCCCATGGAGGGGTAGTAAGCACAGGGTGCTAATTCTAGCTTGGGAAGTGCCTGAGATGCAGCTGACTAAAACCAAGAGTTAGCCCCACATCCTTCCTATCTTTTTATATTCTTCTCTAGGCATTTGCTGCTGATTGTCCTTGGAGCTTGAAAATTTGGCTAGGTGGATCCTTAGCCGTTAGAGCTGTTGGCTTATCTTTTATGGCAACATGTGGAAGGTGGTGAAGGCTGAATCAGAGGGTGGAGGTTATGCTGCTTAGGCTGGTTCTGCTGAGCTAGGATACTG
Source organism: Ifrita kowaldi (assembly GCA_013398055.1). Taxonomy (NCBI): domain Eukaryota; kingdom Metazoa; phylum Chordata; class Aves; order Passeriformes; family Cinclosomatidae; genus Ifrita; species Ifrita kowaldi. The sequence goes on along the minus strand of VZRS01014609.1, from coordinate 53,423 downwards.
GTGGGAGCTGGTTCAAGTTCAGGTGACTCAGCAGCTGACAGCATGTGTTTCTACCCCCCAGAGGAGCAGGTAGCATTACCCCTCTCTGATCAGGTGCCCCTTCAGCTTACCTGCTTTCTTCTCCTTGGTTCTGTCAGTGCAGCAACTCTTGGAGGATGGAACTGACCCCTGTGCTGCGGACGACAAAGGCCGGACAGCCCTGCACTTTGCCTCCTGCAATGGCAACGATCACATCGGTGAGGGGGGGAGTTCTTTATTTTGATTCAGCACTCATCAGAGGTTGCTCTTTTCTGTTCCTTTTGTGTCAAAGCTGCCAACTCTGGCCCCAGGGCTTGCCATGTCTGCCTGCTGGAGCGGGAGCAAGACCTCCCAGTTCTAGGGCTGTACTGGTGCAGAGGGAAGGGTGTCCTTCCTCCCAGTTCTTTGCGTCTGGGAGCCCAGGGGCAGTGGCACTGCCTGGCTTTGTGCTGGGTCCTTCTGCATTGCTGTGCAAACCCCTATCCCTGTCTCAGTAAGGAAGCTGATGAGCTGAACAGAAGCACCCATAAGGCAGCCTGGTGACTGCCACACGGACCTGTTGCCCATGTGGGCCTGACCTGTGGGGCAAAGGGAAGGGACTGATGTGGTTCTGTTGTTTCTAGTCCAATTGCTTCTGGACCATGGGGCTGACCCGAACCAGAGAGATGGGCTGGGCAACACTCCCTTACACTTGGGTAAGTGCCACACAGATGAGCTTTGCATGCAGAGAGGTGAGGTGAGAACCTTCTTACTGTTCCTTTCCTCTTCACCTTCCTCTTGCCTGTGCCTCACAGAACCCATCCCCAGATTTAAGGACCTAGGGGGGACTCTTTGCACTTCATTAGATTCACTCCTCACAAAGATTTAGGGTCAAAGAAAAGGTTTGAGAAAATTGATTTCCCTCCCTCTGCCAGCCCCAAGGAGTGCAAGATCTATTCCAGAGAGGGTACTCAGGCTTGAGTGTGAGGTTAATCTTAGCATTTGGACTGTTCCTCTTTCCTGTGGCAAAGCCCTTTGGGAAGCAACAAGCTCTGTGCTTGAGCAGAAACTCATTTTTGTTTGTACCTCTGAGTTGTGTGTCCTGTGTTTTCCCTCCCCAGCTGCCTGCACAAACCACGTTCCTGTCATCACCACGCTGCTGCGCGGAGGTAACATTTCCTCTATAACAATTACAGCCTGTCCCCTTCCTGCCCTGCCCTGTTGATACTCCCCAGGGACACCAAATCTTGATGATAGACCTCACTATCCTTGCTCATGCATCTTGCAGGGGCCAGAGTTGATGCCTTGGATCGAGCTGGCAGAACCCCACTGCACCTCGCTAAATCAAAGCTGAATATCCTGCAGGAAGGACTCTCCCACAGCCTGGAGGCCGTACGCCTTGAAGTGAAACAGGTAAAAGAAACAGTCCCGTGTTCTGGTTAGATGGTGCAGCTCCTGGCAGCCTCCTGCACCCTTTACTTAAATACCTGTCTGTAGGCTCTTAACTGCTGTGGGAAGAGTTTGACTTTTCCTTCCGTTTTCAGAGACCTTCCTTTTTCCCAGCCTCTACTCTAATTTTTTCCAGGGCCTCCCTTGGCTCTGGTAGGCTAAGGCTGCATTGAGTGTCTGAATTCTTGGGCTGTATGGAGCATTCTCTTTTCTTCAACCACGATATAAGACAGATGCCTTGTGGCAGGAGAGGGACCGCAGCACGAGGCTGTAGCTGTGGCATACACGTGCTCTGTATTCCTAGCACCGTCTACCCTGCTCCAATATATGGAGGCATGGAATAGGAAAGCACTCCTGGGGCTGCAAATGCCTGGGGCATGGGCCTCACTTCAGGAGCCACATAGCCACAAGGATTTTTATTCTCTGTGCACACGCGGATCCTGCTTTAAGTCCCTGCTCCTCACAGTGGAGGAAGCTAACTAGCCATAAAGAAAAAGTTTGGTGCTTTCAGGGCTAGACCTTATGCTGCTTCAGCTGGACTTATCTCTTTTACTGTTCTTAAACCAGGCACAAGGATCACAACTAGTCCATCTGTGACTGGTGAACGCCTCTGGTGACTCACTGGACTCCGATGCTGCCGTTAGTGCTCTGTAGTTGCTTTGCCTGGTTTCGTCTCTAGGGGTCATGAACTCTGCCGTGTGCTGCAGCATCAAGGCTGTGTGCTTGGCAATTTAATTGCAATTTAATTGTCCCTGTGAAACACCCCAGACTGGTGCAGCCCTCTGATGTTTGCCTCTTATGCCTGTTTGTTTCAGATTATCCAGATGTTGCGGGAATACCTGGACCGTCTGGGGAGGCATGAGCAAAAGGAGCAGCTGGATGACCTCTGCTCCAGGCTGCAGATGACTAGCACAAAGGAGCAGGTGGGCAGCATTGAGCTACTCTGACTCACCTCCTTGCACTGGGATTCCTGCAGTTAGGAGAATGCAACTGCATGAGGCATGGGACACTGAAGACATGGTTATTGCTCACATTGGGTCGAGTGGGCAAGTTACATGATGACTCATGGTATTCCTTTAGGTGAAAATTCAAAATGCAGAAAGCATCATAGTGCCTAGCAGCAGGGAAGCTGAGGATCAGATGGGCTGGGGGCACAGTCAATTTAAGGCCAGGATCAGCACAACCACACGGGGTTGCAGGGCCTGGGGTTTTTTTCCTACAAAAGACTGGCCCTTAGAAACAGGCTTAGAGGAAACAGCCCTGACCCCACTGTTAAGTTTTGGATAATGTAGCAACATGCTTGTATTTTAAGGACTGGCTAAATCACACAGAGTGGAGGTCAAGCATCACCTCCTGAAGAATGGGGCGTGGCTCCCATTGCCTTAGATTAGGGCTTGTTTGATCATGAGGATAGTAGCCCTTCTGCATGATTGTTGGCACCTAAGGGATTCTGTCCTAGTGTAAGCTCAGCATGGGCTTTACTGGCAGTTCCAGTGCAAGGGTGGTTCCTGCTGCATGGGGGTTTCTTCTGTGGCGGTGGGTGGCTGCACAGCTGCATTCCCCTCCCTGATGGCCATCTGTATTCTTCTGTCAGGTGGACGAGGTTACAGACCTCCTAGCCAGCTTCACGTCACTCAGCCTTCAGATGCAGAAGATGGAGAACAGGTAATGGGCTTTCAAATCATCTTCCTGATGCAGCAGGAGAAGCCTTAAAGAGAAGAAAAGGAAGCTGAAGTTTGCTTCCCAGATCGCTGACTGAACATTGCTGCCAGCGGCCATTCCTGCCAGACTGACTCTCCAGTGGTGCTCAGACTGTTCCTGTTGGTGCTGCCACAGCTGCCCCATGGGCAGGCAGCAGGCTTGCAGAGGCGACAGACAAGAGTGCTGCAGCTGTGACTTTGGGGTAAAAGAGCTGCTCTACTTTTTACCAGATGGGCTGGCGATGAACAGGATCCCCTTTCCAGAGATATTTTGCCTTCTCCTAAGTATGTCAGCTCGATGTAGGTGGTGGCCAATGCCATGTGCAGTTATCAGCCCTGACTAGTGCACTCAGCAGCTGGCCACCATCATGGAAATGCTTGGAACAGGCATCTTTTGCCACCTCCATACTGCTCAATTGCATGAGGGAGAAAGTGAATGCCTTGAACAGCAGGAGGCTTTATGCTATAAGAAGAACACACATTTAATTCTGCATGCTAGAAGCTGAGCAAACATACTGCCTTGAGAAGCGTGCACTGAGGCTTAGTCGTCACCTTCCCCAGAGCCTGCTGTCAGAGGGCAGCGAATGTGTCTGGTTACAAATGGGATACAAAGTTTTTCATGGCTAGACTAACAGCTTTCACTGGACCCATCTTTTGAGTCTGTTGCAAGTTAGCACTTAAATGTTAGAGTCTGTTGCAAGTTAGCACTTAAATGTTACAGTGTAACACTTGGAAAAAAGAACCAGGTACACAGGTAGCAGGTCAGAGCTGCCCTGATGTGAGAATAAGGATTGGAGGGTGACAGTCTTAACACAGTTCTAGGCAGATGTCTACATCTTGCAAAAAACCCGCCACCATAGCAAACTTTTGTGTTTCCTATTACTGGCAGTCTCAGGCAAGAGGTCCAGTTGTGACAGGAGGTATTGTGCATTCAGCCTTATTATTGGGCTAGGATGAAAGTGGATTTACCTCTGCCTCAGCAGCACCACACCATTGCTCAGCCATTCTGTGTCTCTTGCTTGTCATGGAGAACCTTAAGTGCAGTGTGAGAAACGAATTACAGCTTATGCTGGGAGCCTGAAGTGATGCAGCTAGGAAGGATGCAGGGAAATGCTGTTGCTGCTCTCTGCTTCTGCCCACTGTGGTTAGCAATGAAGATTTAGGTGGCTTTGTTTTGGAGCAGGTATCCATGAAATCTCATTGATAGAGCGCCAACAACAGTAGGATGACAGGAACATGCCTGATAGTAATCTGAGTTCCCACCTGTATAGCACACCGTGGTGTGCTGGTAGCCATACCCATCCCACCACTTGGGAGTCGCTGGTTTGAAAGAGTTTATTATTAGCATTCAGCTTAAACATGCAGCAACCACAGTTTGAAGCATTCTTCAGAGACCTTTAGGTCAGCACGCTCTCTGATATCTGCCTTTTGTCCAGGAAGAGGCTAAGTGGACCACTGTTCAAAGCTGAGATACCAGGAATAGGCATGGCTTGTAGATGGGTTCATCTATGGGCTGCTGGAGGACACAACTGGAGCAGCAGTCTCATGGCTGGGCTGGAGCTCTCACTGTGCATATTGATACTTCAATAGGACGTGCTGGATGGGAAGGGTGCCAAGAGGGTGGGAGACAATCTGACCTTTTTGTATTTTCAACTTCAATAAAATCCTGTCAGCCTTTTACGATTCCTCAGCCAAGTTCTCTTTTTCAGAGCAGCCCACTCCTCTTTCTTTACATCTATTCCAGGCCCCATGCACAGCACTGGACTTGGTAACCACTACTCTCATACCTGGTCCTCAAATCAGAAGCGACAACACAAAGTTGTTTGAGTTCAAACACCACTCTGTTTGCAGATCGAAGTACAGGGTTGCTGGCTGACCTTTTCTGATCCTGACTCCCACAGCCAAGAAATCCAAACTTAAAATCTAGGTAGTTGCTGTGAAACTGTACAAATGGAGGAAGGAGAATCCCAGCAGGAGTGCTTTAAGCTGGAAGATGAGATATTTTGCAAAGAGGAAAAGCAGCCTTGCCCAGTGGCAGAAGTCATGCCTTGCCCCATGCTGGATAAAATGGCTTTGCTGTGAAGAGACAGTAAGAGGATGAGGGGTTGGAGAAGGACATCTGGGCAGGGCAGAGAACTTCCAGCATGGCCCCTGTGTGAGGAGCAGGTGACCTTCATGCCCAGTCGTTACTGAAATTGTTTCTTCCTGTCTTTACAGCCCAGTCTTGATGTCCACATACACTCAGCTGCCAGCACTTCCCCCCTCAGCAGCCTTGTTGCTGAGGAGACCATTAAGGTGCCTGAAGAGCAGGTGACTGAAATGCTCTTTATCCCTGCAGTTACTTCGGTTGCTCCTGTTGTCTCTAAGTAGACACCTCTTAGTAGCTTACCTCAAACCCAGGAACACATCTAGCTGAGACTCAGAGTGTGGCTTTTAGCCTCGGCACACGTGATGTTGTCCACAGCTCTTCAGGCCTTTGTCTTGCCTGGTGCTGGGTTTTTTTCTTAACAGCTCCTGACAGAGAGGAAAAGTGGGGGTGCTGCAGCCAGCCAGGAGCAATTGTCTTGCTTCTTTCGCAGCACTGCTCCCTCCATGGGAGGAGAGGCAATAAAAAATAAAATAGTTATGGGAAGTTTTGCCACTGCTTTAGCAGTAACACCAGGTAAAAAAGAGAAAAGCGTGTCTGGTTTTCAGTGGGGAAAAAATGTATCAGGTAGGAGTTGTATTCTAAGAATCACTGCAGTCAGTTCTGCTTTCCTGCCTCAGGGCTTGAAGCTGTGGGCTGCCCTGAGCCATATCACGTGTTTGGCACTGGATGGAGAAAAGTTTTAGGTTTCCTTGCGTCAGCCAGTCATACCAGAGCCTTAACTATCCTGTCATGCTCAGCAGCTGTATCCAGAATGAGAGCTAGGTGCAGGGGCAGGAAAGAAGCTATTCCAGGGGAGAAGGAAACATGGCTTCACACTGTGCTGAGAGCTGTTGACTGGCACTGCCTGATTTTCTTGCTGCTTCTGGCCTAGAGATTTCAGCTTCTCCCAGCAGCTTTTCTCTGTCCTTGCACCCCATGCCACAGATTTCCCTGCACAACCCATGAGGTTGGTGGCATTTTTCTGCTTCTCCCAGAGGTGTCTGCTGCAGGAATGGAGAATGGAAACAACAGCACAGGTTTCCCTCTGCTATTTTTTTTGCCATTAAAATCAGTCCAACCTCCTCATTTTCTTTGCGCTGCACCATCAAATGTACCCCCCAGATCCCTTCCTGAGCAATGATTCATCCCTGTTCTCAGGGCCGTGATATCAACTGGGACTTTAGGCTTTGCTTCCCTCTCACCACTACCTGACCTCCAAATACACTCTGTTTCCCCTCCTAATTCAGAGCATGTGATGTGCTGAATTCCCAGCCATTGAACCCAGCAGCAACCTCCCTGACTCTGCGGCTGCTGCTGTGCTGTAAGATGCAATCAAAACCAGCCAGACTGAGGAGCTGGCTCAAGCAAGCGAAGAGCTGAGAACCTCCTTGTGTCTCACAGAGGACCCACAGCAGAAGCAACAGCCCTGACAAGGCCTCCCAGCAAAGCTGCATGGATGTTACTAAGCAAATGACCTTTCTCTGGAGCAGCCACTTCACCCACACAATCGAATGCAAAGCGCACACTGCAATGTGTGTGAACATCGAGAATTTGTTCAGCTCTTCAGCAGCTGAAATAATTAATCTCCTATAGTGAACTCGTTTACTTCCTCCACCTTTGCCTTTCTAGCAGACTCCAAGACCAGCACAGCAATTATCTGCACTGCTAAGGAAGCCCCATGAAACATCTTTGGCAAACTTCCCACCCTTTCACCTGCTTCCTTTGCTTACTCTGTGAGCAAAGATCTCTTCCATCACAGAAAGGTACTTACAGAAAGATGCCTTCTTCATGCATTGTGCCTGGCCAGCCTGGGGGAGCAGCCCTGGGCAGGCCAGGGCCCGTGGGGTGACTAGGTGGAGGAATCAGCAAGTTTTGATTAGGAAGATGTTAAAGGAGGTATGGCAAACAGCGTTCCTCTGAGCTTTTTAAATGAAATCTCTTAGAGGGGAGGAGAGCACGTGGTTGTCGGAAGAGTTAAAATAATCAGCTGGCAACCTGTTAGGGCTGCTCATGAATTAGGAACCAGCAGCTAAACCCAAAAGGAAATAACCAGAATTCCCTTCCCAGGGCTGCCAGATGTACACACAGGGTCATAAGCAGGATGAGCTTCTTGGCACCTGGGTCTGATACCTCCCAGTGGCTCATGCCACACATGCCAGGGAGATGCCAGACACCAGAAGCAGCACACAGTTGGCAGGACTAAGTCACTCCACAGAGAAGAGTTGGTGCTGACCACTGGATGCAAAGCCCTGACCTGCTCACACCTCTCCCGTTTCATTTACCCTGTTCCAGATCTTGGAACAGCAGCACTCTACTGATGTGTCAAACCAGCCCCTGCAGGGTTAAAGATGAGCTTGTCAGCCTGAGTAATAAAAAGTAGGATAGAAAATAAGAGAAAAGAGTCATTAATTAAGGCAAGAAGCCGGGAGCAGAGACTGCAGAATGCCAATCAGTCTGGAGAGAAGGCTGCATGGAAAGCAGCAATCAAGCTCCTTCCGTTTTAATTAAACCTGACTCCATATCAAGGATGTGACATCTTTGCTTTACCTCTGCTTTTGAGCTGAGAAACCAGTTGGAGCATGTACACTGTTACTGGATAGACAGGAATTCCCTTCTGGCTCCAGAGCCTTCCCAACCCAGGATCAGCACCTACCCTTCCTGCTCATGTGCTCCCCAAAATCGGGGCTTAGCACCAGGCAGAGCTTAGTGAAGGGGCCCAGGGCTTGCAGCCACTTGTCATGCTAAATGCACCTTTTTTCCCCAAGATCTTCCCTGTCCTCTCTGTCCTGTTTCATTTAGGCTTCACCCCAATGTGTAGCAGTCAGTTCTGATCTGATCTGCTTTTGCAAGCTGGGACCAGGAGGAGCAGGATCAGGGGTGAGCAACAGCCCAGCTGCATCTGGGCAACAACAAGCAGCGTCCAGCTGTACCACATCATTGTTCCTGACTGCTGTTCCCTTCTCCTTCCAATGCTTTGGGCTGTGGAGTAAGTCTTCACCTGTAGAAATGATGAGGCCATGTGAGCTGGCCACCAGCCATGGCATCATGTGCCAAGGGTGGCTGCAGAACTTGCTGCTCCCAGGAAGGTGGGTAAGGCACACTGGACACGTTTCTGAAAGACATCTGCTGTAGAGGAGTGGCAGCTGCCAGGAAAAGAGAGAGGTGGAAAAATCAGAAACAGGGATAGAGGCAAGGGAGGCTCAAAGTGCAGAAAGCAGCATCAAGCACTTGAATGGAAAAAGAAAACTAATTCCTAGCGCAGTTGGCCTTCCTCTTCAGCTGGCTTCCACACAGAAAAAGGGATGTCCTTGGAGCTGAGTTCTAGCAAGGCGTACAACAGCTTCAGTGAGCGTTAGAAATGCCACGTCACCTGGGAATTAAGAGTGGGAAAGACAAAGCAACAGGGAAAGATTTACACAAACAGAAGTAGAGAACAGAAAAAGAAGTAAGGGGGAGATCATGGCTCTGCAAGCTGCCTGATGTCACCCAGCCCCACGGTACAATGCCTACAGCACTGGCTAGGGCCAAAACTCCTTTACTTTTGACACAACTTCCAGCACCGTGCATGGGGAGAAGTGAGGACACCAGAGGATTTTGTAGCCCATGCAGGGCTCAGGACACTTACTGGTGCCATGAGAACCTGTAATTGTCTCCCAGCTTAAGTGTGGAAGTCTGGGTGTCCCACAATGTCATAGCTTTCCCTAAACACTTTTTGCTGAGCTTCCCGTCTTTCACCTTAAGAAATCATAGGTGCAAGATCTCCCTCACATTAAGAGTTACATATTCAGGATTCACACAGCACTAATTAAACACCATACGTAATTAAGGAAAAGGAGGGCTGTTGCAGTTTACTGTGAATATTGAGCTGGGATGATGGCAGGTCTCAGACATGGCTACAGGATTGTGGAGAAGATGGTTGAGGAGTTCTGAGGGACTTGAACTCAGTTTAATGGGTCTGAATGAGAGAGCTCATCTCTCACTGCCAACATAAAACTGTCTCAGTGAGGATAAGGTGTGGGCATGATGATCCTGGAGGAAAGCGAAACCCCTGTGATGTGGTCAGAAAATGTGATGCAAATTGAGACTTCTTCCTTGCCTCTCTAGGCCTTTTCTAGGGCTTCTTCTTGGTCTTCTCCTACAGTTCCTCTTACAGGGGTCATGTCTAGGGAACGGCCAGCTGTTGCTGAACTTCCCTCCTCCAGTAGCTCCTTCTGAACAGAGACCATGGCATCTTGTACCTGCCGAGTCCATGCTGTGGCACGAGTGGCACCTTCATGGTCCCTCTTCCCGGTGTTCTCCTCTGAGACTTGGGTCACCTCACTGTTGCCTCCATAGAAAGCTCCCGTCCTGTTGGCAAAACCTCTTTCCACATTGACCATATGGACTTTCCTTCCAACTCTCTTCTTCTTCCTCTTCCTGATCTTGTTCTGGAAGAAGAGGCAGGTGAAGACCTGCTTGAAACGCTTGCGGAAATGCTTGGAGATGAGGGCATAGACAATGGGGTTGAGGCAGGAGTTGGTGTAGGAAAGGCAGTGGGAAGCCAGGCGGAAAGCGTACGTGGCCCGGTTGAAGGGAAAGTGGCCAAACCAGAAGCAGAGGATGACCAGGTGGTGGGGCAGCCAGCAGAGGCAGAACAGGATGGCCACAGTGACAATCATCTTGGTGACCTTACGCTTGGCTTTCCGAGACTCTGAGATTCTTTCTATGGGGTCTACAGAGGTCCACAAGAACTTGATGGTCCTAGTGTATGCCAGGCTCACCACGGTCACGGGCAGCAGGTATCCAAATACAAACGTGAGGATGTCCAGAACCTTTCGGCGCTGGTCCTCCCAGATGGGGACACAGATGGGCACACCGTGGTAATGGATTATCTGGTAGTAACTGAGGTAAGGCCCTGCGAAGAGCAGCGACAGTGACCAGATTACTGCGATGGCCACTCCTGCATTTCGGGACGTGCGGAGATCCCGGGACTTCAGTGGATAGCGAATGGCCAAGTACCTGGCAAGGAGGGGAAAGAGAAAGAGAGACGAAACACAACATGAGTGAGATCAGGTACTTCTCCTGCCCTGTGGAGCTGCCATCTGTGCACCCCTTCCCATGCAGCCACCCATCTCTTCCCTCCCAAACCTTTCAGGAGTGAGGGTTACAGTGAATTCACAAAAATATCAGGGTCATCCCAACAGAGGGTCTGGGATCTCTATCATCCACTCTGCTGTGCTAGCTCAGGAAGGGCAAGCAGTGTATCTCTTGAACCAGGTAAGAGAAGGATAGGAGCAGGACTCTCCTGTTTCTTCCGATTGTGTTGCTGCCCTGGAGGTTTTGCTGTTCTTGGTTATGCATGGTGGACTCTCCTCCTTCCCAAGTGAGCATTGAGTAATTAGGCTGAGAGCTTGGCTTGCTGGAGGGAGCTGGGGAGGCTGGGTCTGCTGGCCCTGCCTCTGGGGAGACCTGACCTGCTTCTTACAGGACACCCAGGAGGACAAGGAGTGGCCTTTCTCCCACCCTTAGCTCAAGAGTGGCAAACACAGTGTCCCTGAGCTGCAGAGCTCAAAGGGAAGGGGACACTTACCTGTCAACAGAGACAGCAGCCAGGGTAAAGCTGCTGGCATACATGGTGAGGTAGATCAGGAAATGCACAGCCTTGCAGGCAAAGGCCCCGAAGAGCCACCCATCCAGGGTGTAAATGGTGGCCTGGAAAGGGACACAGAAGATGATGAAGCACAGGTCGGCCACAGCCAGGTTGAGGATGAAGAGGTTGGTGGTGGAGTACTTGACTTGGCCATTCCACAGCAGCACAGCCAGCACCAGCCCATTTCCCACAGTACCCACAAGGAAGATGAGGGAGAAGATGACAGGCACAATAATCCCTGCTGCTCGTAGCTCCGGGCTGTCAGAAGAGACATTCAATCCCCCTGGCATCTTCCTGTCAGACTGCAGGGACCTGCATGGGGAGAAAGGGATGATAGGCCCCAAGGTGCCTGACCCCAGCCTTTGACACCTACATTTCTCCCAGAGATGCCAATCCCAACCAGCTGCTTAAATGATGCCACCGAGACCCTCATGACATTGCTGGCAAGAATGCTGTTGGGGTCAGTCAGTCCACATCTGAAGCCTCTTTCTCCTGCCTGGATTCACATTTCTATCAGAACACCTCCTGTACTCCCAGCACCCTGAAGGTTTCCCCCTGCCCTGCCACCTGGCCTTCCCAACATTCCTCCTGCATTTCCAAAGCTGCTAAATCCCTTGGGATTGCTTGCTTTGGCAAGTCTAAACCCTGGCTACTGTTCAGCAGGGTTTGGCCATGAGACCATGGGGAAGGGGGCTCCCATGGGCTGTAAGTGGTCCCAGCACACAGCCCAGGGCTATGCCACTTCTGACAGCAGGGACCTGATGCCTGGATCACACCCCACAGCAGCAGCAGCACCCCAACACATTCCTACCCCAAGGGAACTCCTTAAACTGGGACCCTGGAGCTAGCTGCTCCTTGCTCCCTGTGCAGTAGTTATGCTCCACAGAGGAGAGGCAACTAAGGGCACCTTTTCCTGATGCAGAGAGGTGGTCAAGGGCCAGGTGGTGGCAGGTGGGTGAGGATGGGGAGGAGACCCTGGAGCCGCCTGCAATACAACATGATGATCTTGTGAATGAGCCTGTTATTACCACAGCTTAAGGTATTGTTATTTGCTGCAAAACTTCCTCCAGCCCTGAGTAACACTGTGCTCAGGCAGGGAACACCAACAGCCTATCTCGAATAAGCTTTCCCCTTGTTGTGCTATCATTAGAACAAATTGTCCTTCTCTGAGCAATAACAGAGCAGGAAAAAAGCTGTTATCTACCTACTGCTGACAAGCAATTAACTCGGTTTTGGGTCATGCAAGCTCCTTCACTTCATGCTCCCCCATCCCTCAGTTCATGCCACTTCTGCTTCCCAGCTTATTTGTGTATCACACCAAAAGACTGTCCCTGCCTCTCTGTGTCTTTGGTTCCCTCTCTCCTGCTGATAGCTACCCTCCAGCTTATCCATCTGGCCCCATGGGATCTCCCCACTGAAGCAGAGGAAGCCAGCACTCACCTTTTTGAGGAAGGGCCTGCAGCTTCGCCACTTGCTCGGGGGGAGACCTCCAGCCCAGCCCACGCAGTGGTAGCAGCAGGATGCAGAGCACTGAAGAGTTTATCTGGGCAGCTCAGCCATCCCAGTCACTCCTGCCCGGTGCTCCGCTGCCTCCTCCTGTCTGCCACCAGCTCTGCTCTCTCTCCTTCCAGAGCTCCTCTCCTCTCTCTCTGACTCCCCCTTTTCCCTCCCTCTGCTCTTGCTGCTGATCCATAGTTCTCTGTTGGTTTTTTTTTTCCCCTCTCCCTGAGGTTGGGTTTGGAGTTAACTCCTCTCTGCCCGGCTTTCCTGCAGGCTCAGCTGCTCCCTGCTCCTCCTGCTGAGAAGGGGGTGGCAGGGAGAAAGCTCACTACTCTCTGGTGGAAGAGGGAGGATGGAGGGGAGAAGGGGCCCTTGAACCTCAGCGGCCACGTCTCGATGCCAGGTGTTCAGGATGTGTTGTCCAACACCTCTGGAGAATATAAATATCCCACCACTGTGAGCCTTGTCCCTGCCCTGTCCCTGGGATAGGGCCCTAAACCCTCTGGAGGATGAGCAATTAATTGCTGTTACTAGCTGTTGTTAATTAATTGTTAGTAGCACAGCACTGAGCAGATCGAGCCTCTCCCACAATGTCTGACCTAGGGAAAGAACAGAAAGCAGGTTTTGGATTCCATCCAGTCCAGGTCTGCACTCCACCAGTACTGCGTGGAGGGAGGACAAGACCTCCAGGATGGCCACCTCCAGAGGTCCAGCTCCATCACAGCTGCCTGGGACAGCACGGGTGCTGGCTGATGTGCCAGGAGAGGACAGTGACCCACACAGCCCTCCTGCCCTGCCACTCGGCTGCCATGTCCATCCTGGTGACAGAAGCTGTGCCCTGAGGACTTCCAGGTGCACTAAAACTGAGTGCAGCTTGGTGATTCTTTCTCAGCAAGACTCAAAGGCCACCAGCTTCCCTTCACTGGGAAAGTCATGGGTACCTCTTCCAAGGATGGAGCAGGATGTGGAGGAGGAGGCGCTGGCCCCTTCCCCTCCACAGCAGCCCCAACATTCCCATTGCCTCAGTGGCTACCCTCGGCCTGGCAGGAGGGACCATGCAGCTTCTCCCCGCCACCTGCCCCTCTGGTGGGAAGGAGCGAGGTGTCCCCGCCAGCTCCCTATCAGCCGCTGTAACCAGGGAAAAGGGGAAGGCCATGCCTCGGGACGCAGTGATAACCCAGGGGATGCGGTGGAGTGCGAGCCTGCAGCCGGGCACAGCCTGCCACAGTGCTGCTCGCCATGGAGGGACCACACCGCAGCTGCCTCCTCCTCCTCCTCCTCCTCTGCCTGCTCCCACCACCGTCCATCCCAGGCCCACCGCCGCCTCTGGAGGAACCTCGGGAGCCGCTGCTGCCACCGTCCAGCACCGCTGACCCCACCGCCCACCTGCTGCGCGGTCACCCCTCGGCCCCGGTGCGGCCCTACAGCCTGTCCCTCTCCCCCGAGGATTATCGCTACTCCCCCAAGCCCCGGCACCTGCGCCCCGGGCGGCTGCGCCGGCTCCTGGGCTCGGCCTTCGACCCCTTCTGGATGGCGACCGAGGAGCCCCGCGGTCGCAACGGCAGCATCCTCGAGGAGAACCTGGAGTCCATGAGCAGGGACCTGGCCGAGAGCGCCGGGCGATATCACCGCAAGCTGTGGCGGGAGGTGGAGGGGCTGGAGCTGCCCACCCTGCTGCCCGCCGCCCCAGAGCTGCCCCCAGAGCTACCGGGGGCCCTGGCCCGCCGCCTGCGGCAGTGGCTGGTGGAACGGGCCTCCTGCCGCCTCACCTCCGCCTGGGTCGACCTGGGACCCGTTTTCTGGCCCCGCTGGGTGCGCCACACCACGTGCGAGACCGGCCCCCCCGGCTGCTCCTGGCCCCCCGGCATGAGCTGCCGCCCCGCACAGCTCACCCGCATCAAGCTGCTGGCCTGGCACTGCTGGACCCCGCAGCACCCCGGCCCCCCAAACTGCGCCTGGCGGCAGATCCCCTACCCCGTCGTGGCCGCCTGCAAGTGCTCCTGCCGCTGAAGGGGCTGCGGGGGGCTACGGAGGGACCTCCCGGTGCCTGTTCTTGCAGCCAAAAGGCCTGAAAAAGGCAAACGTCTGCCTGGATTCACCCTCGGAGCTGGGGGGAAATCCCCCAAGCAGAAATAAACCTCCAGAAAGGAAGTGGGCATGGTTGTGGTCGTTGCTCTGTCTCGCCGAAACCCCTGGGTGCGGAGTGCAGCTGCTTCACCCCTCACCCACCAGTGCCGTGAGGCATTAGGACCAGCGGAGGCCCTTGTGCAGCATTTATCTCCAGCAAAAGATGAGGGATGGAAAAACTATGGGACTGAACAGCAGGTTCAGACCCCGTTTGCATCAGCCCCAGCTGGCTCAGTCCAAGCTGGGGCATCCCTGCCTGCCTGGGTGGGGCTGCAGGCAGGGAGCCAGGGCAAGGGAATTCCAGAAGAGAAAGCGTAGAGAGGTGGGCCACTGCTCAGGGTGGAAACAGCAACGTGGAGAGGCTGGAGTGAATCGGTGGGCAGGGGGGCAGGTTTGGGACTGCAACAAGGCAGCTTAGTGAGGATAGAAGAAGTGGAGGGTGGGCCAGGAGCCAGGGTCGGAAGCATTTGTGGGGCTAGGTGTGTATGAAAATGGGATGGGATAGTCCCCTCCTTTGAGGTAAAATGGGTGAAATACATGGATCCCCCACCTATCCCACAGTGCAGAGGGTGACAGCTCCAGACCCAGGACTGCCAGGGCAGCATACAGGGTATGGGGTAGGTCAGGGAGCCCAGGACGGGAACTGCATCCTCAAAAAGTGGCATCTGCTGCTACATTCCACTCAGCGAAACATCCTCTGCTTTCTGGACTAAAAGCTGCCTGGAGCTGTAGATCAGACCTAGGCTGGAAGGCCTTGATGCAGTAGAGTGGGAGGATTTGCCTGGGAATTCAGTATTAACATGATGCCTACGAGTCAATGGGTACGGCATTATTCATTTCCAGCGTGCCATTGTCTGACCCTCCCGCCTTCCCAGGGCTCCAGCACTCCCCAGGCTGCTCCCCCGACAGCTCCACAATCTGCTGCTGAGCTCAGCCTTGAAGCAGGCAGAGTGCAGGAAGTCAGCTGCTGAGGGGCTGGAGCGATACAGAGGGGAGAGGGAGGTCAGTGCACCTGGTGAGAAGAGGAGCAGAGGGGGGAGCCCACATGCGCATGCAAAACCAGCTGTGAGCATCACAGGAGGGAGGCTGCTGCTGCTCCAGCCTGCAGCTGAGCAGTGGGACATCTGTGGGGCTGCTCTCCCAATGAGGAGGACTTGAAAGCCGGAGCAGGGTTAAACTGCTTGGGTTGTCTGCCCTGAGTGGAGCAGAGGCATCAGCAGGGAGAGGGGGAGACCAGGGCTGGAGACCAGCAGGAGAGAAATGTGAGGGAGTGTGGTACAGGAGTGCAGTGGAGGTGTGCAGCTAGGGGGAAGCAAGGGGTGCACATGCACTGGGCTCAAACCAGCAGTGATTCAGTTTAGGGTCTCAACCTCCCTACAGCCGAGCCCATCTGGCTGAGCTTTCATCTCTTCCAGGTTGCATGAGGGGCCTGAGAGCAATCCCCCTGCCTTTCCCACTACATTCCCCGTGCCAAAATACTGCCTGTTGAAAAAGGTTTGCAGCACTGCGAGGGCCTGGTGCCACAGAAAGGGAACTCCATGTCATAGTTTATCAGCAGGCTGAGCTCAGGGCCTGTGGAGATGGAAAACCAAAAATCAGCACGCAGTTACACTATCAGGGTTTGCTTGCAGTCCTGTAGAACCTATAGAACATGTTTCCCCTCTGCCCTCTGCATCCTTGCAAAGCCCTACAATCCTGGATTAACATCTATATTCTTCTGCACTTGCTCTGGTTCAGGTCAGACATTACTGCCCTGTAGTTTGCTCCCTGACTGCCTAGTGACACGTAGTGACTTCAGAGCAGGTCTTTGCTGATGTGACCCAGTGCTCCAGCACCCAGGCACAGCACACCCCATTTCAGCTGGAATCTGTCCCTGGCTGCAGCTACTCACTCAGCACATGGGCAGCTGGCAGGACACACAGGTTCTGATCTGGAGCGAAACTGATGCAAACAAAGCAATCCTAAGAGATGCCCAGGTCCCACTAGTGCCTGCTTGAATGCTGAAATGCTACACCAGCACAGCTTGGAAGAACAAATCCAGAGATTCCTACCACATGGAAGAAAATTAAAGGTTTCTGCTCTGCCCCTGGTCTCGGCCTCAGTCAGATGCAGATCCTCTCACTATGCTGCTGGCCTCTGCCACGTCAGCCTGCCTGCTGGCCTCTCTGGGGCAAGAAGTCTTTCCCAGGGCAGGTTTGGGACCACTGAAGCAATTGGCAAAGCCTTGTAGGTGAGGACCAAGCAAACCTCACATCTAACACCTGAGAGTGAGAAGGAGAGAAAGGAGCACTGGAGCTTTGGCTGGCCCATGTCCTCTTTCCCTAACCAGCTGCCAGTGGCACAAGCTGCAAAGGGCTTGGGAAACACCCCTGCTTCAGTGGGGAATGGCAGCAGTCAGACCCGCCAAAGTGATGCTGCTGGACCCACAGGACAGCAGAGAAGAAGCAGGCAACCTCAGGCACATCAGCAACGCTGTATTTCCATCAGCAGGAGACAGCAGGAACTGCAGTGCTTCAGCATCTGGACTGAGGCTTCAGGGAAGACACAGCAGAGTGTCTGGTCACAGCACGAGAGGATGGGGATGGGGTGCAGCTCCTGGATGAGGAAATAGGACGCAGACAAATATCTGCTGCACTGCAGGACACTTTTAATGACACTTTTAAGTGCTGGTTGCCAGCGCTACTGCCAGCATGCTGCAACAGCCACCTGGCTGACTCATGGGATGCAGGCTGTGATGCCTTGAGGAACGGTCCTGCTTCTGGCACAGCGCTGCTCAAGCCATTTTCCCCATCAGAGGCACTTGGTTGTGGGCAGGGATGGCGCTGAGGAGGTGTTTTGTGGCCCCTCAAGGCAGTGCTCCATGCTTCCGTCCCACCTCGGTGAAGGCTTCCACGCAGCGGTCGATGTCCTCGTCACTGTGCACGGCTGAGATCTGGACCCGAATGCGGGCCTTCCCCTTGGGGACCACGGGGTAGCTGAAGCCAATGACATAAATGCCTGGGGAGGGAACGCAGGCAGAGTCAGAGCTGGCTGGGATGGAGGCAGGCTGAGGTGTACTGGGTGACAGAAAGGTTCCCTCCCAATAACCACTTCCAGGCTTCAAGGTTTTCAAGCGCCATCCGCTCCCAAGCATGGAAATGAGATTTAGGGCCAGCAGTGGGGATGGAGTCCAGCATGGCAGGACAAGAGCATTAATGTAAATCCCCTCCCTAACAGAGAAAGAAGGTGAAGGTCTCCCCCAGCAACATCTGGGGGAGACCACGAGGACAGTTGCAGCTGGAGGGTGGAGGAATACTGGATTTCATGCAGGAACATCCTCTGGAGGAGGGCTTATGGTGGCACCACCGCCAACTGTCCCTTCCCTCAGGGAATGTGTCTGCAGGCTGAGCCCCCTCCCCAGATCACCTCTGTTGAGCATGTCCTCTGCCATCACTGATGCCAGCCGAGCATCCCCCAGCATGACCGGACAGATGGGGTGGTCTTTCCCCGAGATGGTGAAGCCAGCTGCTGTCATCTTACTTCTGAACCTGGTGAAGGGAACAACGGGGTGAGCAAAAACCTCAACAACCCAGTCCTTGGAGACCACTGCCTTTCTTTCCCCTGGGAGCCCTGACCACTGAGAACTGGGTAAGGTTTGCTCCACTGTTGATCTATTGTGATGGGAAGAGATCTCTCCTCTTGGATTGACCTCCACCATGTCCTGCTCAGCAAAATGGGACTGCAGATCCTTGAGGGGCAGATGTGCCCCAACTCACAGAGCATCCAGATGTGACACATCTGTCTGACACAGGCACATCCTGCAGCTTCCCCTGAGCTCTGACTTGCAAACTGTCTTCACAGCTATCACTGGGGAGGAGAGGGGTGAATAAATCACAGACAACGCATTCCTAACAAAGCTGCCCCTGCTCCCACCCCAACATGGCCCCCTCACCGTTGGGTTTTGGCAGCCATAGACTGTGCAATGGCATTGCTCTCCATGAGCAGGTCCAGGGCCTTGGATGCACAGCCCACCACGGCAGGGGGCAAGCTGTTGGAGAAGAGGTATGGGCGGGAACGCTGGCGGAGCAAATCGATGAGGGGTTTGGGACCCGTTGTGTACCCGCCTGCAGATGGAGGAGAGAGAATTGGACAAGGCACCCCAGGGTGACCTCTTTAGAGTGGGGCTCCTTGATAAAGCCAACCTGGCACCTATACAGCAGGAATTTAGGTACAAACCAGGTCTAAAAATCACAGCTGATGCTTTTGACCAAGAGTTTCCACCTTGATCCCAAAGGCAAATGCATGAGAAAGATGACAGTGTAAGGAGCACACGGCAAGATCTCCCTTAATCCTGCAGCAACATCACAAACCAAGCCTCATGCCACCAGTGGAAGAGGATAACATGCATCTGTTACTCTATCATTAGGCAGAGGAAGGAAACATAAGAGTAATGCTGTAGAGCTCTTTGGGGCATGCAGGACCCTGGACAGGAAAATGCCTTCACCTGCAGCTCCTCCAAGAGCTTTTCCAAGGGTGGAATTGATGATGGTGACTTTGTCCATCACTCCCAGGAGCTCATCAGTACCCCTGTAGAAAAAGGAATGTCACATTATCAGCTGTGCCAGCACACACCAGGAAAAGCTGCCGGATACCTCAAGGGAAACAAAGCAAGGTCAACCAGGTCTCTGGCATCCCTCCTTCTAGACAAGGAGGAACAGCCCCTTGAGATAGTTCAACCCAAGTGTTGACCTTCCTCTCCTGCAGAAAGCCTAAGCTGGGACCTCACAAAGTAAGAGCATGGGTCCTTCATCCCTTACAGATGGGAGAGTGCTCAAACTTCCCACACAGAAGTTTAATAGTCCAAACAAAGCACCTGCCAGGAGAGGCAGATGAGATGGTCACACCATCCATTACACACTGAGAAATAGCTGTCACTTTGGGATGAATCACTGCTAAAGTATCTCCTTTCAGTCCAAAGGTGAGGTGCAAAGCCTTCAAGGAGTCCCCACACAAAAACACGTTGGCCATCAGCACCTTTGGCCTTGCTTCAGAAGTAGTCAGGGCAGAAGGAAGAAACAAGGTTGAAGCAGTCACTTACCGCCCATTGGGTCCCAGGAATCCTGTGGCATGGCATTCATCAATGAAGACCAGGGCATCGTACTTCTGGGCAAGCTGGCAGATTTCCCTCAGGGGTGCGATGTCACCATCCATGGAGAAGGCACCGTCAGTGGCCACCAGCCGCAGTCGATGCTTCTGTTGGAGGGAAAAAGACATCCCCAGGGGTGAAGTTGTCACCCTGAGGAGAGGGGCTGGCAAACGGACATACTCTTAATGGACAGGATGTATCTGAGATGGGGGTATTTGCATCACAACCAGCTGCTTTGCCTATCCACACCTACCTGTGCCTGTCGGCAAAAACAATGCCTATTGCATGGCAAAAGGCAGAGCTCATCCTCCAGCACTGGATACTGCACAGGCAGCACAGCTAAGCAATGCCCTGGTGCTGGGGTGGGAGCAGGCCTCCATACCTGTGCTTCCTTCAGCTTGGCCTCCAGGTCCTGCATGTCCATGTGCTTGTAGCGGTACTTGTTGGCCTTGCACAGGCGGATCCCATCGATGATGGAAGCGTGGTTCAGCTCATCTGACAGCACTGCATCCTCTGGGGTCAGCAGGGCCTGGCCGTGCCAAACAGAAAGGATCATCCTTTGCTCTGGATGCCACCTCACCAAGATTTCCCAGCCTCTCTCAGTACAGAGAACAAGGCTGTGATTGATTCCAGCGGCCACATCTCTCCTGGCACTGCTGAACTTTATATTTCCTTCCTATTCACCTTATCCCCTGATTTCTTTATGCCAGGCTCTTGCTTGTGGCTTCTGAGCTCAAAACCTCCCTCCCCCTTCCCAAACATGCCTGTGAGATCACGCCCTTCCCCTCACCTACACCTTAAGGGGGAGTACAGACCTCTGAGAAAATGAGACCCCTCCCCAAGAGCTGGAGCTGGCTGGAGATAGGGGATGTGAGGGCTGGTTAAATGCCTCTGCATGGTTTCCCTGGTCCAAGGGCCCCAGGTCAGGGCTCTTCACCACCAGCCACTGCCACCTTTTCTGGTGCACAGAGCTCACAGCAGAGCGTCTGGAACGGATGGCAGCCACATTACTGTCACCTCCCTCCTCCATGCACAACACAAGGGAAGCCTTATGAACCTCAAAGATACCGGCGTTGGCATCAAAGCAGCTGGCATAGAGAATGGCATCTTCCCGCTGGTGGAAACGTGCGATTTTCTCCTCCAGGTCCTTGTGGATGCTCTAAAGAGAAGAGAGGAGCAGGAGTCAACAGTGGGGCAGTACAAGTTCTTGCTTGTCCGCTGCTGTTAAATGCTGACTTGTAAGGGGAGGAAACAGGCCAGGTTTTATCCAGAAAAGGTGTGTGTGCGTGGGAGAAGTTACTTGTGTTCAGCAAATGCAGCCCTAAAATATGATTAAAGGTTTGGATGCCAAAAGCTCAGCAGGGAGACTGACTCCAAGCTCCCCACGCACAAGGGAGAAGCTCTGCTTGTTCTCTACACTCTACACAGGCAGGGCTCAAAAAAGGCTCCAGCAGGGATAAACTGGGGTGGGTCTGATGGAGCCACTTCAAGTCAGGTTCAGTGTAATTTTGACCCGCAAGAGAGGGAAAAAGACATTAATTTTCTGAATTCGGGGGAGTGTTTAGTTTCTTTGCTCTCAGGTGTTGTAATGGTTTAAATTGGCATATTTCCAGATCTTTGGCTAGTGGGGACTTGGCAAGCTCTTTTTCTCACCGGGCCACGTGTAACTTAGCACTGTGCACGCATGCCGAGTGGGAATGCCAAGAGGGGAGTCTGCGTGGACACCCTGCGAAAGGCCCGCGGTGAAGGGGATGCTCCCCGGTACCTGGGTACCGCAGATAAAGCGGACAGAGCTGAGCCCAGCGCCGAACTTCTCCAGGGCCTCCACAGCGGCACGGATCACCTCGGGGTGGCTGGAGAGCCCCAGGTAGTTATTGGCGCAGAAGTTGATGATCCCTGCGGGAACAGAGAGAGAGAGGCAGGGGCATGGCACCGGGGCAAGGCACCGAGCGNGCCGCCCGCCACATCCCGGCGCTCCGCCCCGCACGCCCCGGGGGCGGGCCCTGGCGCCCGATCGCCGCTAATTAAACACGGGTTAATTACCGACCAATGCCC
>VZRS01014609.1:0-31382 GCA_013398055.1 Ifrita kowaldi | reverse complement strand
CCGCCCCCCGCACGCACCGGCGCCGCCGCCCGCCAGGCGGAGGTGGGGACCCTGTCGGGAGGCGATGACGCGCTCGCTCTTCCAGGTGCCGGCGCCACGGATGTCCTCNGCGCTTGGGCATCTTCGCCAGGAGGCGGTCGGCATCTTCCTTGGAGGAGAGGATCTGTCCCAAGGGGTTTGGGACACCCAGAGCCAGGCCATACGGAGTCTGAGGGATTTTAGGGGCACGCCATCCATGGGATTTAGGACCTGCAATGGGGTCATGTACTAGGGTCTAAGGGATTTCCTAGCAACAGGGCATCACGGACCTTAAGGATAACAAGCCCAGGAGCATTAGGTGCCTCTACCTAGGGATTTGGGGTCCTTAGCATAGGTGACTTGGATCTTTGCAGCTAGGTGGTTTATGGGTGCCCACCACAGGGGATAACCAACCATGGGTCTGTAGTATGTGGGTGCATCCAGCTGAGGTGACCAATAATCCATTGGACAGAGAGGTTTAGGATTTACCAGGTTACAATTAGAATACCCAAACCCAAGGGATTTGAGCACCTCTGGCCAAATGTGTTGGTAAACTATAGGCTTAGTGGCTTTAGACACAAAGGGTCACAAAATGATAGAATGGTTTGGGTTGGAAGGGACCTTAAAAATCATCCAGTTCCAAGCTCCCTGTCATGGGCTGGGATGCCTTCCACTGGACCAGGTTGCTCAGAGCCCCATCAAACTTCAGCTGGAGTATTTCCAGGGACAGGGCATCCACAGCTTCTCTGGGCAACCTGTTCCATCTGGATTAGGCATCTCCTTCCTTTACTACAGCTGACTGGGGAGCTCTGTGGCCAGAGTGGTTTAGACCACTCATTCCAGGGGAATTAGGTACCAGGCTCTCGAAAGATGTTCAGAGTCTTCAGCCTTGGTGTTCTGGGAGCCTTTGATCCAAGGGTCTTGGGAACAAGGGCCCACAGGGATTAGATGCATCCAGACCAAGGAATTCAGTACCCTGAAGTACACAGTTTGGAACGCTTAATGGCTAAAAGACTCAGGCATCATTTGCCCAAGTGATTTAGGAAGAACAGGCTGAAGGATTTGGGAGCCACTGGAGAGGGTGAGGACCCTGGACTTATGACATTTAGGCACGGCAAGCTCAAGGGTACTGGGCACCCAGAGCCCCTGGGATTCTGGAGCTCCTGGCCCAGGTAGGTGGGGATCCTGATGATCAGGAAGTTTATCTGTCTCTAGCCAAGAGGGATTAGGCAGCCCCTGCCTGAGGCTCAGACCCTGCTGAGCAGTGAGGCCAGCCCACAGGCTCCCTGCCAGCCCTGGCTGTCAAGATCACCCAGCCCAGCCCAGGGAGAGGCTCTGGCAGGGGCCAGGCAGGCCCTGGAGTCGTGCCAGCCCCCACTGGGCACAAAGCCAGAGCCCCTGGGTCACAGCAGGGCCGAGCCTGCAGTCCTGCCTCACCCTGCCCTAGCCGCCCACCCCATCCCGCCTGCAGAGCTGTCCACTGCCTCAGGATGTTCCTCCCTAGGGAGCAAAGCTGCTTATGGCTGTGTTTGTCCTTTCTCCCCACGGTAATCCCACTTTCCACTTCATGGACACCTTCAACTCCTTGAAAGCCAATGTGGACAGACTCTGGCCCTGCTCCACCTCCTCCGTCCCATCCCTGCCCCAGAAGTCCCTACCACCACCCAGCCGTGCTGAGGCAGCTCCACAGGCAGGCGGGCAGCCCTGGTTATCTCCAGCACCAGCTGGACCTCACCTGGACCCAGCACCCAACATTCCTCACCTCATCCCCGTGGTGGGGATCCGCAGCAGCGGATGAGGGAGCAGGGACCCCTTTTCTCCCTCCAGGGAAGGCCAGGGCTTTCGCAGCTGTAAGTTCTGGCTTCCCCACCAATGTCTTTGCCCAGCCCCAGCAAACACACAATCCCCAGGAGCTGGGGCAGGACCAGGAATGGAAATCCTGCACGACCCCAACAGACTCACAGAGTCACCATCGCTCCCAACACACAACAAACAGCCCAGTGTTAATAAAACCAACAGGCACACACACAAGAAATTTCTGAGACATCAAAATAAAAACCCAGACCAGTAACACTTTAAAATTATTTTTTTTTCATTCATCATCTGCCTTAAGCTATTTCTATTCAGGAATAGATCAATTCTTTAAAAAATGCAATGGAAAGGAGTAAAAATAAAGGCAACAGCTATTTACAGAACCAACGGGGAGAGTACCGAAACGCCTCTAGACTTCTCACTTCTTCTTGGGCGATTTCCGGGCACTGGACTTGGCTCTGGATTTCGACCGCTTCGCCTTCTTGGGTTTGGATGCCTTCAGGGACTTGGCCTTAACAGTCTTTGGCTTCTTGGCTTTCTTCGGGCTGCTCCTTGACTTCTTCCTGGCCTTCCTGGCGGCAGATTTGGGCTTCTTGGCCGGGGACTTGGCTTTCCTGGACCTAGCCGGCTTGCGGGGCGAAGCGGATCTTCTCCTGGTTGCCTTCTTCCTCTTCTTGGCTGGAGACCTCTTCGCCTTGCTGGCCTTGGCTAGGCGGAAAGAGCCGGAGGCACCAACTCCTTTGGTCTGCTTGAGGACTCCGGTGGCGAGCAGGCGCCGAATGGCCAGCCTGATCTGGACGTCGGCGTTCTGGCCCACCTTGTAGTGGCTCTTCACGTACTTCTGGATGGACTGCCGGGATGAGCCGCCGCGGCTCTTGTCGGCCCGGATGGCTGCCGTGATCATGTCCGAGTAGGCAGGGTGGGCTGCCGGCCGCCGCGCTGACCGGGCCCGCTTGGGCTTGGTGGCCGAGGCCGGCGGCAGTGGGATCGGGCTGTCGCTCATGGCGAGTGCTTCGTCCCGCGATGCCCCGCTATGCCCTCGCCGCTGGAAGCGTGGCCCGCCCGGCCTGGGACCCCCGCCCCTGGGCGGGGGGAGGCTGGGAAGGGAGCGGTGGGTGGGTGAAGCCGCAGCAGAGCCAGTGCCGCTCTGCCGCCGGTGCCCCCGCTGGTGCCTCTGCGGCCGCGCCCGCCGCGGGCTCCCTTTAAAGCCGCGGTGCGGACTGCGGGGAGGACTGCCCCGCGCGCCACCCGCCGCCCGTGTCCCCGCGTGTCCCCTGCCACGCCCTGACCCGACCCGCCGGGAGGGACAGCGCGGGGGACACTGCGGAATAAATAAAGAGTATTTGGGGGAACACATGGTGGGGACAAGGAGGGACACTGGCGGGATCGGCGGGGGACAACGAAGAGCGAGGACTTGGAGGGGACATTTAGTGGGGCAGCTTAGGTGCCAGGTGCACTTGGAAGGATATTGTGTAGGGACAAGGAAGGACACTGGAGGGGACATTGGAGACACTGGTAAGACAGGGACAGGCATGCCAGGGATACTCAGAGCAACATCAAGAGGTGCAGAGGGACACTTAGGGAGGACACAGGAGGTTAGGGAGGGGCATTTAGGGGCGACACAAAGAGACACGCTGGAAAAATATCAGCGGATGAGGAAAGACGCTGTGGAAGATATTAAGGGGGCGAGAAGGGACTAGAGAAGACACCGGGGATGGCAGCAAGGAGAAAAGGGGGAGCACTGAGTACAAGTCAGCTCAGCAGCAATAGCCCATGGCCAAGTGCTGCTACTCCCTCTCCTGTCCCTTTGCTCTCCACCAGGTGCTTTAGGAACACCAGCTCAGCCCTTGCTTGTGAATGGCGAGGGGTCACAAATAACAGGCTATCCCCTTGTTTTGGGAGACACACACAGCTCCCAGTGAGGGGACAGAGCAGGGACATAGTGGCAATCAGCCATCCTTTCCCCGCTGGGTGAGCGGTCGGCTGTTCCTGGGAGATTAAATATAGCTGCTATCATCATCTTGCCTGTAGGATTTAGATGATGTTTTCCCCTTATTTTTTAAAAACACACGGGCGCAGCCACCTGGCACCCACCAACATGCCATGCTGGGCTCAGAGGAGAACCAAACCTCCCAGTGCTCCAGCATGGCATTAAAATACACAGTGAGCACCTCTCAAAAGGCTCTGTGTGCCCTGGGTGTCCAGGGCCATGAAAACCACCAGCCAGGGATACACAGAAGTACACATAAAACATCAATATAGACACATAAATACAAACATAAATACAGAAATTGAAATAATAGAAAAAGTAGAAATTGAGGTAATAAAAATTAGAAATAGAATCGTAGAATCATAGGATTGTTTGGGTTGGAAGGGACCTTAAAGATCATCCAGTTCCAACTTCCCTGCCATGAGTAGGGACACCTTCTACTAGACCAACTTGCTCAGGGTCCCATCCAGCCTGGCCTTAAACACTTCCAGGGACAAAGCATCAACAACTTCTCTGGGCAACCTGTTCCAGTGCCTCATCACACTCACAGTAAAGAATTTCTTCCTAATATCTAATCTAAACTTGCCCTCTTTCAGTTTAGAGCCATTCCCCCTTGTCCCATCACTACATTTAAATAGAAATAGAAATCTTTGATAGCTGCTCCTGTATTATCTGAGGACCTGGCCTGGGAGAAGACACTCAGGCCCTTGATGCTTTCCCACAGATGGAAAGACCAAGTGCATCTCCTTGTGCCTTCCTCCCTCACAGAGTTTCTTCACATGCTCTATTCCATTTGGGGAGTGGGAAAGGTTCTCAGCACCTGCAAACATTTTGATTTTATTAGGAGCAAATTGCTCCTAATTGTGGAGAGGAATAACCACCCTCCCACCTCCCCTGGGGTTTGCTTTTGTTTAAGAACTAATAAATACATGGCTTTCCATCCCATCTGGAGAGTGCAGGCAGGGAGCTCTGGTGGCCCCTGTACAACACTTTGACCGGCTGAAGGACCTCTCATTTTCCCTCTCTGGGAATAAACCACTGGCTGCCTGCACGTAGGCAGCCCAGGCACAGAGATAAGGCACCATCTGCTTTTATTTGCATCCAAGTTTGTAACCGTCACGAGTGGCTCGCCCGTACGCTGGGCTCCGAGGGGAGACCAGGAGGTTTAGGGGGGGTTTAGGAATTGGCCCCCAGGGTTGGCACAGCGCCACAGGCTGCCTGCAGAGCCTCCAGCCCTAAAGCCCAGGCAGCGATTATCAATCCAGTGCAGTGATGGGGAGGTAAAGGCGGTGGGGGGAAAGGCAGCAGGGAGGGGACAGATGCTTTACCTAACTCTGGCCACCTCAGGGGTCTAATCTCAGACATTCACCTGGGCAGCTCCTGCAGCTGATTCGGGCTGCTCAGCCTCCTCCGGCGGGTGCCGCTGCTGGCAAACAAACACACTCTCCCCTGTGCATGGAGGTTCTGGCCCTTTCATATGGACTAGATCCCTAGTTTTTAGCCAGTCAAACTAAGGGGAAGATCCCATGCCCCCAGGCAACTCACTGGAAGGAAGGCACACAGGTGGTCACAGGCTGCTGCTGCCTTCGTACCTGGGGGGTAACCTCATCAAGGTAAACCCCCAAGCACCCCACTTGATATTGGAATGCGCCCCTTGAACCCTGCACTGTTTTGACAATGCGTCTTTAACATCAGCTGGCCAGGACTGAGAGGATGAGAGGATTTTCCAGCCCCTGGCAGCATGTCAGGGCTGGAGGTGGAACGCAGATGCTGCCAAGCAGTGCAAGCCCTGCTGCCTCTGGGAAGTGGGTCCAGTGCTTCTGGCCCCCCACTGCAGGCAGCACGGGGGACTCACCCAGAAGGAAGAGTTGTTCACATGGGCCACACATGCCACCATGGCCATCTTGGGTTCATGCCTGTATTTCTGGCCACAGGAACCTGCCACCATGCCCAGGATGGGGTGGGTTACCCGCTGCACTCACTTTTCTCCTCAGGAATTGCTACCCAACCACTCCAAGCCTCCTGAGCCTTCCCTTTCTGGCTTTAGTCTGCAGAGATTGGGAAATCCCACTTCTCCAACAAACCCCAGAGGACAGAGCCTGGCAGAAGAATCCTCTCTGTAATCCTGTTTACCTTCTCCTCCCTCCCTGCACTGAGTTCAACCAGACCCCATGGGGATTTACACATTCCCAGCTGCAGATTTTGTCTTAAATGGTCAAACTGTGTCCACTGTGGATGTGCTACAGATCCATCGGGCAACAGCCCCTGCCTTGTAGGGGCAGGACAGCTGTTCATAGGCCTTTGAGAGCACCAGGGCACTTCTGGCAATTAATGTCAATGATAACACTTTGTTTTACCCAGTTTCCATTTCAGAGAGACTCAAAATCCCCAGCAGTGGGACTTGATCTTGGTGGTACTCAGATCCAAGTGCTTCTGTGCTTTCTTAATAGCAAAACGGGGAAACTAGCTGTAGTTCCAGCTGTGCTCATCAGAGCTTCAGCTCTGAGTCCCCGGTGTGCGATGCAGTGTGGTCGGCCCAGCATGAAGCCACTCAGCTTGGCCATTGCCAGGGGCAGAGCAGGCTGGAAGGACACAAATAAATGGCAAAGAGGCATCGCCTCTGACTGCTGGACTGATTACCACTGTTCTAAAAGATTTGTGGGCTGTTTTTAAGGGCAAGCTCCTTATGTGAGCTGGGCTGCTGGCTCCCATACACCCATGGAGCTGTACAGCTGTGGGTTTTCCCTGTTCTTGAGGCTGGGATGTTTGTCACAGCCACAATCCGACTGCAAGCAAGTGGACGGGATACAACTTTGGGATGTTTTTTGGGCTCTGCCAGCCATCATGCTTGTCACCCGTGGGCATTTTGGTCATCTCCTCTCCTGGCCACTCTTCCCCCGCCCGGCTCCCCTGCTCGCAGGAGATAAGGATGTGGAGACGACGGGGTGACCGTATCGCCCCGCTGCAGGCGAGACGGGCTCTGCCTGATTAATGCCGCGCCAATTTTGGAGGCGGCGTCCCCCAGCACCCCGGGATGAGGGGATGAGCCTACCCTGCCTGGGGCTGATCTGCAGCCACAGAGCCTCAAGGAGGGGCAGCTCCACCACATGTCAGGGGCACACACATTTTGCCTGTGCTTACGCCACACATTTATCGGGCTGAGCAGCCCTCGTTGGAAAGGCAGAAAAAAACAACACGCCGCCCCAACAAACCAACCCAAACACAAGATACCCAACTCTTTGGGGAAGGGGCAGGTGAGCGGGGTGCTGAGCACTGTGAAAAGAGCAGTGTGCAGTTCACCCCTTGCTTGCCCTCTGCTCAGCCCCAGTGCCCCACTTTTGGGAGTTTCCTCCCCCAGGAGCAGGTACAACTACACAGGCTGTTGTTCGAGTGGTTATTTTTTCTAAAAAACACACATGGCCCGCAACACTGTGCCCTGAACCCTTTTTTCCCCTCCTTTTTTGGCTCCTATAAATCCCCATGGCAAGACCAAGCCCTGCAGCCTGAAAACAGCTGCCCTGAGCTGTTCTTTCACCTCTTGCCATCCCAGCCTTCTAAATGCTTGCCCCATTCCAAACTTGATGGCAACAGCCATGTCCTGCTGGGAGGCAGAGGGAAAAGCCTGGACCTTGGGCAGCACAGGGACAGAAGGGTTTCTAGACCAGAGGCAGGAGGCCAAAAACCATAAAGAGCAAGCCCTGGTGCCTGACAGGCATAGTGAGGAGCTGAGCTCATTGCTTGGACTCTTGCACCATCCACTGGGGTGCCCAAGGGCCTTGTGCACATGACTAAAATCTGCAGCCCAATTTTACCAGAATTTGTGACTAACAAAGTGGTGTGCCTTACCTAGGGAAAGTAGGCCCCTCAGCCCTTCCCAAAGGAAGGGCCGGCCTGCACCCTCTTGCCTGAGGGGATGCCAATACCATGACAAGGCAATCACATCCTCAGCAAAAGAGTACCACCCTAACACCCCTCATTTTGGCTGCCACCACATTCTTACACCCTGCTTCCATCCCCAGGTCTCACAGTACTCCCAGCCAACACATCTGTCACCTCCATCCAAGGATCCTCCTTGACCCCTTTGTCTTTCCCTCTTTGGATGCTGCCTCCAGCCCCAGCATGTGCCCACAATTAGATCTCTTCATAATTGCCAGCACCCTCTCTGTAGAACAACAGCTCCTGTTTACACTGGGATGGGGCTGAATGAGAAGTTGTCACACCCAGGTCCTCCATCCTGACAAAAAGGCAACATGCTTCACACAACAAACAGGTGGAAGAAAGCGTTTGAGATCCCTCTCATCTCCCCAGAATCTCTCTACACGGTTTACTTTGCCAGTAATTTGCAGTGCCACGTGCCCTTCCAATACTGGATTTACTAATGCAGCCCAGGCTCAGCTCTTTCTCCATGAGGCTCAGGGTCCACGTAAAATTTTGGGAGCAGTGTGGTGAAGCAGATTATTTTCCCCCTCAAGCCCGAAGGTGGGGCAAACTGCTGGATAACAGCACTGCAAGGCTCCTCTCACTCTCTGGCCAGGGTTCAGGGGTGCTCCTGCTGCTTTCCCTCGCCAAAGCCTGAAGAAAGGAAGCAGCTTGTCAGTATACCCCAAAACCTTGAAAAACCACACACACACCCCCCTCACCATTGGATTAGGGCCACACGCAAGCCTTCCTCTCAAGGAACACATTTTTCTCAGCGAAAGGGGAAGATTTTATTAAGTTAAAAGTTGAAGGGCACAGCGGAGCAGCAGCAGCCGCCACCTTGGGGAGGTTGGCTCGGGCGGGTGCAGTAGCAGCCTCACAGCTCCACTTCCCCAGAAAGGAGAAGCCCCGCGGCTCTGGGCTCCTGCCAGTTCAGGTTCTTGCAGGAGCCAAAAGGGCAGCCATAGAGAGAGAGCTCGATCATGCAGACTCTTGCCAAGGTGTCCTCTTTCAACCGTCTCAGGCAAGCACATCCATGGCAGACTGCCCCGGCAGCTCCCTCCTATGGCTTGCGTGTCTTCTCCGCAGGTCCCTGGGGGTGGCACGGGGAGGGGGAGCATGGTCCTTGCCGTACATCCCAGGGGGACTGTGGAGACGTATGGAAGAGAGGGAATATGTGCCAAAGGTGGCTGTGTGTGGCCAGGAGAAACGAGGCTAGGAAAGGGGGAAAAACCAGATTCTCTTTTTCAGGTTAGAAAAATGCTGGTGATGTAGTAAAAGTTTTCTTCTCCTCTTCCCCTCCTTTCCATGGGGGAAAAATTCCTCTAGAAAATATAATTTTCACATATAAAATCCTGAAGAAGGTGCATGTAAGGAGCCAGTCCAAACAACGTGCTCAGGTATGCAGGCAAAAAGGGTTCATCAAAAAAGCTTTGGGAGGGGAGTGAGGAGGTTGGGGGCGTGTGGGATTCCTTGCCAAGGTGATAACGGATGGGGATTCAACCTCTCTCTCCCCACAAGTGAGGAATGGAGCAAATACAAAACAAGAACAGATAACAAACGTAGAGCAGACCTGGAGAGAGACAAAACCAGAAATGGTTTAGAAAGACTCCAGTGAGCGCAGAAATGCCATCCCTTCAGCTCCCTGGGGAGATGGCAGGCTGGTGCCCTGCTACAGACTCCCTCATCTCAGCACCCATCAGCAAGCGGAGCAGGGTGACCCCGATCCAAGCAAGAAGCAGAAGCACTCTGGACAACAGGACGTCCTCGTTCCTGTCACCCTGCTTCCCCCCGATCTGTGGCAGAGATGCCTGCAGGTGAGCGTGGGAGAAGGGCTGGGTCTAGTCGGGCCTGCTTTGATGCAGACCTAAAATTATCCTGCTGCATTAGGGAAACCACTTCAAAGGTGAAGGTAGCAGAAACGCTGCCTACAGGGGGAATGTGTAACTACCCACACTGTCACCCAAGCCACGGGTGAAGGCCAGCATTTGCCTGGCTCCCACAAGCAGCATGGTTGAGCAGTGATTGGTGCTGGCTGCATCAAGAGCAGCACTGTGGAAAGGGGGTTGGGAGAACATCAGGGACAACAGGAGGGCCAGGAGTGCAGGCCAAGAGGATGCGAGAAGCAGAGAAGGACGAGTTTAAGCCTAAAGTTCCAAAAGTGAGTGGAGCAGGAGAAAGTGGCAGCTTCCACGCCCCTGCAGCAGCCAGCCTCAGCCACCTGCCCCTGCAGGGGACATCACAGCATCCCCGGTGCTCACCGTTACTTGCTGTTGCACAGCGACTCCTTCTCCTGCAGAGCCGCCATGGCCAGGCGCAAGTGCTCCTTCAGCTGCTCGATCTCTCGCTCCGAGCGCACCTTGATGTGATTCAGCTCTGCATAGACATCTTGGTATTTCCCTGAGGCAAATCTCTTGTCCTGCCCGGGGAGGGAGAGGGGTCAGGCAGGTTGCAGGGCTGATTTTAGGGAGGGTGGCAGCAAGATGAGCCCAGCAGAAGAGCCAGCAGGTGAGGAGGGGAGAGTTAGCTCTGGGTTTGAAGCCCATCCCGATCTGGGCCATGCAGAAACCATTCAGAAGAGGAGCACAGAGGTATCCCTTTGCAAACACTAGGCCAGGAAAGAAGGCAGACGCTGGTCCCACAGCAGCAGGGATCTGCAGCATCAGGTTGAGGAGGTGATGTGGGCTTTACCACAGCTTGTGTGCATGTGGGGCAGCCATATGGGAAACATAACCCCACCAGGAATCCAGGCCACTGAGAGCACCGGGCACAGCTGCTTATATGGCCAAAAACTTATGTAAGTTATAAACTCCTGAAACATTGCTGAATTCCAAAGCCTCTTTCAGATTCCCCTTTGGCAGGGGCCTTTGAAAATTCCTCTGAAGGAGCTGCTGCCAGTGGAGGGAGCAGCACACCCAGAGACAGTGCCCAAGGAAACACATCCACTCAGAGAGGGGACACTGAGGGGAAGCAGAGTGTCAGGCAACCTTCATCCAGGTTTCCCACTGGCAGAAGTGTCTTGTCCGTGCTTATGTGTGCATACATTAGGGAAACGAGCAGCTAAGTTTGCGTGACTCTTCCCTTGGACCAGGTCAGTCTACGCCAGTCCACGCTGTTGGAGCTGCTATGTGCTCTGCAGTCGGCAAGCACAAGCAGCACGGGTGACAAGAGGGTTTGTCTCCAGCATCCCATCAAACCCAACCAAACCCTGCTGATATGCAGTCCTGGTGCTTCCCTCCCTTCCCTCTCCTGCTGCTTTCCCAATTGCTCCCAGAAAACACCGACCTTTTGCATCATCTGCAGCTCCTCCCGGAGGCACTGCACCTCCTTCTTTACATACTGGAGCTCATTCTCCTTCACCCGCAGCAGCACCTGGGCCAGAGAAGGGGGAGAGGAACCAGAGGTGACTCAAGAGCCACCGCCTCGGAAGGGCTGGCAGGCCCTGGCGCAAGCCCGGCGGTGGAAAAGGAAGGAAGGGCCAGAAGGGCTGGGGCAGGAAACGGCGCAAGCAGCCTGTGAGAGCAGCGCAGGGGAGGCTTGCGTTCTGCTTCCTGCACCGTCCCCACTGCTCCAGTCAGCACCTCCTCCCACCTGCTCCGAGCCAAAGCCATCAAGAAGAGAAGACCCCCGGGTGGGGGAGGGAGCGGGGCAGCCAGGGGACCCCCGTACCTCCAGCTCGCAGGAACTCCGCTCGTTGTTGTGCGAGGCACGGTCCCCAGAGCCCCGCGATGAAATAAAGCTTCGCAGCTTCCCAATCTCATCCGACAGGCGGGTCTGCAGCTCCTGCAGGCAAAGCCAAAAGACGTCAGAGTAGGCATGGCATGGACCTCTTACTGTCCTGACCATTCCATCTTCATGCCAGCCCTTGTCCAGCTTAGAGACCATGTTGTAACCCCCTGTCCATAAGCAATGGCAGCATCCACATCCAGCAGAATACACTCGCCATACTTAATGTCACAGCTAAGACAGCCTCTGACTCTTAATCTTTTTCTTTCTGATGATAAAATCTCAGAAGGGAAGAAACATGAACAAATAGGGGAGTTTTAACAGAGGGGCTGTGCTGTGTGAGGGAGGAACATGCTCCAGTGCCCCACAGTCTCTGCTGGCAGGAAAGCCCTTCTCTTGCCTGATTTTTCCGGAGCAGGTCCTTCCCCTCCTGCTGACAGCGCTCCAATATCTGCTCCCGCTCTTCTGCCTTCTGGGTGAGCTCCCCGATTTCCAGGCACTTTTGGGAATACTGCTCAGAAAGCACCTGCAGTTCCCGCTTCAGCGACTCCACGTCCAACCTGCCAGAGAGGCACCAGCTCATCGCTGCCCCAAAACCCTTGCCAGCTCCTGGCCCCCGGCATTGCCTTTCCCCCTGCCTCTGCCCACATCAGTCATTAGCACAAAACAATGATCCCTGTGAACCAGAGCTTCAGTTCCCACATTCCCACACGTGAGCATGGTGCTTCTTGGAGCTCCAAGCCATGCAGAAGAAATGGAGGAGCTTTCCATAAAGGAAATAGAGGGGAAATAGCAACAGGTGTGAGGGAGGTGCTAGAGGGAAAAAAGCCAAGCAGGGCACAAACCCACAAACTGGGCACCCAGTACTCCTGAGGAGGGAGCTGAGGAAGTGGCAGGAGGAAAAGCTCAGAGCTAGAGCTGCTGATGGGGTGTGGTGACACTGGCACAAGGCAGCATCATCGGACGGGCGGAGTGAGAGAAGTGCTTTCTTACTGGTGCTGCTTCTGGAGGGCTTCTGGGAGAGAGTTGCATTGCTGGAAGCTCCGTGTCCTGCCCAGTTCCTTATTCATCTCCTCCCGGTGGGCTTTCTTCAGTGCCTCAATGGCTGCAGAGGGAGACAATGAGAAATGGGGGATCAGGCTGTGCCAGCTTCATGGAAAACACACCAGAGAACTGGCTAAGCTCTTGCCACTGCAGGTTCCCAGATCTGTCTTTGCAGATTCCTCCTCCTTCCCTTCTTCCCTCAGGGTATCCCCCAGTGTCTCCACACTCCAGGATCATCATGCTGCCAAGGGGACTAACACAGGGCACTGTGGGAGCTCTCTACCACTTCTGCCAGCCTTGCCCACCTACAAGAAGGTTCTGGTCCCCTTCCACCCATCCACAGAGGCACGACCTCATTTCCTTCACTATCTTTACCACCCCATCCGCACCAGCACCACAGGAGCGAGAAGCACTAAAGCTCATGCTCCAAGGAGCGTCAGCCTCACACCAGCACAGTCAACAGTGTGGCTCAGGATGACTGGGGCCACTGGCTTCTGGCAAGAGACACTGGGGAGAGGCAGGAGGGACCCAGCTGAGCAGGGGCACAGCTTGGTGTTTGCTCCTACCTGCTGCCGTTGCCGCCGCCTCCTCTGCCAGGAGCCGCTCCTTCTCCTGCCGCAGCCGCTCCAGCTCCCGCTGGTGGTGCCTCTGCAGCTCCTCCATCACTTGCTGGTGGGATGACTCCATCTCGGCCAGGCTGCGCTCACAGGCCTCCTGTTGTGAGGAGGAAAGGAGGCGTGAGAGACCAGGAGGGAAGAAGGAAGGGCTTGGGCCAGGACGGGCATCTGGCTGGGCTGATGTTTGCCTTTGCAAACCTCACCCAAGTCCAGGGACATTTTGAAAGAAGTGAGACTACTTCCCAGGAGGGTCTTTTCCTTCTGAAAGTGAGGTGGCGTTTTAATCACTGAACACAACCATTTGGCAGGGACACACATCTTGCAACCCACCTTCATACTTTACAGAGGAAGAATGTTCCTCTGGCTCTTAAAATGAATGCAGCAAGACAGGAACATCCCTCTTGGTCCAAGAGCTGGGAACAACAGGCCCGACACCACAGTCCTGACCCTAAACTAGGCTGCACTGCCAGGCTGGAAGAGATCATCAGTGGGAACTGCATCTCAGTATCTGCCTTTTAAATGAAGCAGCATCCCCTGGAATCGATGAAAACTGAGCCTCCTCTCCTGAAAAGTGACACCCTGCATTGCCCTGTGACCTGACAGAGGCTGCCAAAGAGCCCTCCCCACAGCCTAATGGTTAGGGATCCTCCTCACACAGCTCTCCCTCCTTTGTGATGGCCTGAGACCAAGGGGATGGTTCTTTCTATGCTGAGTGCTGTGGTTAACTCGAGTTAGAGCAAAGCAAAGAGGTTCCCACCTTCATGCTACGCCTCCACTCCCCCTCCAGATGCTGGCAGCACCTCCCTGAGCCTCTCAGGAAGGACTTGTTCACCAACAAGCCATGCCATTATTATTATTATTATTATTATTATTATTATTATTAGCCTGGGCCTCAGAGACATCAGCAGACAGCTAGGAAGTCATCACATCCCCCGGCAGCCCCTTGCCATCCTATTCCTTCCCCACTAAGGCAAAGGCTCATACAGAAGACACTGGAACACGTGTAAATGCAAGCCCTTCCTGGCTACTCCTCTCTACTGAGATGAGGGAAGCTGGGAAGCTTCACAGAACCAAAGGAAAGGATAAGGTGAGGAATCAAAGGTGAGGAATTTGGTGATCTGTCCACAGACCAGCTGCAACCCTTGGCAGACCGAGAGAGAGCGAATCCTTTGGGGAAGGGCCAAGTTTGGCCTCAGATGTGAAATGCTGGCTTTTTGAGCCAAGTTATTAGGAAGATAAGGAAGTTCCTCCCCAATGCTTTTGCTATTTTTTTTGACCATAAAGAGGCCTGTGAGCTGTAAACATTAAATCACGATAACACAGAGACTGGTAAGTGTCTGGGCTGGGTGCTACAAGGCTTGTGGGTTTCTTTATCTGTGCTAGGAACAGGTAACCCTCTGCAACAGACTTCACCAGCCCCAATTCCCTGCCCTGCCAACCCCCTCTGCCTCAGTATCTTCCAAAACGTAAGGCCCATCCTGAAAGCCCCACTGTGTGGTAGAACAGCAGCCTCCCCACAGGAAATCCCTGCGGGATGTGACCCTGCTTGCTTTGGATGAGTCCATGAGAGGGGAAAATAAACAAAGAGAAGTGAGAGGCTGAAGCATGAGCAAATTCTGCTTTGCTGGCTCTCCCACGTGCTGTCCCAGCAAACGAATGGGTTGCGCTGTCAAAGTGACCTTCAGGGCTCGGGCTGTCCCCAGGGACTGACTGACTGACTGCTTTTAACAAGACACTCGGGAGCCCCAGTTAGCAAGAACCACATGTGGTGAGCAGCAAACCACCAGAGGTTTGACCAGAGGCTCCACAGGAAGCTGCTGACCCACTCCTGAGCCGGGGGACAGCTCATCCCCATGGCCCCAGCCAGCATTGTGTCCACACACAAAGCGGGACACAGATCCCGCACCTCTCCCCAAACTCTCCTTCTCTCCCTTTATAACTCTGGCCCCTTTAAGGCCAGGCAACACGCACCAGCCTTTATGTAATTAACATTGATTACAAATGGGCCCAGTTAGGGTCACCATAGCAACCCAATGATTAGCGATACCTGCTCGGCAATAAGCTGAGTCCCAGCATTTCCCAGTTTGGCACTGGGAGTGACCCCCGGGCCCGAGTTCTGCACCCTACTCACCTGTGAGATGTACCCTCGGGGCACATGGCTGTCTCCCTGGGATTTTGCTGCCTCCCGAAGGCTCTCGTTTCTGGCCCGGCAGGACTCCAGCTGTGCCCGCAGTGACTGGATCTGTGCCAGGGAGGACAGAGAAAGATGTTCAGCCAAGGGGGGAAAAGTGCCATGGCCTGACCAATGTGCCACATCCAAACCCTGGGCTTAGGGATGGGGAGGACAATGCACGGCCAATGGAGGTGTCTGCTTCCCCAACAGCCTGCCAAGGGACCAAAGTGGCAAAGCCAGCCCCAGCCTGGTTAGTGCTAGTGAGGAAAGGAGGAGATATCCCAGCTTTCAGAGATGGGGGAAACCCCCACTGCATGGCTCCTTCCAAAGGCTGGCAGGTGAAGTGCTTGCAGGCTTGGGAATAGCCAGAGAAGAAAGGCTGTGAATGTACTCCCAGGAAACACAGATTCCACACAAAGTAGTGCCACCAAATAAATTATCCTGGACCAAAACATGACCTAGGGAACCTCTGCAGGTGTGTGAGAGCTGGCCTCTAGCCTTGCATTACCAGGTTGCAAAAGTTTCCATGCACTCGAGGAGTCAGAAGGAACTAACATCTCCCTGCACCTCTGCCTTGCTCTTCTGCAGAGCCTCCTGCTGCCAAGGACCACATTAAGGGGCCACCAGAATCCCAGTTTCAGAGAGGAGGGATGCTCTTACCTCCTTCTTCAGCGCCTCACTGGTGTCTCCCTGCCCTCCCTTGCTCTGGTTCAGCAGTGCTGTCAAGGGCACCCGCTGCAAGTCCTTCAAGGGCAGGCGTTCCAGCTCCAGCCACTTCTTCTCTATCTCCTCATTCAGACGAATCCGTTGGTCCTCTGAAAGCGGAGGAGCGGGGAGGTCCTGCTCCCCGGCCTTGCGGGAGGAGTCTCCTGCTGGGCCATCGCTGTTGGGGACCCTGCCGTCGGGGCTCTCAAACCATTTCCGCCTCTCCTCCGAGCGGATGGCCAGATCCCGCTCCAGCTCCTCATACTTGGCAGTTCGGTCGGAGATCCTCAAGCTCCCTTTCGTCCTCTGCAGGGACCCTTGATTCCCGGGGTCTTGTGGCAAGGGAGACAGCTCCACGTAGTCAAAGGCATGGCGCTGCCCGTCCGCCTTCCAGTGATTGCCCTTCGAGTTCCCCTCGGAGCCCGAGCCCGGCCGCTGCTGCTCCTCCGCCCGGAGCGAGCCTTTCTGGGGAACGCAGTTACGGAAGTTCTCCTTGTTGCACTCAGAGAGTCTGAAAGCAGAGCAGCCACTGGTGAAGGAGAGGCACCATGTGGGAAAGGATGCCAGTAGAGACACCGCCAACTGCTCAAGGCTCAGACCCTCACTCAGCCCAGCCCTACAAAGCCCCACCCTGAGCGCAGAGCTGGGCCAGTAGCATCCCATCCCTCAGGGAAATGGATTTCTCCACCAGGCAGCAAGGATTCACCCTGCTTCCAGTGTAACCAAACCATTTTCAGAAGGAGCAGAGGGCAGGGCTGGTCTGGGAGTGCTGAGATTTCCAGAGGGGCCTTCCTGGCCCCTGTCTGTCAGGGTGGAGGGACAGCAAGGGAGAAGAGAACAAGCAGCACCGGGCAGCTCTTACTTGGTGACGTCTGGAGCACTGACTGGGCGCACATTCTTCCTCAGGGCCTCGATCCAGTTGCGCCGGATGCCAGAGGTCATTGCTGACAGGGTGAAGACGGCATCCTTTGTCTGCAACAGGGAGGTGGCAGAGGCCCTGTCAGCACCCAGTGGAGGTGCAGCAGCTCCCACTTGCTCCCTGAGACCCACAGGGACTCGCATACACAGGTGCTGGGCTGTTAGAAAAGCCACTCTCTATCTCAGGCTCCTGGGGACAGGTGAAGGGGTGGGAGAGGAGATGTACTGCTTGAGGGAGAGTCTGGTACACATCCTTCATGAGACTACCTCCAAGCAAGGGCAAAAGAAATCTTGCTGGCACACTGGGCCGAACGTGCACTGGTGCAATCCAGCTGTTCAGGTGCCAGGGATCAAGTGCCAGCACTGGGGTACAGCAGCAGGGCACAGGGAAACCCAGACCATGAACTGCCCACCCCTGCACACCCACAGAAATACCATTTCTCACGCTGCCCTAGCAGCCACCTCCTGCTGCTACAACAAACAGCCAAGGACAGAACTGTAATGGGGCTGGATCCAGGGTACAGGTTGTCACTCAGAGCGTGGTCAGCCAGGTTACATCGAGATCCGCAGTGCTCACCACTCCCCCCCACAGCTGTGGAAAAGTTGCCTTGGCCAACATGTCAATTAGACACTCCTGGCATTTAGCTTGGCTCCTGGACTGCCTCCAGCACAGCCTTCAGCCAGCCCTGCAAAGCCTCCTCCTCCTCCTTCCTTCCTTTGCAGGCAGGCAGCCCTGATGTCCCAGAGCACTGTCACCCATGTGTCAAATAAACAACCTTGGGCCACCATACTGGCACAAGATCTGTACGAATTGCCTCTCAGCATCGTAGCACAGGGAGAGAGCACACATTCCCACCCCGTGTCCCTTGGGGCTGCTGCTCCGCACCTGCGGTGCCGGACACTCACGTGTATCTGGAAGCCGTAGTTGCGCTGCACCGCAAACTCTGTCACATCCGTGCAGGAACGGAGGTCGATTTCTCCATCAAGGTCATCAGCCTGCAAGCACAGCCACCCGCTAGGACATCAGTGCTCAGCCAGCTTTGAAAAATGCCCCCTCTGCCTTCACCTCCCAGTTCCCTGGGAGCCAGGCGCGGCTCTTCGGGAGCCAGGCTCAGTTCCCCAGCACAGCATGGCCTCTTCTAACCCAAGGGCTGCCAGCAGCGTGGATGGAGAGCATCCCAGATGCCCAGCCACAGGACCAGCCATTCTCCTCACCTCCCACCACTGACAGGCCCCCCAGACTTTGCCACCCTGACTTCACCCTCTTCATCCCCTCTTGGCAAAGAGCAGCTTGGCACCTCTACCGTCCTTCAGGAGGACATGGTGCTGTCGTTTGTCCCTGGAGCACCCTGGTCATGCCAGGGCTGTGCTCCTCTCCCCGCTGGCCAGGAAGGAAGAAAGGGCTGGCAAAAGGCTGGCCATGCTTACCTCCTCTGCGTTCGAGTCCCGGTAATACCTCAGGCTCGAGTCGGTCAGCACAAACCAATGTTTCTTCCACTGCAGGCGCATCGGGCAGGGGGAGGGAAGGGAAAAGACAGGAGGGAAATGGACAGGCAGTTACCAGGGAAAGCGTAGGAACAAGGAGGGACGCTCTGCACTATGACCTCTCGGCCTTCTCTTCCCCCTCCTCCACGTCCCTCCCAGATCCCCCTCGTGACCCTCAGCTGGGAGAGAGGCACTCGATGAACCTCTGTGTCCGCACACAGAGAGAGGCACCTCCACCAAAGGTTTCCTGCTGCCTTTCCCAGCAGGAGAGACCTCAGTGAGCAAGGAGGAAGGAAATCAGCTGGCTCACCAAGGCTCTCTAGCAGCAGGGGATAGGGGAAGAAGCAGACTCTCATGTGAGGCTTACCTCTCCCGGCTTGTCCAGGATGGACATCCATCCCTTCTTGAAATTGAGGAGATCCGGCTGGAAAACAAAACAGAGAATTACTGTCTTGGAGTGATCCACAAAAGGGCTTTCCATGCCAGGGGGTGGAAGGTGAGTCCCCAGTGGCAGAACAGAAATGGGAATAGCATTTTAGGAAACTCATGGGGGTATGTGACCCTGCGGCAAAGGAAAACTGGGCATAGCTCTCAGCAACAGGCAGTCATTCCTGTAAGAGGAAGCAGGAGATAAGGGAAGAGGTTAAAAAAAAAAAGAAGGAAAATATGCAGCAAAGAGGTTTCCACAAGGTGCCTCAGAGGTATTTATTCAGAGAGGGGGAGGCAAGGACAAGGAGAGTGGGCAGAAGGGAGTGTTCCACCACCACCAATGGGGCTTGCCTCAGAGATGGAGGCAAAGCCACAAAGAACCAGACACGCCTTGTCCCAACCCTGGCCGTCCATGCCCCAGAGCTGTGTCCCTCTGGTAACTTCACCATCAATCATTTATTAAAAACATAGTAGCTCAGCCCTCACCAAAAACCTGCAGGAGGCAATTCAACAGCTGTGAAAACATGCTGACTTTAAACGATGTGCCCCAGGGTAGAGATGAAGTCAGTGCTTGATCCTCTCCCCTCTCCCTCCAAGGTTCAACCCTCTCTGAGATTCTGAGGGTTTTTCTCTTACCCAGCTCTTTCTGCTCCCTCCCACTACAGAGCCTGCCCTCTGCCTAGCCACAGCTACAGAAGATAAAGATGAAGAGAATTTCACCCAGATCACCCCGTGCCACAAAGAAGTTTCCCCACACTCTCTGCCTCCTCCTAACCTCATGTCGCTGGTGCAGCATCCCAACCAGTTTATCTTCTTCCCAAGGTGGAGCACTAGAGAGCTGACTCAGGGGAACCTCTCTCCCTGGCTTTGCCTGCAGCCAAACAGGCTCGAGCTGGTCCCTCCTCCCAACACTGCTGGCTCCCAGGAAGTTGCACCATCAAAGAATTCAGTCCAACACCCCTTCTCCCATGGAAGGCAGTTTGCCAACCCGCCCCTTCTTCTGCAGCTGAACCAGGCAGGGACAGTGTTGGAGCAGTCACGGTACCAGAGCTGGACCTCCCAGAGGTCCAGTACCAGACCTGCCAGTCTGGTGGAAGCCACCAGAAGTCCCCACATGTCACAACCACCAGCTGAGACAGAGCTGGTGAGAAGGAGGTGGCACAGCAAGCCGATGGCCACTTCACATGCCCTGAACAAGCCCAGTGGCCAGCCACAGCTGCCCCACAAGCCCAGCTCCTTGGCTGTACAGCCAGGCCAAGCCT
The DNA here is from genome assembly GCA_013398055.1 of Ifrita kowaldi. NCBI lineage: Eukaryota > Metazoa > Chordata > Aves > Passeriformes > Cinclosomatidae > Ifrita > Ifrita kowaldi. The sequence continues at coordinate 11,285 of VZRS01014609.1, read as the reverse complement.
TTCCCTGCTTTCACCTCCCTGAGCTGCTGCTCGTGGGTTACACCCGAGGTTATGGGGGGGCAAGAGCCAAGTATGTGCCGGCCCACCCTGGCGCTGTGGCTATTGGTTCGAGCAGGAGCAAGGAGTCCTGCCAAGGGGAGGGTCACCGCCTGCTACGGCTTCAGGCCTGGCCAGAAGCATCCGGCAGCCCCGAGCTCCCTGGGAAGGGAGGGAAACCAGAGTGAAAGGACATGGGGGGCTCCCAAACCTCACCTCCTGCTGAGGTGACAGGCACTGCTGGCAGCTAGGAGACGAGGGGCATTTATGCATCCTCATCAACGCAGATGTTGTGGTGGCTCCACTACTGCCCTGAGAAAGCACCCCAAAAATTAATTCTTTCTCCGTGGCAGAAGCTCCACCCTTTTTCCCGTTATTCCTTCCAGTCCGGTGACTTAAGCTCCAGCTCTGAATTCAGAGTGGCGAGAGGGAAGGAAAGGAGACAAAACATCAAAGTACAACCTCCCCCCTCCTGGGACACACGTGCGCTCAACAGAAGAGAGAGAGATGGGCAGGCTCCACAACAGAAAACAACAGGGCAGAGGCAGAAAAACAACATGGGAAGAGAGAGAGCAAAAGGAATCCTGGCTGGGGCTGTCATACAGATCAGCTGGGTCTCATCTTATTGAGGATTTACAATCCCAAAGCATTAGGTGCCAAAATAATTAACTGGATGCATGCCGCTGGGAAAACAGCCATGAAGTCCTGCCAGAATTGCTGCCCCCAGTGCAGTGCTGGGGCCAGAAAATCCCCCTGGAAAGCTTCTCCCAGGCAGGCAAACTGGACAGGGTTTCTGCTTTCCCTGCCAACCCTAGACATGGAGCCACATCTCTATAGAATTGTCTTTGAACTATTCTTGTCATAGCGGGGTCAGTACCATAAGTTGAGGCCTTACCTGATACACAAAGTGCTTAAAACCACTTTTCTTCCCTTCCCCACAACCAAATTCAGTTTCCCCACCCAGCATAAAAAGCTCAGGGTACCGTCAGAGAAGAGCACGGGGTTCAAACAGACAAACCCCTCATCCAGAGGAAACAGCCCAGCAGTGGGAGGAGGAAACATCCAGGAAAGCCGAGCTGCTGGGAGAGATCCGGGTGCCGGAGATGCAATGATGTGGCAGGATGCACCCCCGGCAAAATGCATGGCCCTGCAGCTCGGGGCTGCGGATGGCTTGGGAGGTGGCGGCAGTGATTTTGCCCAGTTGCAATTCATACCCATCAGAGTTTTACGTTCAGCCCCACAACTGGCCAGGTAGAGGCACTGGAGGGGGTCTCAGGCAGCTGGGGACATAGGTGATATCTGGAAAGACTGGGTTGCAACAGCAGGTTAAGGAGCGGCAGCTGCCTGCTCTGGTTGAAGAAGGGCTACAGGGGAGGTGATAACAGTTTGTAAGTATCCGAAGAATGTAAACACCAAAGAAGGAAAAGGGACAGGGTGGGAGCACAGGAATGGCTCCTGGGTGGTACTGAGGCGCCAGGATGGAGAAGTGGAGGAGAAGAGGCTGCGGAAGGCTGAGAAAGCTCAGTGTCCGAGCAGCATGGTCAGGTGTGTCCTTTCATCACCACCCTCTGTCATCACGGTGCCTCCTGCTATTCCCAAAAGCTCCTCAGGACTGCAGGTTCTGGGGCACTGCTTCCTCTCACCTCCGGGAGATGGTGCAAGGGGCTCTCAAGCCTCCCGGAAAGCACAATGTCTCCTCTCCTCTAAAAAGGGAACTCGCTTCACAAGGCGTGGGCCCCAGGCCAAAACACAAAGCAAAACCGCTCCAGCTCACTTGGGTGAAAGCAAAATCACTCCCGGGCTGGAGCACACACGCAGCTCCCGAACCTACACGTGCAGTAAGAAGAGCCAGCGGGCGATGGGCTCTCCCCTTCCCACCGCCCCCGTGCGAAAGGCCGGCGGGCACAGCCCAGCCTGTCACCTCCATTACCCCGCTGGGACCGGCAGCCGCCCGTGCCAGGGAAGGTTCGCCCCAGGGGTGGGATGCTCCCTGCCCCAAACCTCATCTGTTTCCCACAGCGAGCAGGAGCTCCCCACGCCCGAGGGAACACGAATTTCGTATCCGACTGCGGTCATCGGTGCGCTGAGCTGGCCTGGCCTCAGCCCAGTCCACGCTCACGCTTATCGGGGTGGGGTGGTGCCCGCCGGAGCCGAAGCGGCCACGGGGAGCCCCGGGGGGACCCCGGCGGTGATGGGAAAGGGAGCTACGGAGGAATCGCCACAGCCTCGAGTCCCGGGGCCAGAGTCTCCCGCGGAGCGGCGGCTCCAGAGACCCCCGGAGCGGAGGGACCCCCGGAGCGGAGGGACCCCCGGAGGCGGCGGCTGACAGCTGGGGTCCCCGGCCCCCTCCCAGCCCCGGGCTGTCCCCCGGGCTCCGGAGGAGGAGTCCCCGCGACCACCGCCCGCCCAGCCCCGAGCCCCAGGTCCCGACTCACCGTCATGGCGGGGGCACCGCGGCCGNGGGATGGGATGGGATGGGGGCGATGCCGGGGCTGAGCCGTGTCCCCTTCGCGCCCCGCGGGCCCGGGAAAGGTGAAGCCCTGGAAGGGACGGGCTGAGCCGCTGCTGCCCCGGGGAGGGACTGCCAGGAGCCCAGCCCTTACCCAGGGCAGGGTTTGCTCTCAGGCTCGGATTTTTCGCAGGCAGGGGTTTTCAGCAGTGCACACTATGGAGTCCTCGCCTTGGCTCCTGGGGCTGCTCGATTTTATCCAACGAGCCACCAACTGAACCTCTCTGGGCACGTGGCAGGGGTGGTAGGAGGTCATGGGGAGACTCCCGGTGCCCCTGGAAAGCCATGCCAGCTGGCCTCAGGAAAGGAAATTGCTAGAGAGGGTCCCAAAGGAAAAGGGGAGAGGGACTGTGCATCACAGAATGCCAGGCTCTACTGTGCAGTCATACCGAGGTGATGCTTCTTGCTGCAAGGCAAAGGGAAGGTGCCAGAGCTCAGTGCTGAAGAAACCTGGCACAGGTGGGGTGATCTGGCCCAGTCGTACAGGGTGAGTTCAGGGCTTTGGGCTCCTCTCTGGCCTGATGCAGGGAAGTGAGGGAAAGGATGTCACCCGTTTCGAGTTTCAGAGGCCTTTGGCGGCCTCTTTCCTGGCTGCAGTTTGTCCTTGTATAAAGAACAAAGCCAGGTCCTAGCAGAGGATGACCTGGCCAAGATGACTGATGCGCACAGAGGGGGACAGAGGCGGGAGCTTGTGTGCAGCCGCCAGCTACACAGGCTCCCGGGATACTTCCTGCAGCCCTCCAAAGCTGCTGCAGTGCCATTTCGCAGGAACACCAACACAATATGCTGTATCTTCTTTCACGCCACTAAAGCCCACTTCATCCCTCTAAAACCCTCCGTGCTATCACAGCACTGGCCAATAACAAAGCAAAGGAAAGCAGCTATACTGAGATTTTAGTCCCAGGTCTACTGTTTGCCCTTCTCTGGCTTTATGAAAAGGCTCTGTGCCTCAGTTTCCCCACTTGAGAAATGGATGAAGGACAAAGTGAAGGGGAGTGTTAGTGAGCGTTCAGGACATCATGGGAAGGCAGCGCCATGCTGAACCTGCTTGGGTCAAGTGCTGGAGACCTCGGTCCTGCCCACAGTGACCCCCAGAGCTGCCCTTCCTCACAATGCCCAGGGCCTCACCCCTACCTTGTTGCGCTTCTTACTGGCATTCAGATGTGGCTGTGGGCTTCCTGAGGAGCCAGTGCTGCTTTGTGGTGGGAAGGTGCTTCCACCCAGCTGGGGCTGCAGGGGAGAAAGCAGGAGCTGAAACCATTGGGGTTTAGTCCTCACCTCAGTTTCCCAGATCCAAGCATCCATCTCCTGGCGTGAGCCAGGGGAGGAAAGCATCTTCCCTCCTCCCAGTGCCAGGCAGGCAGCACAGTTTCCCTGGAGAAGGAGAGGATCCGAGGGAATCAGGGTGCACAGAATTGCAGCCCAGGGGACCCACCCAGTCTGTGCTTGCCAATTTTAGGCCTTGCAGGGTCCCTGTCACCTCTGGCTCCTGCCTTACTCACATGGTAAATGAGAAGACTCTTGTCCCCCCAGTCACTTTCCAATGGCTTCTCAGGGTTGTGTGTATCTTGTGTGTGCTCGGGACCCTTCCAGTCCTCCTCCAGATCCTGTGCTGGACTCTCAGGCCTTCTCCAGCTATCATCCGACCGTAGTCCCACATCCAGACACCTAGCAGGGTTTTTCCAGTCCCTTTCCAGCTGGCGCATCGCATCTGCATGGCACACGGGCATCTCTTGGCGCTTCCAGTCCTTCTCCCACGCCTGTGCTTGGCGGGCATCCCCCTGGCCCCTCCAGTCCTGCTCCAGTGGTCGTGTTGGGCTCATGGGGCGCAGGGGCTTGCCTCGGCCTTTCCAGTCTCCGCTGGTGCCCTTAGAGGGTTGGGAGGATGTCAGCTTTTCCCGCAGGCTCTGCCAGCTGCATTCGGATGGCTTCCTGGGCCCTGTGAGGTGCAGCGGCTCCCCCGGCTTCGCTCGTAGCCTCTCTGTCCCCCGTGCCAAGCTGGGAGGGGAGCTCTCCTTTTGGCTTTTCCTTGTGCTCTCTGTACGTCGCCCAGGACTGAGGGCCCATGGTGGCGGCCCTGCCCGGCTCAGCCTGACGTTATCTGAGCCCTTCCCAGCACCTGTGGGGTGCAGGGAATCTCCTCGGCTCTTCTTCTCCAGTGCTTGCCGTATACCCCCTGCTTGCCAGGTGGCTCGGCCCCTCTCCAAGTTTGGGGGCCGAGCAGGCTCCCCTCGGCTTCTCCAGCTTTTCTCAGTGCGACAGGGACGGTTCAGGGGCTCCCCTGCTCTCCTCTCCGCCCTGCGGGCTGGGCTTGCAGAGCGTGGGCTCCGGCTGCCTCTCTCCAGCAGCCAGCCAGGGCTGGCAGGGCGTGGGGAGTCCCCCTGGGTCCTGCTGGCCTTCTCGGGGTGCCGAGCTGGGCTGGGGGAACGTCGGGTCTCCTTGGGGTCTCTGCTGCGCTGCTCGAGCTGCCAGGAGAGCCGCTGACCCTGGGTCACAGGGGAGAGAGAGCAGGGAGTCCTCTTAAAAAAAAGGTGCCAATGAGCAGAACAAGATGGGATTAGGGCTGGCAGGTGATTTAGTTAAATGTTTCCCCAGAGAGCAGTTGCATTCCTGTGCACGGAGCCAGTCCATACTGCAAAGAAGCCTCTTGCACCCAAAGGGTGAAAGGGCTGCTGCAATTTAAGCAGCAAGGGTCCCAGTAAATGACAGAGGGAGAGCTGGGATTAGAGGGAAGAGGGAGAAGGGGAATGAAAGAGAGAAGCACGTGGCACAAATAGAGGAAAATGTGGCAGGAAAAAGCAACTCAGCTTGAAGAGTTGGCAGGAGGTCCTGCTGTGCAGCCAAGCCTCACCTCCCTGGGCAGGCTGGGACTGGAGCGCCTCCGAGTTAGGTGGCCTTTGCTGGGTGGCACCGGCGTCTTGCCATCGAGCCGGTCCACACGGCCCTCCTCCAGAGCCTGGAAGGCCTCCAGCGTCTCTGATTTCCTGTGGGCACACACAGTTGGTCCAGCTGCCACCCTGCTCAGCTTGGAAACAGAGCCCCTGCAAAGCCTGCTCCACCCTGGTCTGACCCCACAGACCTCCACCTGCCCCAGACACTGTGTGCACCATAGCCTCTCCCTGTCCCCATCAACCACCTCAGCTTCATATCCTGCTGCCTCACCCATGTCTTCTTCACACTATTCCTCAAGCTTCCCTCCATCTTTACATCCCACCCACTTGCTCAGGATACTTCCCCGGTCCCTCTTTATGTCCTCTCCTGCCCTGTGCTACCAGTGCTGGAGCCGCTCTTGCTCCTCCAGCTAAAGCCCAAACAGCTACTGGGTACTTTTTGGCATCCCCCATCATTTCCTGAGTGGCCCCTACAGTGCATGTGGAATCCCTGGGGAGCTGTTGATGCTGGGATTGGGCAGCACCTCTTTCCTTCCCCTTTTACTGTGGGGAGCCCTGCTTTGCAGCACGTCCTGCAGCTTCCAGGTGGCTGTGAGGATGAGGAAGGTGGGCTGCTCCCTTCCAGCAGTGCAGCTTGTCTCCACCTTTCCAACAGCCTCAGCTGCCTGTGTGCCACAATGGAGGAGGCTCTGAGCCTAGACCCAACCCTTGCTTTGAGGGAAATTTAAGCACAGCTGAAAGCTGAGCTCTGCCGTCTAGCCCTGCCTTCCCCCTGAAGCACAGCGATTCAGAGGTGGGGGCCCCCCAACAGCGCAGAAGGGCAATCCCCGGCCTCTGACCACTGCGGAGTCCCGTTGCTTCTCACCTGCGTTCGCATCCAAATATCCTCTCCACCTCCACTCGGCCAGGGCTGAGTGTCCGGGAACCATAGCGGTCAGCAGCGTCCCGCTGGCTGAGGCGCTTGGGCTTGGGCAGGTCTGCCAGCACCGTGTACTCCTGCCTCTCCAGCCCGTGCCGCCCCTCTGCAGCCCCACCGCCGGAGTGCCTGTGGGGCTCCCGAACCCGTGGGCCAGAGAGGTGCCCACTGCCGCCCAGGGGGTCACTGCGGGCCAGTGGGGAGCCAGCTGGGGCACGTGGCAGGGTGGATGCCCAGGGAGGGTCAGTTTTTCGGTGCTTTGGCCAGCTCTCCTCGGGCTTCTGGCTGGCAGCACGGCGCTCTGGGACGGGGAGAAGGCCGTTACTGGGGGAGGCGCGAGCGACGCGGGATGCCACCACGTCCACGGCAAAGCAGGTCTTCGGAGGAGAGCTAGAAATGGTCCAGGAGGGCAGAGATAAAACCCAGACTCCCTCGAGGCAGGGTGGGAGCACTGGAACACAGCACTGCGAGCCGAGGGCATGCCAAACCATGCAGATAGAGAACACCCGAGATGCCCATGGTTCACGGCCAGCACACACACAGATGGACTCTCACATAGTGCCCATGGATGTGTTGAACACTTCCTGGGACCGAAATCAGCTAAAGAGATGCTAAATCTAAATAGAGATCTGCCTTGAACCTCAGAGACCCCTGGGTGAAAAGCAAACCAGAACCAGGATCTCACACAGGAGCAAACCAAGAGTACCTGCTTTCAGTGGACAGATTTCTTTCCTAAAGCCCTGGGCTTCAGTTCTCACCCAGGATCCGGAGGGAACAGGCTGAGCCCACCTGGGTCTGTCTGCCTGTGGGGCTGGTGACCGCACCTCCTCCTTATGGCCCAAGTAGCTCATCATGTCCCGTTTGCCCGATCCCAAAGTGTTGTCCCACAACCGGGTCATTTCCCCTTCCTGGGAGACAAGATAGGGCAGATCTCTGCAATGGGAACTAGTAGCTTTTGTGGGCTGGAAGGAGGTAAGAGTAGATATGAAAACTCACAGCCTGTTCAGCCCGAAGCTGCTGGTGAAAAGGAACCACCAGAAGAGGAGCTGTGTGAGTTTATGATGATCCCAGAACAACGATGGCAAGGAACAACATAGGAAAGTCCACATGGGAGTATCTGAGAGCAAATCTCATGAGCTCTTTATGGGGAGAGCTTCGTTTGTGGGGACTAAGAGTCTCAGCTGATCCCCCCTTGCATCTCAGGACCTTAGAATCATAGAATATCTCAAGTTTTAAGGGACCCGTAGGGATCACCAAATCCACCTCCCTGCACATGATGGGCTCCTTCTTCCATCTGCCCAAGGCAGGAGAGCCAGAGGGGCAAATTCAACATGTCTGTGTGCCCAGGAACCTGCTGAATGGGCCCAGCAAAAGTGGCATTGAAAGGCCAAGGGGGCTGGGGAGACCAAAGTAACCCAAACCACAAGAGATCCCCATCTCACCCTGGCAAGCGTGGAGTTGGCTTCGGCACAGGCGCTGGGGTCGGTGCCAGTTTCTCTGTGCTCACCCTCAGCTCCGGGGCTGAGTGGGGGATATCGCCTGCTCTCGTGCCAGCTGTGGGGCAGGGAGAGAGGACAGCTGGTGGTCAGCACAGCCTGCAGAGCTCAGGGGCGAGTGACAGCACTGGCAGCCCAAGCCACGCCGACTCACTCTCTACTGGACGAGTAGAGGCTGGCAGAGCCCATCCTGAGGCCACCAGCCTTGCTCTGGAGGAACTGAGGATGAAGGAGACTCTTTCAGGGGCCCCCTGACCTCTCCTGGGACAGCCCAGAGGAACAGTTAGAGGGCATGGCATGGGGGTTTCTCAGTCCTTTTTCCCAGGCACCAGCGTGCAGAGCATCAGGGGAAAGGCAGCTGATTTCCCCCTGCTTGGCTTCCCGCTGCCCCTCCTCCGTTCTTCCCACTGAAGGGGCCTGTTGGAGCAGCAGGGCTCCCGGCTGGTACTCACCGCTCCGTGCCCTCCGCCGGGCCCACACACACGAATAACTCGCACTGTGGGGCTAAAATATGGAGGGAGTCCCAGGGCTCTCCCGGGGCCGCGTCGCTGCAGGCATCGTGCCCTGTGACCTCCGTGGCATGATCCTGCGAGGAAGAAGGGGTGCAATGGTGCTGTCAGCGTGCCAAGGACGAGGATGAAGGTTGCCCCTTGGAAATGCCTGCTTCTTCTACCTCCTCCGAGAGCAGCCTGGCCTCCAGAGCTCTTGGTATCTCTCCCAGCCCACCGTTGAGATTTTTCTCCTACGTTAAGAGGCCAGAGAGGCCCAGCACACTCCTACTTGATGCTGAATGCTGCAGACATCCCAGAGGCTGCATGTGTGGATGAGGGCTCAGGGAAACTGCCCCCCCATGTCGGCACTGGTGCTGCTGGTGGCCGCTCTCCCTCACCAGCAGGATAGCTCGGGGAGAGGCAGTGGAGCCAAGAGGAGGGAAGATTTTTGCAGAAAAGGCTGTAGTCCCAGCCTCTGCCTCTCTCTGTCAGGTCTTGCAGGCATCTCAGCATCCTCCCTGGCCCCCGTTACCTGCGGGGCTTATGAGCAGCAGTGGGGGAGGCTCCGGGGAGCCGGCTGTCTGCGCCGCCTTCCCTCCAGCGTCTCGCCCGCACCACGATTCGCTCAGAGGTGACAGCTCTGAGCAGATCGAAGGTGAAGGGCTGAGGTAACCTTAGAGGGCCCAAGGCCAGGAGGAGAGGGGGAGAGGGCGAGAAAGAGAGAGGGAGGCTCATTACTATTTCATCATCCCTGGCCAGTCGCTCCTGGAGGACGTCAAACAACACGAAACCCTCTGTGAACATGAAACCAGCTGTCGCCCAGTCGGAGACAGCCAAGCAGCTTCCAGCATCTAGTCCTGTCCCAAAGGACCGTGTGGGGTTGAGGCACCTGGAGCCCGAAACCCCATGAGATTTATCCCTCCTGCCTTCTCCTCCGGGAACAGCTTGCTGAAGCTGCCTTAGGGACAGGACTGAGCCCTGGCCCCAAGCCAACAGCTGAGGCCACAGGGAAACGACCAGGACCATATTTAAGGTGAGGCAAAGCTGTTAATGCCAGCAAGAGTCAAGCAGAGATTAATACAGGGTGGGTCCCTGCTCTGCCAGTCTCCAATTCTCTCCTTGTAGCTTTGCATCTGTGACACCCCTGCTTTCCCTTCCAGGGTCTATCAAGCCCCTTGTATCCAGTGTCCAGCACTTCCCTGCTAAGCTTTGCTCCCAGCTTTGGTCTGGCACAGTTAAATTAAGCATTCCTATGCCTGGAAAGACCCACTGCCTGTACAGCTTTTCCCCCACAAGACATCTAGAAATCCTGGCTGAGCCTTTGTCTTAGGGATTTCCATCTCTACGTAGGCAGGTGGAGTCCCAGGACAGAACAAAGAGGCCCTTAATGAAGTATCCATAGCCTCCAGGTGGGATGGAGGAGCTCACCTGGGTAGCATGCTGGTGAGCCCCTGCGGCTCGGAAACAGTGCTGGCACAGGCTCTTTGCAAATATGTTGGCTTCAAAGTTCATGCAAGGCATGTCATCCACTGAACCAGACATTGTGCATAGCAGGGACGAAGATCTTTGGCTGATGGGCTACTGGTGGGGGCCAGTCAGGAGAAAAAGGAGGAAGGACCAGCAGCAGAAGAAGCTGTGGAAGCAGGGATGTTATTTCCACACTGAAGTTGCTCCCAACTGACAATACTGAAATCAAAGGGAACCCAGGTACAAGGTGATCCATATAAAAACAGATAATAAAAGAGTGTGCTCTAGCAGGGACCTCTTTTAGAAGAGGCACTGCACCCTGAAATGACTGCTGACACCCCCCAGTTTGGGAGTCCTTGCGAACAGAGGGAATGATGCACGTCCTGCTATTTTGTTTGATGGAAATGTTCTTCCTCTCTTAAAAGGCACAAAACTGAAACCTTTCTTCTTAATTATGTTGCTTATAAAGGGATGGCTCTAAGCAGCTTAGGAAATTTGGAAACACACTGAGACTCTTCCTAAACTTGTTAATCCTACTAAAATTTTGAGACCTGTAGGGCAGCCGATTGCAAAACTGTGAAGGGCAACAAGCATTGCTAGCACAACAGCTGGCATCCACCACTTCTGTTCTGTTTTTTTGCAAGCATCCTGCCCACCATCACCTCCTCTGTCCTGCAGAGTTTGAGAGTGAGTCCTCAGATTTGAGGATGTGGTCTGAGCTGGGAGGGTTCTGCCTAATTTGCCCGGAGGAGGCACCAACAGAAGGACAGGAAATCAGACCAGCATCTGAGATGTGAACATGCCACTGATGCCCTAAACATGGACACTTGAGTCAGAGCAGCTGACCAAGGCTTTAGCTGCTCCCCAAAACAACCAAGGCCAAACGTCAATGCCAAAAACAAAGCTATAATATTTGTTTGTCAGTGCACTCATTTTCAGTACAGCAAGTTGCACTAGGTGCCAGCCTTGCAGCATCCCTCCTCACACCGGGGCATGTTTGCTTGACTTGCTCACATGAAATGCTAGACGGGAGCCTAAGCACTCCCCTGCCAGGGACGCAGCACTAAACACGCCAACATCGCTGCCCACCGCTGCCCATGGACTGCCACCCGTGGCTGGAGCCCCTGGTACCCCACTGCCTGATGGGCAAATCATTGCTCCCCACATCCCTCGGGGCCTACTGGCGGGATGATGCTGCGATCCCCGGGGCCTCTGGCATGCATGCAGGCGGCCATGCCCGGTGCTCCCAGTGCCTCCCAGTGCCCCCAGTACCTCAGCTTCCCCACGGCTCCCAGCACCTCGCCGCCCGCCGAGCTCCCCCCTCAATGGAGCTCGCCGTGGGAACCGCGGCACGCCAGGCCCCGCCCCCTCCCCTCTGATTGGCCGCCGCCGGGCGGTGATTTGAATACCGCGCCCTGAGTGGCCGGCGGCGGCGCGCGGCCGTGGCGCGCGGGGGCGCGGGCTCGCACGTGTGGCGGG
>VZRS01014608.1:76228-153146 GCA_013398055.1 Ifrita kowaldi | reverse complement strand
TGGCTGTGCCCATGCCTGGCAGTTTGTCTGTCTGTCTGTCCCCACTCTTGGCCAGGACAGTCCGTGGTTGGCCTGAGAGCCTCATGGTCTGTCTCTGCCTGTCTCCCTTTCGTTTTCTTGGCTCCATGAGTTAGCTCAAATGTCTTTAAAGAGCACAGTTTGAAGGATGGAGTTTCTAATTCCATCTCGGGAGCTGTGATGACTCGAGTTTGGTTCTTGTGGTTTATGATGTCACCGGGCCCCATCGATGGAGTCGTAGCCCCATTATTCACCGTTGCCCTGTTATTTATTCTGTGCAATAAATGGCTGCAGTTTAATCACCAGAGTAAATTGCTGAAGCATCTTGGTGGAAATTGTGATGTTACTGTAGTGGTTGCTATGGCAACAGCCGTTCCACTGGGGAGGCCGAAGCAGAGGGAACCAGGAACGCTGAGCCCTGAGCAGCCGGGGGACGGGAGTGAGCAGCAGCCTCACAGAGGGGACCCTGGGGGACAACTCCAGACACGCCCTCGGGGGAAAAAAATCCATTTATTGCTGCTGGTTATCACGTGTTGCTCTGGAAAATTGGGATGCGGATCCCAACTTCACTGGCCTTGACACAGACTTGTGGCATTGATTTAATTCAGAGAGATTTTTAGGAAAAACTCTCAACTCCTCTGTGCAGTTGGAAAGCAAAACTACCTTTCCTGCACAGTTTTATTTTGTTTAGGCTTTTTTGTTGGTTTTTTTCCCTTTTCCAGTTCAGGTAGAGAAAAAAGGACTGAGGACACTGGAACCAAATGGTTCAGAACTTGCTACAGTTAAGGGCTGTGTTTGGTTTTGGTGTGGGCAGCAGGAAGAGGAGATTTATCTGCATTGTCTTCATTCTTGCCTTGTAGCTCCCTCCTTAAAAGGCCTGGTAGGATCCTGGATTTTAGTGGTGGGGGGGCATAATGTGCCTTGATAGTACATAAAGTTCCTTCGTTTTGGCAAAATACATTTGCCAATCTATTCGATGCCTGATGGTTGTGGATATGCAGTTGGCATTGGAATAAACACAGGGCTGGGGTGTAGTACCATAATAGAACACCATTATAACATAATTATTATTTATTGTTTCTTAGTGAAGGGGTATTTATGAGATGGTTTTGCTTTCCAAATCTCAAGTTTCTACTCAAGCCCCAGATTTTCTGGATTTCTTTCTATTTCTTCTCTTTTTTCTCCCCCAAAAAGTAAAATCAAAACTTTAACTAAAACCTCTTTGTTTTCTGATTTTAAGAAAAAGGCAAGACACTTAAATTTCTCTCCTCTCCTTTCTCCTTTATTCCTCCCCACTTTCTATATTCATTAATTTTCCTCCATGGGAAAAAAAGTAAGTAAAAACCTTCTCTGTCCATCCTCTTTCAACACCCTGGGAATGCTTGCAGTGCTCAGCTCTTTTTTCCTCATTTCCTCAGCCAAGCAGCCCTAGAGAAGTACCCCAGCACGTGGTATCAGTGCCCTGACAGTGTGCTGCTTATGGGAAATGTCATTTTACAATGTAACTTTTCTTTTTACCTCAAATTTTATGATTTTCTACAAGGATTCATTGTTTTAAGCCACGGAACCAACATGTGTTTCTTGAGATATCACTTACCTTTAGTAGCCGTTGAGTTTTGGTCACCAGGCTGGGCTGTCTCTGGATTCCTGCATTTGTTCTGTTCTGGTAACCTGATACAGCCCAGCCAGGGAAGAACAGAAAGAAAAGCCTTTTAATTTATGGTAGGTCTCAGTTCTAATCATGTAGTTGTGTAGACTTTGGCTTTATCGTGAATCATTTTTAATGACAGTTGAGGAGAAAAGAATTGAAAAGCAAATCTTACCTTTCTCATCACTGACAGCTTTTCATAGCAGATCAGACTTTTATGGCATAGCCTTGCAGTGAGGGTATGATACAAAGGAAGGGCTGGACCCAAGGGCTGCCCAGCAGGAGAGCACGGAGCCTTTTCCTGCCTAGCACAAGCCAGGCCTTCACAGCAGCACTTTCAGAGCTCTCTGTAAATAGAGAGCAATTTTTCACCTTGTGGATTCCTAAACACTGTCCATGGAGTCTCTCCTAAGGAAACCCTTGACTTTCTTGGTCACCTTTCAGAAGGCCCTTAGAAGTTCTCCAGGAATGTCCCTGGACAAAAAGGTGGAAAAAGTTGATGGCAAAAGCCCTCATGGACTTGAATGTAGCCAGAAAGTCACTGCTTGCCTGCGGTGAGCCTGGTGACATCTGTGTGTGGTCAGTCAGGGGCCTGGGGGTCACCAGGTACAGCCCCAAGGCTGCCAGAGCTCCAGGAGCGTTTGGACAACGCCCTTGGGCACAGGGTGGGATTGTTGGGGTGTCTGTGCAGAGCCAGGGGTTGGACTGGGTGATCCCTGTGGGTCCCTTCCCACTCAGGGTGTTCTGTGATTGTGTTCTGTTGTATGACCCTGTTTGCTTTGGAGTCTATGCTGTTGGGCAGAAAAGAAAATTGTCTGAGGAAGTTGCTGGTTCAGCATCACCTTGCCAAGTGAGCTGATTTCAGGGGTCATCCTCGTCCAGCAGAGCCCGTGGCTGTGCACTCAGGAATCCCAGAGCAGGAGTTCAGTGCTGATCCCCGAGCAGGGGCGGGAGGAGGCGCTGCCCAGCGGGGTTAATAGGGAGCTGCTCTCTGTGTAATTGGATGCTGGCAGGATCCTGCAGTGCATCTCCGTGGCCACTTCCCATCAGCACTAATGGGGCTTTCTGAAAGCTCATCCCTTTTCCTGGCATGGCCCCTCTTCAGCGGGGCACTTGTTAACTCCCCCACCTTTGTGTGCTTTGACCTGCCGTGCTCTGGGTGTGCCAAGACCCTGTGCCAGGCTGGAGCTTTTCAGTGCTCCTGAAACAAACCCGAGACATTTCTTGGAGGCTGAGGGAGCAATGAGAAGCCTGCGGAGCAGAAACCCCACACACCATGGCCTTCAAATGGCTTCTGTCATCCTTGTGTTTCCTCCATGACCTCCAACTTTCTCCTGTATGGAAACGTTTCCAACTTAGGTTGGCTACACGCTGCGTTCTTTCTGACACATTTTGACAAATTCAGTTTGATTTTGCCCTGGAGGTCTTTCTAGGCTTAATTTTATGGTTGTGGAAGGTCATCAAAAGGGTAGTGCTATTTAAAGACCAAATTGTGTCACATTTAGTCACGGGACTGGTGACTCTTCTTGAAGATGTCCATTCATTTCAGTGGAACTACACTTGTAGTAAATGGCACCCGTTGTAAGCAGAGGCTCTGGGGCCGGTCTCACTCCTCTCACTGGACTACTCAGAGAGTAAAAGTCAAGTCATTGGCCTCAACATTGGTTTTCCAGCCCCTGTTGTTCCGAGGTGGTTTTCTGGCCCCCTCTAGTGACTGCCCACGTGGGTTTATGAGGGAGATCCAACCTTTCTGTGATCAGAAACAGCCATTTCCACCCCGACAGTAAATGGCTTCGATTTTAGAAGTGGCATTTCAAATCCTGACGTGCTGAGTTTGTTGCCCTTTGCTCACAGCCTTCTCAGGAGCACCCATCCCGTTTCCAGCGTGGTGGGGATTCCTGCAGTGTTGGAAGGTGTTCCCAGTGGCTGAGGGAGGGTCAAACCACACAGCTGTTGATGTGGTGGCATGGCCGTGGTTACACTCCCACAGCCTGAACGTTCACCTTCGTTAGGGGAAGCAGAAGGGGTTTGGTGTTACAAAAGAAGAAACAGCCATGGGTTGAATCATGGAATTATCCGGGTTGGAAAAGCCCTCTGAGACCATCGAGTCCAACCACTGCAGGCCCACCACTAACCCCTGTCCCCAAGTGCCACATCCATGAGTACTTTGAACACTTCCAGGGATGGTGATTCCACCACTGCCCTGATCAGCCTGCTCAATCTCTGACCTCCCTTTCAAGGAAGAAATTTTCCTCAGTATCCTGAACCTCCCCAGCACAGCCTGAGGCCGTTCCTTCTCCTCCTGTCCCTGTTCCCTGCGAGCAGAGCCCGACCCCCCCCGGCTGCCCCCTCCTGTCAGGGAGTTGTGCAGAGCCACAAGGTCCCCCCTGAGCCTCCTTTTGTCCAGGCTGAGCCCCTTTCCCAGCTCCCTCAGCTCCATGGTCTAGGATTTATGACCTTCTACTGAGTTACAGTGAAACCTGGGGTGACACTTGGAGTTGATACTGAGAAGGCATTTTTCAAAGCCTCTTATTCTTTTCATACTACTGGAACCACAAAAGGGAATCTCATTTAAAATATGAATTAGAAACTTTATACTTCTTATGGCTCTGTATCCTGGAGAAGCAGATACTTATCACATGCCTGTGTCCTTGGGGGAGTGTGCAAGGAGCTTTTGGAACAGTTGTCTACTTTTCAACTAATGTAGAGTGGGGCAATTACTTATTCCAAGAAGCTGGAGCCAGGCTGACAGCCCGGGGGCAGACCTGAAAGCACTGCAACCCTTTAGCTTTAGATGCTCTGAGATCTCTTAGAAACAACTGCCTTGATCTTTTAGTGCCCTGGTAAATCATTTATTCTGATCACCTGCTTACAAATTCCTCCTCACCGATCCTGTGGGATGGAATGAGCTGGGGCTACAGCTCCCAGAGCTCCAGCAGGTGAACTTCAGCCAGGCCCCCAGAGCACCTGGCAAAGCTCCTCACTTGGGAGCAGCCTCAGTCAAGGCAGAGCTGAAATTCAAATTCCTCTGACAAACGGTGTCTGGAGCTGAAGGTTTTGGATGGGATTTTCCCTCTCAGGTTGCAGGCTGCAGTCAGGACACGCTGCCATCCCTCCTCCCACAGTGTGCCTTGCTGCTCCTTGACAGTCTGCTTCAATTCCCCTTCGCTCCAGCATGACCAGGGTCCCCCAGGTTACCCAGTGATTCATGTCTGTGGAATTTGGGAGTGCTGCTTCTCTGCTCCTACCCAGATTGGCAAGAGGGTTATTAAAGCATCAGAGATTAACCAGAACCTCTTTTGGTGAATATTTGGGCTAAGAGCACTTGATGCCAAATGTTATTTTACATGTGCATTCTGACACCAGATTTCACTACTGCGTGGGTTTGAACACCTTTTCCAACTACAATCACATTAGAGGATCCCTGATGCTTTGGGAATGTACATGGGGAATGACTTCAAGTGGAAGCGTGTTTGGATTGTTCTGTTTCTATTTCTGAAGCCCTCTGAAGGAAGCTCGCTCTCTCTTCTCACCCCATCGCTTCCGATGGGGCCGAGTCATTGCATTCCGTGTGCGCACAATGACACCTCCGAGAGACTTGGACTGTTCTCTTGTCTCACTTCCACTCTCTTCCAGGCTGGATGCACACCCTGGAGGTATGTGGTTTGTCTCAAGATATAAGACTTCCCCCCTCAGAAACTACATTACTTCAACAAGCCACAAAGGGCTGGCAAGAGGGAGAAGGATGCTCGTGATAGTGCAGCTTTCCCCTGGGATCTCTTCTGCGGACTCCACGCAGCTGGAAACAGACCCTGCCACTCCCGAATCCCGTGTGTGCACAGGCACACGGCCCCTCATGCAGCATTTCACTGATGTGTGGGTACAAACACTCACAGAGGCACAAATGCCTTCCCTTTGTTGTCTCCTGCACAAATGTAGAGGCAGGAATTCTCTGGGGGCACGCGGCCATCGCTCCCTGCAGACGCCAGCCTGCTCTGGCACACGGCTGCAGCAGCGTCCCAGGACGCCTGGGCCTTCTCCCATGGGCTGGAGGGATACAGGTACATTTACACACCCTGCCAAGGGGTTGCAGAGGTTGGTGGGAGAGTTGAGTAAATGGAGCCTGAAGGGCTCTTGGGAGGTTTGGTCCAACCACTGTCCCAGGCAGGCTCACGCTGAGTTCAGGAGGAGTTGCTCAGGGCTGTGTCCAGTGAGATGTTTAAAACCTCCTGAGTCAGAGATGCCAGGCTGAGCCTTTCTCCCTGTGTGTTCAGGCAGAACTGTTGCTTCTTCAATGTGTGTCCTCTCTTTTGACCTTTAATTTGTCTTTCATGGCTCTGCCACAGCACCTGAGCAAAGAGCCTGGGTCTGTCTCCCTATACCTTCCGGGGTGTCAAGAAGGCTGCTATAGCTGCCCCTAAAACTTGAGCAGGGTGGACAAACTCCCTTCCCTCAGGGTGTCTCCGTGGGTCTGTGCTCCAGGCCCCTGCCCATCCTCTTGGTGACTCCCCACGGGATTTGTTCAGGTTATCAGCATTTTCCTTGTACTTGTGAGCTCACACCTGGCTATGGACCAGCTGGGGTCTGACAACTCACAGAGGGATGGATAGTTGTGTCCCTTGACCTGCTGATACAGGTGAGTTTGCTGTGAGCTCTCGTTGCTGCCAGGTGCCTGTCAGGTGCCCTTGGCTGGAATTGGACTGATAACCAAACAGTAAATAAGGAAACTAAACACTGAGCTTTGCTTCTTACCACTCTGGGCTCCCATTTAATGGATTTCAGATCTCAAGCAGTTCCATGACTCTCTTCAGGAGATCACAGTAGTTGATCCAGCTTTGGGAGAACAGGATGGATCAGATGAACTGCCAGACTTCCTGCATGTGTTTTGTCTTTGCTCCTTTTTTTGGCCTTGAAGATCCACTGAGCATTTTACCTTTCCTGTATATGGAAGGATTCCACCATTTGAAATTTCCTCCTTTCCCAGTGGCCAATGTCCACAGAGGTCACAACCACAGCTGCCTAGATCACAGGTTTAAGGTCTTGCAGTACTTAATTTGGGGAAGAACTTCAGACTCTGTAGAGACTCCTACCTGCCCATTACCGTGCAAGCCATGAACCAAAGGGAAAGGGTGTATTTTTTCAGAATCGTGGAATGGTTTTGGTTGGAAGGGGCCTTAAAACTCATCTTGTTCCAACCTCATGGGCAGGGACACCTCCCACTATCCCAGGGTGCTCCAAGCCCTGTCCAACCTGGCCTTGGACACTTCCAAGGATCCAGAGGTGACCATAGCTTTTCTGTGCCAGGGCCTCACCACTCTCACAGGGAACAATTCCTTCCCAATATCCCATCCATCTCTGCCCTCTGGCACTGGGAAGCCATTCCCTGTGTCCTGTCCCTTCATCCCTTGTCCCCAGTCCCTCTCCAGCTCTCCTGGAGCCCCTTTAGGCCCTGGAAGGGGCTCTGAGGTCTTCCCAGAACCTTCTGTTCTCCGGGCTGAAAATGCTCTCCATGTTCATGGATAGGGCTGCAGGCTGTGCACACCTGTGTCAGGATGTGCCGCTGGCATTGTCCAGTTTGTCCAAACTGTCACACGAGTGCATTTCGGAATGAGCACTGGCTAATTTGGGAAGTGACACATGCTTTACTTTCACGGGGCAAATCCAGATTTTCCTGCTGAAGCCAAAAGTGTAGGCAACACAATTCCCACTGAGCACGTTGCCTCTGAGTGACAGTTTGAGTGCAGGGGGGTGACTGGGTTTGGCTGCGCTCTCTGCTGCTCTGAAAAGAGCAGTCGATGCCCTTGACTAGCAAGTGCCACATGAGTGATAATGGCCAGAGGCCTGGTCACTCCTCTCAGCCAGCCCCTGTGGGTCTGGCCAGCAGAAGCCAGACTGCTTTGGAGACAAGCATCCTTAGGAAATTTGTGTTGCTGCTCCATAGGAACTTAAATTTTAAGCCTCTCATCTGTCTCAGATCCAGAGCACAGAATAAACCGTGACCCTGGGGACGTTCTGCAGGTTCCCGGGTTGCTGTTTGTGCTGTGGATCCTGGTGTAGGGTGAGGATGGGTTTTGCTGCTGTTGTCAGGGAGAAAATGTGGGAGAGCTGAGGCTGCTCACACGTCTGTGTGTCGGTGCAGCTGTTGGTGAGCGCTCGTGTTCGTGTCGGAGCTGTCTGGGGCGGGAAGGTGCGTGTGGCACCGCCGAGGTGTGTGTTATTCTCACATCCCTGCTGGCTGCAAACAATGTCATGTCCCTACCTGGACTGCAACGTGACATACACCTTAAAAACAGCAGCAACAACAGCTCCCGAGCCACGGGAGAAGGCAGAGCTGCTCTTTTTGCTCATCAGTTAGGAAACCCTGCCAGCCCCAGCAAAGCATGCCGGGACCCAAACCGGCTTTTGGACTGGGACTCGGAGAGTGAGAGAGGAGCAGTAATTTGTTTGCCATTGCCCTCAAGCCAGGAAATCCAAACCTCAAGCATTTCCCAGGCCACAGCACACTGGAGTGGAGAGAGAGTGTCAGGGAATGGCTCACACATCCCGACAGGAGCGCACGCACACGCGCGGAGCCAGCGCCGGGAGAGGGGGATTGTTCCAGCACCACTGCGGTTAAGATGCTGAGACAATCTCGAGTTTTCAGGCCATAGCTGTCAGGATGCTTTGGTATATTCATCACCCCCCACTCCATGGTGATAAAAATTTACACAGCCAACGAAACGAAGATTAATTTCATGTGAAAAGCTGACAGAATGGCCCATGTCATTGCTTTATTTGTGCCAGCACTCAGTAACTCGGTGCAAGTTCCATTGAGGTGGCAGACACCCCGTCCCCTTGAGCCATCTCGTCTCCTCTCTAATGATGCCACCGTTTTGACAAAACCAAGCAACACAGCCGGTATGTGCGAATTTGGAATTAATTTTCTTCAGAAAGGTCAAGTATGTTAATGAGCTTTTGGCTGCCTGTGTTTTCTCTCTTGGGTTTTCTCCCCTGTTAATGGGGAAAGAAGGGGAAAAAAGAAATGGGAGAAATAATTACAGAAATAAAAATGAAGGAAGGAGGAAAAGAAGGAAGCTGTGCGGATTTGGAAGAGGCAGGATTGAGTGTAGCTTTTCATGAGTTCTCCTTTTCCAGGGCTGAGGCGGGCTAATTGTATCAGCTCAAGCCTGTGCAGTTTGCTTGGAGCTGTTGAGCAAGGCCAGGGATGTCATGGATCGTGGAGTTGGTGTAACCTGGCACGGAGGAGGTGGATTGCACCTCCTTTGCACTCGGGGACTGAGGGCAGCCCTGTGTGTTGGCAGCTGCCTTCGTTTTCCATCCCGGAATGGCTGAGCTCGGCTCAGCGCGGGGCTCTGTGTGCTGGGGGAGCAGAGAGCAAAGGGAGGTGAGGGAGAGAAGGAGTTCAAGGGCTTCAGCTCTTGGGGCCGTTAGTGAAAGGAAGCTGGAAGAGAGCTCAGCTGCTCTGGGGGAAATCCAGGGCCCACTAATTCATCCAGCTTAGGAACAGGACAAACAGGCGTTTTCCAGAGAAATTCTCCCGCCATGTGACTGGCACAAGATTTTTGAGCTAAGTGTGATGCCAGCCACCTCTCATCCCTGTGCTCCCCAAATTCCTGCCTTTATTTGTGCCAGTTCGAATTTGCCACTTTCTGACATCCTGATGGCAGGAGCTGCCTGGATTTCTCAAGGAGTTGGGTGGTGATCAACAGAAGGAAAGGTGGTGAAAACAGCAGATGCTGTGTCAGGGCATGAGGGAGTGAAGCTGGACTTCATCAAACATGAGCCACATTCACCTGGGTAGGACATTTAGGATAGGATTCATCGCACCTAATTTTAGTCTTCTTAAACAAAGTATCCAGACTAAATTAATTGTCTAAGTTTCCCTTCTTGTTTATGGGGAACAGTAAGGAGGAACACGTATCCCACCTAATTTAAGATGAGAGAAATTCAATTCTGGCAAGGACTTTCTTTCTCATTGAATATAAAGTGAACTTAAACAATTAGTTTGGACCGAATCCCTCCCTTTAAGAGGCTTAAAATTATGGGGAGTGATTTCCTCCTCATTCTCTTCTCCCTGCTCCCATTCTGGCTCTTATTTCCCTACACAGTCTAATCCAGCAGGCAGAGGAAATCCAGCGGGGCTCCCAGTGCCTGTGTTGGCAGGGTTGGATCAATGCTTTCACTCCAGCTTGCCCAGGCTGGCTCCAAGCTTATCCACTCCTGTGGCAATCCATGCTCTGGCTGTGATGTGGTCCTGCCTGCCTTGCTGTGCTGGAGTCAGCCCAGCACACAGATTCTGGGCATTGTCCAGAAAGCCTCTGTTGGCTTTGGAGGGTACGTTTTGCCATCCTGGCCATGGTGGGAGGAGAAATGATGTGGGATGTAACAGCGCCAGTGCCGTGTGTGACATGTTTCAGGGTGTCCTTAAGGAGGAATTTTCCTCAGTTTCACACCTCTCTCAGCTGCCTTGTGTGGGTCCCTGTGCGTGTTGGATCCTTGTGTGTTCCCCACATGAGTCACTCCTGGCTGGGGCACGGATTTCAAAAGCACACAAGTGACCAAACTTAATGATTTTCAGCTGACTCCGAGCATTGTCCTAAACATGGAATTCCTTCCCATAAAGCAGTGTGCTGCCCACGCTCTCCCCCTCGTTCCCAGGCTCTGGGGTGTGCGTGGAGGCACGTCCTGCTCTGCTCACCCTGCTGCAAGGTGGAGGGGTACTGGGGGCAGTGAGAGGAGCGTGTGGGCTGTCTTTCTCAGTTCCTTGCACAAATGATCTCAGAACATTCATGGGCATCACCAGCACCTGTATATTCTCTGCAGAAGTTACCGAGTTGCTAAGTGGTTGCTGTATTCCTCCTTGGAGGAAGTTTCTGGGATCGAAGGAAGTTATTTGCTAAGCCCTGCTAAGGTCTTTGTATAAATTTAACAACAAGTATTAATCTGTGCACAGGACAGAGTGGGACAAGAGATAATTATAATATTTCAGTCACAAGTTGTATTTTGAACTGTATATTGTCAGTTCTAGCAACAGAACATAGGAAGTGTATGCACAGAGACTGCCTCATTCATGGCCATGGTGAAGTGGGGAATCCCTGTCCTGTAGTTGCCTGGGATGTCAGGGTAAAATCTATAAGAACTTGAATTCTTAGGGAAGTTCTCACCCAGCAGCTCCCTGGGGCCTTAGCTGAACTGTGGGATATTCGGCATTTCCCAACTCCGGTGTCAAGGACCGTCTCCTCTCTTCCCAGCTGGGAGATGTGGCTGTGCACCCCTTCTGTGTCCTCCCCTCCCACACTCTGCTTTCCATGGAAAGGAATCCTGGGCATGTGAGTCAGGGAGCTGGAGCACGCCCTGGCCGTGTCACCAGTGGGATGATTCAGGACTGAGACAGCACAGCACACCTACCCCGTGATCTGCATGGAGCCCCTGGGACACTCAAAGCCACATTTGCTCAACGTGCCAAGCTCTTGAGAAAAGCCAGCCGCGTGTTTTGGTGCGTAAGTAGAAACACAACCCCTAAGAGCAGGAATGGAATCTAGGAGTTGCTCAGGGCAGTGAGTCTGCTGTCCCCTCCTAGCATGGTGTCCCTTCATCCCTGTGTTGCAGGGGTTGTTTGTGCCAGCTTCTCTCAGCTTCTGTTTCTTCCTCTCCCGCTGTTTTTCCCCTGTGTGAAAGCACTGGCGCCTATGATGGGAGGTCGCCACCGAGGTTACTCAGCTGGCTCCAAGGATTAAGACTTCCTGCTCTGCTCCAAAGAGCTGCCAAGTCCCCCCCGCTGCTCACCACAAACCCAGTGCCTGTTTGTCTCCCTCTCTCCCCTTCCCATCCCTCCTCCTACCAAGAAATCCAGATCTCTCTCCAGCAGACAGAGTGGGAGGTCGAGGCACCCCAGCAACCTCCAGATGCATTTGCTGGAGCACCAAAAGCAGTGTGGCCGCAGGGTGATGTTCTTGATGCCTCTTATCAGTGTTGCCAGGTGAACTGTCCCCATCTGTGCCTCCAGACTCTGGGCCAGGTTCCCATCAGCATCTGACCCAATAGTTGGAAAATTTTGTTTCCCCTGGAAAATGCCATCAAGTTTTCTTACCAGCAGACTGAGGGGATCCATGGATAACTGGGAAGGGATTCTTGAAAAGTAACTGAGGAGAATGTGATTTTTGTCATTAGATGGGACTTGGCACAAGGACCTGTAGCTCCCTTATGCAAATGGTGGAGGGGTGCAGGAACCTCTGCCCTGGGCATGAGCCTGTCCCAGAGGAAGCTGCCATTGTCCCAGGGACAGTGCGGTGATGGGGGAACAGCCCAAGAGGAGGGAGCTGCCTTTGGTGGGCACCTGAGCGTGTGGGAGCAGGACACGAGGAGAGCTTTAGTCACAGGAGCAGAGCGTGAACCAGAAGAGAGAAGCAAATAGAACAGGATCCTGTGAGAGGGAGACGAGATAAATACGGTGGGAATGGGGGGAAGGTGGGGTGGCTGCTCACTGTTTTTGTAAAGGGGGGATGCTGCTCCAAAAAGCACCGCAGAGATCAACCACATTCAAGTAAAAACATCATTTTCTTTAAAAATAATATAGAGGCCCTGCATACTAATGGTTCAGCAGGATGAGGAAAAGCTGCCTGCTCCACCCTAGTGTGTGCTGAGGTCAGGTGAAACCACCACCACCCTCCGGGTGGCTTTGGACACCGTGAGGGGGATGCTTGAGTTGGCAAGGATCTTGCTCTCAAACTAGAAGAGAAACAGCTGCTCTTTAGGATTTCAGCCTCTCCAGGCATGGCAGAGTCCCTTTAGCTCCTTCTCTTTGCTCCTAACCTGCTTTCATAAAGATCCCACGGGGGACTTGCCACTGTGGTGTAGGTGCTGGGGTCACCAGCCAGGAGCTTCTGTCTTTTTCCCAGGAACCGTGAGGCTTCAGTAAACACACCTCGAGGAGTTCTTTGTGAGCATCACACCTGAATTTGGCCCCTTCTCTGCCAGTTTATGCTAAATGGAGACCACAGAGACCTCATTTAATGACTGGGTTTGTGTAGGTGTAGAGCTCTTTGAGGTCTCCATAAACATGGGTGTTTATTCATTTAGATTTCATTCTGATTTTCTTTTCAGATTAATTCATTAGCAGGGAGAAAGCCAAAGCCTCACTGTTAAAAATCCAAGTCTAGTTTTCATTTTGTTTTGTTTTAAGAAATGAAAGAAGTATAAATTAACTAATTTCTACTTCTGATCTCGGTGCTGGTCCTTCAGGGTGCCTCCATGTGTGTTCTGGGGGCTCATAGGTAAGGAAAAGCTGAGAAAAGCATTGAAAGAGGAGGGCTGGGGGCAGCTCCTGCCTTGTCTGCTGGCACCCTGTGCTGGCTGCTGCTTGGGTTGTTAGGGATATCACATTCCAGGGATGCATTGCTGTGGTTAAGGGGTGAAGTGAGACAAATGAGAGGACAGAGGTTACACACATGAGCTGCAAGGATGTCCCCGTGTAGGTGCTGGGTGGAAAATCAGATGGAGTGTGTTTGCTCCTGCCCTGGGGCTACGAGCAGCAAAGGGAGAGAGCAGGGGATTTATCTAGCTGGAGTCGAATATTCCTTTGGCTGCAGCAGAGGCTGCAGCACTTCCCGACTATCGGCTGGCGCTTTCACTCACACGCATCTGTGATTGATGGGCAGAGAGTATAAACACCTCATTAGTGCCATGATTCACTGGTTAGGACTAGGCTGAGCTGTGGGAGGGAGGAGGGGAAAAAGAGTCGAGAAAGTTTAATAAAGAAAAAAAAAATGGAAGAAGGAGAAGAACGGATGTAAAGGCCACACAAATCATTCCAGGGAGTTATCTGACCTGCTTTGAAAACTTTAATTGCTGATAATGGACAACCTGTTGGGTGGTATTTTATTAACACTAATAGATTTTTACGGGATATTTCTCACATTGCTCTCCCAGAGCCTGGAGAATACATTAAATATTAAAAGTTAATGCTCTTGGTTGCTGTTTCAAGGATGCCCCACCGATAACGAGCTTTCCCACAAGTTAGAAACCGGGAGCAAACATGAGCTGCCTCTGCCACTTACGGCCTCTGCAATAATAATGAGGAGAACACTTGCAGCCCATGTGCACCTTGCAGCTGAGGTTCTCAAGCCTGGCCTAAATGCCTTGCAAAGGCAGTGCCCAGCCCAGAGCCGGTGGTAGCAGTATCTCATCTCCAATCCTGGATTTACAAAACTTGGATTCCAGAGTCCCACGCTGAAAGCAAATGCTCATAAACCCCCATGTGCTACTTTACATTTCAGTTATTCAAAGCAGAGGCTGAACTGACAACCCATTCCTGTTTCTCAGGAGAACTCAGGTCTGAAATGGGGGATATTTTTCTTTAATATGCCAAATGGTTTTCTGAAAGTGCTGCTTCCACACTAATTTGTTGCAGAAATGACCCAGCTACTTGGAACAGAAATGGAAATGTCTCTGACTGTAGGCAGCACGAGGGGTTTTGGAGGGAGCCCTTGACATCCCAAAGTCCTGCACGCAGCACTGAACCCTCAAAGTATGGAAAAAAGGTCAGGTCTGTACTGTAAAAAGATGGGTTTGAGCAGCCAGTGCAGGGAAGTTTGCTGGAGGGAAAGTGAATTTGAACCAGGATAAGCAGTAAAGCTCGTGGCGAGTCAGAGCCCTTGTGTTAGAACTGAGAAGTCCTAATGCACATCTGTGCTCACGGGGGAAACGTGGACCTGAGTGCCTCCTTCAGACACACCAGCACTGTCAGCAGCCACGGCCTGGGCCTGGAAAGCCGAGTTAAGTTTGTTTGGCCAGCCTGTGGTGTCTCTTTTGAGTCGTGTCCTCTTCCCCTGTGGCAGCAATGGCCTTGCTTTGGATCTCGCTCTGACCACTGTTTGTTTGGCACCTCCTTGTGCCAAGCCAGGCTGGGCTGGACGGCCCCGTCCATGTTCTCTGGGATGGCCCTGGTG
Organism: Ifrita kowaldi; assembly: GCA_013398055.1. NCBI lineage: Eukaryota > Metazoa > Chordata > Aves > Passeriformes > Cinclosomatidae > Ifrita > Ifrita kowaldi. The sequence continues at coordinate 138,533 of VZRS01014608.1, read as the reverse complement.
CAGTCTTGGGGAGCAGTGCAGCTTTCCAGGCCTGCTTGGCTGACAGAGCTTCCCAGGCTTCCTTGTGCAGGCTGCCAGCTGGACCTCCCCAGGGCCTGCGTTCCAGCTGCCAGGCTGGAGGCAGCCCACAGGAAGATGGGAGACTGGGAAGGAATTGTTCCCTGGGAGGGTGGGAACTCCCTGGCACAGGGTGCCCAGAGAAGCTGTGGCTGCCCCTGAATCCCTGGAAATGCTCCAGGCCAGGTGGGATGGGGCTTGGGAGCAGCCTGGGATAGTGGGAGGTGTCCCTGACCATGGAACGGGATGAGGTCACTCCATCCCTTGTCCAAAGTCCCTCTCCAGCTCTCCTGGAGCCCCTTTAGCCACTGGAGGAGCCTGTAAGGTCTTCCCAGACCCTTTCCTTCTCCAGGCTGAGCAGTCCCAATTCTCTCAGTGAATCTGGGTCCTGGCTGGATTGGGAGGAAGTTGCTTACAGGGCAGCAGGGACGAAGGGCCAGGGGACTTGGTGCAGTGTTTGTTTCCAAAGGGGTAAATCCTTTGGCTCCCATATTCCAGGATGTGCTTTGTTGCTGGACTGCTGTTCAGCAAGGAAAAGGTGTCAGTTACTTACCGGGAATTGAGTGCTTGGTCACTTCTCCCCCGGCCAGCCCATCCCTTCTCCCGTCTCCCCTCCAACAACAACAGCTTTTCCTGATTGACCCCACAGGCTTACGAAAAACCTTTTTACTTAAACGTGTATTGACCCCAGTCTTGCTGCCCAGTGAATTATGTCACAGCTGGCAATCTGAAAGTCATCCATCAGGGCTCAGACCCCGGGAGCTGTCTCCTGGTGACACAGATCCGAGCCTGCATCGATGAAGGTTGTACCAGGTGCCTTCGTGTCTCTGGCAACTGGGAGGGGAACACCCTTTGTATGGTTTTTTTCTGTCATCCCATAGGCCCTGTGATTTTTTCCTTTCCTTTGATTTGTTTTTTATTTCTCTTCCCCATCTGTCTTTGCACCGTGTAGAAAATTTCCTTTCTTGCCTCAACCTCCCTTCAAAGAGAAAGAAAAGGAAACTGTCAAAGGTGACATCTTGGATGATATTAATTCTTAGGCAGTGTTAATTTTACCAGTCTTTCCTTCCCCCTTTACTATTTGATTTTTGTGTTGATTTGTTGTTGTTGTTTTCCTGATGTGATTTTATGATCTGGACAAATGCACTGGACAAATGAGAAATTTAATGATACTGGAAATATTTCTCCCGTATTTTGTAATGCAAAGTAATTCCAATAGATCTTTTGCCCCATGACTTGGGATGTGCTGGCTTGTTGTCACTTTGTGGATGAGGGATGGGGAATACTCCGTGAAATGTGAAGCATCACCACAAATTCAATCAGCCCTTCTGTCTCTGTACCAGGATTGATCGAGCAGGAGGGAGGGAGCTCAGTCCATGACAGAGTCTGTAAAAGGAAGATCTGTGTTGTACTTGACTGAACCAGTAAAAATGCCATGAGTTTTCAGGATTCCCTGTTCTTTTGGGGGAGAAGGGGGCATAGCTTGATCTTCCTCTTCTAACAAACAAGAGCAAGGCTTGGATATCTCACACCTTGCGTGGGTGGTAAGGCCAGAAAAGGAGGGATACTTGCTTGCTTTCCCACATCTCAAAATAGGGCTACAAACAATTCTTGACTTTATTCCATCTACACTGGAATACTCTGCTAACAAAGCTGGGAAAGAAAAAGAGCACATTTTTAGTTCTTCTAAAATGAGTAGAAATACCACCTTGGTGACAGAGCCATTTCTTGTTGGAGATCTTGTAAGCCTGATTTGATATCTGTGGCACATTCCTTGGATGCGCCACGTGAATTCTTCAGCTCAGGAATGTCTTGAGTTGGGCCTATGTTACCTTTTGCTCCGTGTCTTGACTTTAGGAAGTGCAGGCAGGTAATGCTGGCGATAGCTCTGGCAATGTGCCTGATGCTGTGGCCAGGCCTGGCAAGGCTGAGCTGAGGCCGGGGCTGCTGTTGGCTCCCGGTGCCCCCAGGGAGGCTCTGAGGGGCCTCGGCACCTCCAGTGCTCTGGATGGAGATCAGGCCCCGAGATAACAAGGTGATGACAAGCACTTTCAGAAATCTTGACACACAGACAGATAAAAGAAATGCAGTAATGGTGTGTAGAAATAAATCCTTCTCATTCTGCTTTTGATCTTCTGAGTTTCTTAAATATAAGAATTTTCTCATATAAGTTGCTTACATCATCCATAAGCTTATGGCCTGCATTTTAACAGCCTTAAAAATATTACTACAAGAAATGGATTCAGGCATTTGTTTTAAAGACACCAGATTAGGCACTATCTGTATTTAGATTAAAATCCTCCCCCACAATGTTTGCAGTATAATATTTGTGGTACTGGCATGTGCAGCACTGCCCAAAGAATGGAACTGGCTGGAAATTCCCTCATCTGCATAAATGCAAATGACTAAAAAGTTGGACTGCTGGGAGAAAAATTAGTAGATTGTGGATTTTATTCTTCCTTTATTGATGTAAATTGCAAGCATGTGTAATGATACTTGTGATTTTAAAGTAGGCTGTGTCCCTTCAAAGAAAATGTGAGCTCATAAATCCTGGGAGATTAGAGATCCTGAGACCCGATGTGGCAACGGCTCCGGGTTTATGGCATTCCTCAAGACAGCCAGGATAGGATGTTCTGTGGCCTGGCTTTTATGAAGATCAAAAGGCTTGAAACTGTTGAGAATAAGATTTTCACATCATGCAGAGGGAGACACCAAGCTGTCAAATGGGAGGAGGCTCTTTGAAGTGTGGAGATAAGGACCCCTCTAACCTTCAGTCAGGTATGAAAGCCATTTCCAGCGCACGGGAGCGTGTCCTTCCACTGGACTCTTTGTGGAACAGCCCAGCTGAGTTCTTTCAAGTAAACACCTGGCAGTGCCTCAGCCACAGGGAGTGTTGGAAGAGGATTGAAAGGACTGGGAAAATGTAAAAATTAATGTACTGGGGAGGTGGGAATTATAGGTGTTAATATCTCTGGGACCAACGAGCCTGAGTCCAGCAGAGCTCCCACTCTGGGAGCTGGAGTAACAAGTGTGCTCCCCCATGGATTATCTGTGTGTGAGCGTGCAGGAGCAGGTGGGAGTGCTCCCAGAGAGCTTCTGGCTGGGAGAAGGCTGCAGAGAGACAGAAAGTAGCCTCCCACCTCTGTGTTCTGGCCAGGAAGCTGAGCCAGTGCAGGGACAGCAACTGGCTGCTGCTGCTGCTGTAGGCCAGGGAGAGCTCGTTACTGGCAGGGAAGAGCTGTGGGAGAAGCATTTGTGGGGCACAGCACCACTTTTCCAACTGTCCCAGAGCTCCCCATCCAGCACCAACACTGACATGTTTGTTCATTCCCTTCTCAGATTCCTCTGAGGGCTTGGCACTGGCAGCTGGATCATCGTGGTGCCTTGAGAAAGCACTTCTGCACAGCATTTCTCATGTAAGCAAAAGCTCTTAGCCCTGAAAATCTTCCCAAAAAAGGATTCCCCTGAGCTGGTAAGAATAATTTCTGGTCACGTTTATAAAAGTTTAAATGGCATCTAGACAAGATAAATATCCTTCATGTTTTGTCATCTTTGTGCTGATGAACTAAGGATATATTTACTCTTGTATAATGACTTTCTAAGAGAAAACAGCTAAACAAGACAGAATAAAAATAAAATTTCTTGACAGATGCTGGTGATACATGTGTTTCCTCTGTAATAAGGTCAGTCCTTGGCTGACAATAAAATAATAATTGTCCTTGGCCAACATCTTGAAAGCTGAAGGTGAAAACAGAGTGGTAGGAATCACATGGCTTTATAATTCATGTCCAAGCATTGAATTCACAACAACAAAATTTCTTCTAAAATCTTGTCCTGGTTATCACAGCTCACATTGATGCTCTCTAGGAACTGCTGTACGTAGAATTGGTCATAAATACTTTGATAATCTGGTTCTCATTGGGAAATGCCATTTCCTGTTGGAAATGGTTGAGGAAATCACAATGATTTGGTTCTTTTATGTCTTCTTGAGAGAAGAAGAGCCTGACTCAGTTGTAGTCCTAGGTTTTATTTAGGTGTTGTTTTAGGTTTCCAGTTTTTTTGCTTCTCTTTCTAGTCATGTTTAGTTGTGTGTTAGACATTTCCAATGTATTCCAGTGAGTCCAGAAGGAAATTGTGGAGGGAATATTGAGATTTTGACGGTTCTCTTCCAAAGCAAAACATAATTAATGGAAGAATGAAATTGTACCAAATGGAACTTCCATTCTTTCCCTCATCCCAGCAGTGCTGTTACACTCAGAGGCTGACCCGTGCATGGGTTACAAATATTCCAGCAGTGGGATTGCAGAGGGAGCTCCTCGTTGCTCTGAGCAGTGTTTGCTTCTTCTTCACTCCTGACTGTCCAGGTTTTCTTTGTCATCCTTCCTAAAGCAGCAATTTCCCAAACAGCAGAGCAGAGAGGAGTATGTTGTCACCCTTGCACTCAGCAGGGTAATGAATAGGATCCTGCTCTAACGGGCCCACAGGTCTGATTCACAAGGAAATTGCTGTGTCCCTGAATCCTTTTAATTGCAGGGTTTCAAACCAAAGCATGGAGACACACATCAATTATTGCATTGTCATTTAATCTGGAGTCAGTCCAGTGTGAACCCTGAGCGCCTGGAGCTGGTCCAGCCAAGTGGCAGGAGCAGGGCTCAGAGTCCTGGTAAACACCACAGGATTCCTGGGATTTGCAGGGCCTCCGTTGTGCTGCCCTTGCAGTCCCCTGGGCTGCTCTGGAGGGGCTCCTGGGTGACTGGTGATTTCATTAGGGCCTGACACAAGGGAGGTAGGAGCTCCTCAGTGTGCTCCCAGCAGAAAAGCTGCTGTGAAAAAAACTTGCTGTGGGCTTTGAAAGCTGAAGTGCAGCCAGTTCCAGCTGAGGGATGTGACAGTCACCTTTTGCTGGGAAGCTGCCATCTGAGCAATGACAATGTTGTGTGGTTTGAGGAGACAGGGAGCAGTGGGAAGGAGAAGTGTCTGGCGTGGCTGGGACTGGGCCCTGGGAGGGAGCAGCCCAGGCCCTTGGCCTTTCCTGAGCCTTCACCTCAACACCCACAGCTGGACTTGTTTCGGGGGACACATGTGCATCCCAAATTTTCTGCTTTGGCAGCTTGGTTTGGCTGGGCCATCTGGCCATGTTTCTGCTCCTTTGAAAGCTTTTCCTGATTAAACAGTCCTGGAGCTCAGGAAGAGAAGTCGCAGGAGGGGAACAGGAAGGGGGCTTGCTACGAGATGTACTATTCCCTCATTAAATAATAGCCTAAGAGGAGCTCACAGCTTGTAAGAACCAGGGAGATTCTGCTGCTAATATTCACTGCAAAGCTGCTCTTCCCAGGGCCATGCTTCCATCCCAAACCCAGCTGTGCCGTGCATGTGCTGCACAGCTCTCCCAAAGCCCTGTCACGGAGGGTGAGAGTTGGAATGTGTTCATCCAGATTACAACATCTCATCTTTTGTTTTCAATTTGTTGGGGCAAACAGCTCCTCTCTTACTATTTATGATTTGCCACTCCTGTAAGAGCCCAGCTGAAGTCACTGCACTGAGTCTGAGCTGGTTTGGTCTGAGAAATGCTTGAATTAAGAGCCCAGTGAATGTGGAGAGGAGCAGAGGAAGAGAGGGAGGTTGGTACCTGTTGTGTCCCTTGTACAGCTGGGGAGCTGAGGCCTGGCAGTGGAACAATTTGCTGTCAGTCTAAAATAGAGGTGATGGCAGGATCACAGCAGCAACTCAGCTCTTCTCTGTTCAAGGCAGAAACACCGTTCTTGACCAGCATTTTTGATGGCAGGTGAAATACCCAGCCTGAGAAACGGTTGGTTTGAAGATCAGTGATATTTATGAACCAAGTCCTGCTGTCCTTGGGCTTGCTTCTGCATAGGCATATTGGAGCTGAGGGCTGCTCTTTTCCCAGCCAGGAACCCCAGTGCACCTCAGACATCTCAGATTTAATGTTTGTGAGGCTTCTGCTCGGACTCTTCATGCAGGTCCGACCACAGACACTGCTCCAACAAGGGGGAGTCCTGGGAGAGTGTCTGAAGCATCCCACAAGGACAAAACCATGGACAAAACGGCATTTCTAGGGATACCAAACACAGATAAAGCTCCGACAGAATTAGACATTTATTCAAACTCTTCAGTTACAGGTTTAGGGTAACCCTGACTTTTGGGCACCCTACCTGAGATGTGTTAGGGCTGATGTTCAGGATTCCTGTGGGCACTGAGATCTGAGGGGGTTTTTGGGTCTGCTTGTTGTGAAACTTGTGGTCTTATCATGGACCTTGTGTTGTTATCTTGTCTTGGCAAAACAAGTGTTCCAACAGACTTCAGGAATTTACCATGTGCTTTGTTCTGGCCTAAAGTATGACCTGCCCCAGCCATGGATACAAAGCCCAACAGTCCTTTGGATTTCCCTGAGTAATGGCCTTACATGGCGAGTGAGAAAATTCACAGTTAGGTTTGTGTTCTCATGAGGAATAGCAATCATTAAAACCTGGGGACAGGGAGGTATAATTAGTGAGAAGGGCTAGGGTACTTCAGAGGCAGGTTAAACCAAAGCTGGCAACAAGGCATTGCTGTCATTTGCCTATGGACACAGATTTTGGGTGAAGTGAGCCAGCAGCCTGCTTGGGGTGACAGCCTGGTGTGACACACTGGTGGCCAGGAGGTAGAAACAAACAGCAGTAGTGGTTGACTTCGTCCCAAAAGAGTAAGGAAATACTCAGATAAAGAGATGTGACCCCAAACACCAAGACATCAACTTCTCTTCTTCACTCTGCTCTCAGTTTATTGTAAGGATGTGGCACAAGTGTCTTTACAAATCTGTTACAAGCCACGGATATTTTCATCTGTCCAGCACTGTGGTGTGGTAAGAAGCAATACAAATGCTGTGTGCTATTTGCTAAAGGAAAGACTGGAATGAAAACCTCAAATGCAAGATGAAGCAACCCTGTGGAGGCTACACCACATTCCAAGAGGCTGCCCATACCCATCTCCCAAGGGTTAGGACTGTGCTATTGCAATTCTTCATGAGATCTTTCTTACACAAGCTACAAACCTTGTAACATCTCTCATTCCCTTGGTCCAGACTAGGAGCAGCTGTTGGGAGAGGATCCAGGCCTGTGTATTACACTTAGAAGAGGGTGAATGTATAAATCCCCCTTCTTTCTGTGATATACAGTGTATGCACCTTATTATCAGAGAGAGATCCAGAGCACAGGGTAGAGTATAACCAGGATAAAGCAGGGCCTTGGGAGATTTCTCCCCGTTCAGAAAAGCTGAAAGAATTTCATTTGGAAAGCCAGACTTGAGAGGAAGAGGACAGGAGCGAGGAAGGAGGAACCACTTTAGGTGTAAAAATGTCTGAAGGGAGTAGGGAAGTGCGAGGTTTCGAGGCTGTGTGAGCAAGTGTCATGTGCAAGGATAGGAGAGCCTGGATTTGGGCTAGAGACGAGCCAGCAGGCTCCAGAGTCCTTCCTAGGTCTGCCTGCTACTACAGCTAACAGTCATGTCAGTAGGGTTTAAAAGGTGCTTCAGAGGAATTGGGAAGCAAAGACAAATAATGTGGGTGTCTGAGGGAGGAATGGAAAGTCCAGTGGTTACTGAGTGAGGCTTGAGTGTGATGAGAATCCTGGCTGTGCTCCAGTACAGGATTTCCTATCACATTAATTATATTGCAACGGGCTCCGGGGCTTTCTGTGATACAGACTTGGTGCATCAAAAATCCTACACAGACACCAGTGGTGGGGTCGGAGAGAAACTTGCTGTGTTGTCTCCCAGCCTTCCACAAAGATACCCTCAAAGATGAAGCCTGAGATTCCTTGGTGCTGTTCCCTCTGTGCACGTGGGCAGGAAGTGAGTGATTCACAGGGGACCAGGAATAATCAGCTCTGGGAAATATCATGTTCCTCCCAAAAATTAATTCAATCCCCTTCCCTTTCCTTAAAATCAATATGCTCTTGGATGGGATTTTTGTAACACTGGAAGGTGTTACTTGAGAAGTGTTTCTTGCTTTGAAAATATGGAAATATGGTTACTTAAACCTACATGAAGATACTGGGAATGTTGTGGTGCTGTCACCGTTTGTTGTGGGCAGAGCTCCTGGCAGGTATCCCATGAAATTGTATCTGTTCAAACCACGAAAGCTGAGGTGAAGGCTTTCTCTCTCCCCTCCAACTCTCTGTTTTCCCCTCCATCTGGGTGCACTGGCTGGCAAATGCCCTTGAGACCATGGAAGGACGGAAAATCAGTGTGCAGAGAAACAAAAGCAAAAGCCAGACAGTACTGACAAACAAAAGGAACGAGCAAGGAGCTGCCCCAGCACAGTCTCGTAGTGAAGAAGGAGAGCAAGGAGAGCCTGATGCTGAGTTTTCCAGTCCTGACTGAGCCACTCCTGCTTTTTGTCACCTGGATATGAGGTAAATGAGGTAGAGCATCTCCAAACAATGCCTGAGTCACCTTGCTGGCTTCTGTAGAGGGGAAGATACGGGTGTAACAAGCACCCTTCCCTGGGAGGGGGTGTCAGGCAATGTATGGAGCCAGGATTGCCTTAGGCCTGTGATGTGAAGACCTTAAGGGACAGTTGAGGCAGGAATGAGGTTGGGTTTAAAGTCTTCTTTATCACTGAAGTGTGGAGGTGTAACCTGAGGAGGACAGAAAGCCACCAGAGTCCTGGTCATTGTGACCACAGCACTGTCGTTCTCCTTTGTGCTAGAGGTAAAGACTAAAGCTTCATGCTGGCCAAGGAATTCCTTAAATCAGGAATTAGTCTTAGGAGACTGATTCCAGATGCTTTTTTCCTAACCAAAAGTACACAGAAAACATGAAAATCGGATCCCATCTGCCCTCCCAGTCTGGTGATGCATTGGCTGGAGGACTTGGAGCATCCTCTACTTGTACCTCCTCTCGTGTGGCCAAAGCAGGGTTAAGCCTCCTGTCCCTGTCTCCCCCTCCAAAAAGTGCATTATGGGATTCTCTTTCCTGCCTCTCCCTCCTCTCTGCAGAGCTGTGTGTTTGAAATGATATCTATTTCTCTTTGTGACAGCACACCGTGACTGCCGCCTTGACACTGTGCCGAGCTGACATCGCGACCGGTCTGACACTGATGCCTTTGGGCAGAAATCAGAGCCGGTTTGCTCCACGGCCCCGTGCAGCCACGCCGCCCGTAGCGCCTCGCAGAGCGCCCCGTGCCCTGCTGGGGAAAGGGAGCGAGCACGTGGGCCCCAGATGAACTCCGGGAGGAGCGCAGGCGTTACCCGCACTCATCCTCCTGCTCATTTTCAGCTTTAAGTGTTCACATTCACACGGGTTTGTTTATTTTTATTTTCCCCCCTTTTCTCTCCCTTTTTCCCTTGCCCGTGAGAGGGTTGGTTTCCTGTTTCTCCCCCGGCTGCAGAGTCCTTGGGGAGCTGGCTTTCTGTGAGCTGGGAAAGGAGCGCACAAGCATCTGATCAGCCCTTATTAGTGTTGAGAAAGATCTAATGGGTCCTGGCTTCTGGGACCATTACCTGTCATTTACTTTTATTAAGTCAGTGATGAGAAAGTTTAAAATTAAAGGCTTTGTAAATTGGATTGCAGTTCTAAGGGAAGGCACCGAGCAGGAAGGCAGTGCCTAAGCTTGCAGATGGACCACTGGGAACAACACCAGAGCAGGGCGTTCCTCTTCAGCTGCTTTGACAAAGGTCCTGTGCCAGAGCATGGGGAGAACAAAGCCTCGGGGTATCTAGAAACCTTCAGCCATGTGAACCGTGTAATCCCTCCTTTGCCAGGCTACTCAGGTTCAGACCTCCTGCTCAGGAGGAAGGGCGGTCTTCTGGTGGAGCCATTACCCAGGCTGGGAGCTCCGTTCTGGCAGAAATGATCCCAGGCAGGTCGTGTCATCTCCCCATGGTTCTGGTTTGTAAGGAGAAGGACCTCATGTTAGTACTGATTTTGTTTCCTACCTGTTGCCTGGTTTGGGCACTCAGCTCCTTGGCCCAGGTACTGTCTTTAACTCTTGTGCTTAACAACAGAAGCTCCAACTCCTGTGGGTCTTCCAGGCAAAAATAAAGACTTTTGTTAAGTCTGTAGGAGAGAGCAAGTAGAAGGGATGAGCCACCTAGTTAAGATAAACATCCTAGGGGTTGTAACATTGTTGTGTTCTCTGCTTTTGAGACTTAATCTTTGAATTAACCACCCAAAGACACTTGTGAGTGAAACACCCCAATTGCACTAAAGCAAGGCAGCTAATTATGGTGTGACAAGGGAAGCTCAGGGGCCAACCCCAACCAAGAGCTGCTGTCACTTCTGTTTTCTCAGCTGAATAAAAGTCTCGTGGTGACATTGCTCTGATGAGAAGCAGCATGAACTGGTGGTTGTAAGTACAGTTTGGGAGTCAGAATTCTTGGTTATTGTGTCTCAGTTTGACTGGAGTGACATGGGAGAAGTCACCTGAGGTCAGGATTTTAGGTTGCCTCCTGCCCATCCTTGCATTGTTAAATACACAAGCGGTGCTTACACGGCTTTGCAGGAAGATTTGAGGTCCACACTGTGTCTCTGAGAGAGTACAGAGCTCCCCCAAAGCACAGGGCTTACCCAGTTAGTAGGAGATGGCAAAATTAAGTGTTTGTCTCCTGAAGGGAGAATGAAACAGAGATTCCCTTTAAGCTCATGGTTTCTTGGGAAGGTTTCCCTCAGGTTCTCCCTGCATGGCTTGGCAGTTTTCATCTCCCTGTGTTTTGCCTGTGTTGTTGTTGTTGTTGTTGTTGTTGTTGTTGTTGTTGTTATTACATCACGCTGTACTTTTAACAGAAGTGAGATTTGTGAAGGTTTGGAAGGGATGCCCTCTGCCCATCCCCTCTAACACCCCTACAGCCGAGCTCCAGGCGCGAGTCCCCACTTTTAGGAAGGTTCCCCTGTTTTTAAAGAACCACGACTGAGAGCAGAGGCTCACACCATGCAAATCCACACCTTTCACCTTCTTTCCCAGAGAGATTCCAACCACACATGCAGGAGGTGGGGAAATATACCCAGAGGAAAGTGGGACAGGGAGGGATGGCTAAGGAGGGGCAGGGAGTGGGCACTTGGACACCCCTGGGCCCAGAATTCCTGCCAGGGGAGGCCAAGCGTGTGTTAACTCCAGGCTGTTCTTCCTGTCTGTCCATAGGCACAGCAGCTCCTTGACTTCAGCTGATTGCCAGGTTCCCTTGAAGGAGGAGTGATGCCTCTCCCAAGTTTCTCTGCTAGGGATGTGAGGAGCTGATCTCTGAGCTATTCAGTGGTTTCTTACATCATTCCTGTGTTCCCAGCCGTGCCACTCGACCACAAGGCTTTCAGAAGGTAATCTGGGGAGATTTTATCAAATGTAAAATGTTCCTAGACGTTACTGGAGCCATGATGTAATGATCCAAGGTTTTTGTTCTTTAAATTCCACTGAAAAAACACAGGCCCCAAAAAATTGTTGCAGGGGAGCTGATGAGTTTTACGAAGGAGGCCGAGATCTTGTGCTGGACTGAGCCATTCTGGGGCAGTGGTGGGAGAAAAGGTTTCTGTAGGTCCTGTGTTGCTGGCCTTGTAAGGTCTGGACTGAGTCTCTGAGGAGGGCAACAGCCTCTTCACATCACCCACTGCCTGGTTTCTGCTGCCTGCTGGGAAGCGTTGTCAAAGGAGAAGGCAGCAGGACCAGGCTGCTTTGTACCTGGCTGCTCCCAATTTCACAGAATCATGGAATAAACTGAGCTGCAATGCTGGGAGCTTTGGTATTTGTTGTAATGGCTGTTGCCATTTTTGTGAAGACAGTTCCAGCTCAAAATCTTGCACAAAAAGACCAAACTCGTGGTCCCCTCGAGTAACAGAGCTCTCTCAGGATCATCCGTGCTGGGGCTGAGGACCTGGTTTACAGGATCTCAGTGCTTTGAAAGGCCTTTAAACCCTTTTGGAGGGACAGTGATGCCTGAGTGACACAAAGTCTCCCTGGCACATTTCTCTCTGCCAGCCCAGGATGGGACTGTCCGTGCTTTGATGCTTTGGATTTCAGTACCTGTTGAAATCCCCTGAACAAATGATGCCGTTAACTGCAAGGCCTGGCTTTGATGAATGGTGCACAGGGGACAACATTCCATTTTGCCTGGGGGCAGTAGGTGGGGTGGGGCGTTTCGGAGTGTTCAGTGATGCAGGAGAGGTCCTGGGTGTTGCCTGATCAAGGGGAAGTTGCTTCCTCTCTCCAGGGTGCTGTAAAGTCAGTGTCAAGTCACTGTGGCATCTGGGTTATGTCACCTGCTGAGGGGGCTACCCTTTATACATCAGATTTGCTCAGACAAAAGCCAGTTCAACCCTTTATCTAGAAAGCTTTTAGAATTTCTCTAAGGGTTACAAATAATTTTGTCCTAAATGGCTTCTGCCTGCCCCATCCCCAGGCCACTGGGCAGAGCAATGGGTTTGGGGTTCAGATGAGACACAGGAGTTGGGGGAAGGCTATGGGGTGTTCCCATGGAGAGCCCCAGCATCCTACCACCTTTTTTTCCCCATATCCTTTCAAAACTCCCAAAACAAAAGTTGTTTTTTTGACAGTGTTACAAGAAAGGCTTGTTCCTGAAGTGATAAAAAAATATTTTTCCCCAGCTTTGATTTAGTTTGTTATTTGGATCATTATTTTGGTGCTGGAAGATCATGTTCATGCCAAGAAGTTGAGTTAATTTTGGGGGCACCTGAACGTTTTGTTGTGTACAGACAGCACCACTTGTCCTTTCAGTCTAATTAATTGCAGCCATCTGAGAACATCTCTGGTGGGTTTTCACAAAGGGCTTCTGGACAGGATAAAGCAGTGTTAGAAGAGTCTCCTTCTGGGACAAGAGGACTGCTTTCAGGACTGCTGGGTGATAGCTCTGTGAGCTGATGGGGTTGGTGGAAAACAAGACCATTCAAAAGGGAAAGGAAAAAGAAAGAAAGTCAAAGACAGTGCCATCAAAACTAAGAATAATGGGAGGAGAGTATTCACTCCTTTTAAAGCTCCCAAAGTGACAAGGAGCAAATGGGAGTGCGTGATGTTCCCTTGTGGTCAGGAGGGATCTCAGCAAAGACAGAAGGCGTGATTCTCTTTAACCCAGTTTGGTTTACACTGGAGATGTTTACAGGAGTCACTCATCCATGTTCCAGTTTAGTGATTCACTTTAGGATAGACTGAATCACACCTCAGAAATTTCTTGTTGCTGACTTTAAAGGTTTTCTGATAATACTGGCTCAGGTGAAGAGATCTGTGCTGCATCCATCTGCCTGGAATTAGACACAGGAACAGTCAGGTTTGTGCACATGGTTACAGTCAGGTTTGTGCACATGGTTAAATACTTGCATATAAGGGGAAACTCTGGGTACCTGGTACTCAGGTAACCCTCAAAACAGGACAAGGAGTGAAGAGGCAGAAGAAATCCCATGCAGATCCTGAGAACATACTGTTTTTTAAACTAAGAATTTTAATTCTTTTTTTAAACTAAGAATAGAGTTCTATGTGTAAGAAATTTCAGTTTAACTTAACTGATCTTTCCCAATGAAATGACACTAAAAAATTTCCTGAGCAGCTCTTACAAGGAGGCTTTAGAGTCAGGAGGACTGGCAAAACACTTCAGGTAGTGAGTGTGAAACAGGTAAAAGGAACTAAGTTGTGACCTGAGAGGTTGAACAGATTGCAGAAGGCACTGCCAGGGCATGCAGTGGCCAAAGGCACAAATATGTTGAAGGTACCTTTAGGAGTGCAACTGGAGGGTGTCTCCAGGGATGGTTGTGCTGGCCACCTGATGGAGGAAGTCATTAAACAAATTACTGTAATGGAAGCCAGGTAGAGCAGGGAAAGGTCAGCCCTGGGAAAACCTGGGTGTTGCATTCTCCTTCACACAGTGGCTTCTGGTAGAGATCAGTATTGAGCTGGATGGATTTTTGGTCCAGTGGCATTTCTGATGCTTGTTCCAAGGATTTTGCACCTTGAGACAGTACTGGAAGGGGACACAGGGTTTGTCCAGGCTGCCCTTGAGCCCTGTCTGCACACCCTGACCTGCACGGCCTGTCTGGGATGGGACTTGTAGTGCTCAGACACCATTTCTATATCCATGTAGGATTTAGGGGATCCTACCCTCGTGCCAGGGCATGCAATGGCCCAGACCAGGCAATCTTCCTTGTGTTGGAACTTCCCAAAGATTCCGAGCAGGGGATAAACTCCAGCACTGTGTTTTCCAAACAGACGATGGAACCAGGAATTAGAGACAAGTGTGAGCCCTCCTGCAGCCCCTCCTGTCCTTTGGGCAGGCTGGTGCCACGGGTTGCTGCGGGCAGCTGGGATGTCTGGAACAGGTTCATGCGAGTCCATGGGGTTTGGATCCCGGCGTGTGGGAATTCCCTCCTGCTCTGCTCCTTCTCCTGCCAGGCAGCTCCTGCCTCCACATGGTGACACACACACACATCCTCTGCAAGGGTAACGGAGGAGGATGTTCTGATTGGGATCCAAAATTGCTCTCACAGTAACATCTTCTGATGTTTAGCCTTCCAGATGGGGCAGGATCTTAACGTCTAGCACAGAGCTTCCGTGCATAAACCACTAGAAACCACTTATTCTGTTAATTCAAGGCAAACCCTGCTCTCATCCTGCTTGGTTTTACATGTGATTAAATCCATTGATCCGGTTTCTGCCTTACCACACTGGAGTCTTCCAGCTGAGGATCTGTTTCACACCTCCCAGCTGAAAGACACCCATCTTAGGTGAGCACACGCCTGCAATCCAGCCTGAACAAGGGATTTGAAGCTGGGCCTAAGAGTGGGTGAAACCTGGTGCTGAGCGGGCACATTAAGTGAAAAACACATAAAAAATAGGTAGGACATAAACTTGGAGCCAGTGTTTGCTACATTTTTATGTGGTTATATGGCAGCTGTCTGACCTCCTCACCTAATTTGCAAATAATCTTGTCAGGACAAATTAGCCCATGCTGAGCCTGTGCTGTTGAGTGTAGATGGTTATCAGGACTTGCACTGGTGAGTGTTAAGGTAGTTCTGGTGTCTGCAGTGCAGTGGAGTCCCTGTGGCAGTGACTGCAGTGCAGAGAGAGGCCTTTGTATTAACCAGAAGGAATATGCACAAGTCCTCTTTGACAGAAACCTGGAATTAATGGTTTTCTGAGCTGGTTTCTTTCGGGCCATTTTCGCTACAGGGGTGAGCGTTGAAAATAAAGATTTAAACTCCATTTTTAAAGTGCAGCTCTGAACACTGTGAATTGCTTAATTCATCTTAATAGAGGTGTTCACTCTGAACCCAAAAAGCTTTTAGTTGAGATTTAGCCTGTGGTTTGATATTACAAATTGCTTGGTGGTAACATTGGTTTAAGACACTGCTGTCTGCTGGCCTCTTGTTCCTGCTGCTCTGCTGGCACAGCCACTCCTGTGGTTGGGAACCAGGTGGGAGGAGCCATCTGGCTTAGAAAGGGGGAAAAAAAAGGTTTCATGTGTTTGGTTTTTTGTTTGTTTGTTTGTTTAAAGCAGGAAAGTTCCTCTGTCTGGTTCAGTGCCTGGTCACGGCGAGTTTTCCTGGCACAAATGAGTGGAAAGAGCACTTTGGCATGGAGAGGAAATGAGGAGCAGAGGGTGAAAGGTGAGCAGCAATTACTGGTGCTGGGAATGCCCCAGTGTACTTTAATATCAGCCCATGATCTGCAGCTGATCTCAGCATGTGAAAAATGCTCAAATGCCTTTCAAATTGTCGGGTTGAACCTGTGCTTCTCGGTGTCCTGGCAGACACTTCCCACCTGTGTCCTCATCTCCCAGCCTCCAGCCCAGCTCCTGTGTCCTGCGAGTGCAAAACCCTGCAGCCCACTGGGACTGGAGGTGTGTGAAGGAGCACGAGGACTGGAGCTCAGTGACAGTGTAAGTATCAGCTGTCAGTGCAAGGAATGCTTCCTTTATTTCCAGAAGGAGTGCATTGAGAAAGAACCTGTTCTAATAGAAGTGAAAGCTGGGTTTCCACGGTGACTTTGTCAAATTTAGAAGATCTTGTCCTTTAAATCCAGTTTGCCATGGGACATAAAGTTCATTTGCTATAGACCACATCAAACCAGCTGAGTCCAGAGAAGAACATGGTGAGGTGCCTAGAAAACAAAAAAAAAATCTGTAAAAACCAGACTTTTGTGGCACTAGAAAGTGGGAAATTATTCTTATTGTAGGTTTGTCACCCCACTCCCTGAAATGGAGCTGCCTGATAAATAAATTCCCTGCAAAGACTGAAAAAAACAAGCCAACCCAGAACAGTGGAATACCCAAATGATTTGGTTAAAGAAGTATTTGTTTTGTTTAATAAATTATGATGATTTTGATGAAATTTCCCTTTGTAAATTTGAGTTGTACTTGACAGGAGGATATTGGTACCTCCAAAGCCTGTGAAAAAATGTGTGTCTGCCTTCAATCCACATCCCCAGAGCAAAACTCAAATAGTTCCCATCAGTATCTGGCATGCAAGTGGAAAGGGAAGCTTAGCAGAGTTTCTTTGGTTATAAATAGTAATGTAAGTATGTAATATATAAATTACAGTGCAGTGACACAGCTGGAAATCTCAGATCTCTCCCGTGATTAACATATCTCATTAGTGGGACTGCTGGGCCCTGGAGTGTGGTGTTTGCTCCGGAGCTCAGTGGGAAACTCGTGCGGGCAGTGGGAGCCCCATTTCCCTCTCCATCCTCTCCCTGCAGTGCCCAGTGCTGTGAGAAAAAGCAAGAGATGGAGAGAGGAAGCTCAGCTTTCTTGCCAGTGACACAGGCAGAGGCAGCTCAGGGGAATCCTGCCCAGCAGAGGTTAATGTGACCCACATATAATAGTGTGAAAAGATGCCACTCTGCGCCTTTGTCAAAGAGGCTTCTCCTTACAGCCCGAGCTCCCCAGTCCCCAGCCCCTTCAGCAAAGCACAGTTTTCTTGCATTAAATCACCACTGCCCTCTTGCCAGCTGCTTAGAGTTTGCACATTATACAGAGGAGATATCTAATATATATTTATATATTTTTAAAATGTGACAGATTGTCTTGTAACATATGTGGTACTGCCTTGAAATGAGCTCCGTGCATGTGATGGCCGAGCCAGCGGCCCCTGTCTGTCTCTGTGTCTCTGTGTGTGTGTGTGTGGTTTGTGTTTTATTCCTTCTGCTGGAAATCTGAGAGCCTGGGACATCGGAGCTTTTCATATTGCTTTTTCTCTGAAATATTCATGACGAGTTGACGACCTTGATTCTTTGATACCTGCCATTTATTTCTGTGCCACTGCTGCTAACTGCTGCTAAGTACATATGTCAGTGCCATGGTTGAGTGAGTGGGATGATAAGGAGAGGGAGGGCATCTCCGGGATTCATGTGCTGGAATAAGATTACTTTAGAAACTCTGGGGGCATTTTAGGAGCCTGCCATGCCATTTTATTCGCCCCACTTTGCTTTTTCTGACTAGAGCCCATTTTCTTTGCTTCTCCTCCAGCTTCTCCTTCTGACTTGGAAATGTGCTAGGTTGCTGCTGCTGTTCTCAGAGATGATCCTTGGCTCATTATCAAGTGAATTGCTAATGAATTGGTTACATTTTTTAAAAAGAGATGTGAGTCTGGGGACACCCAAGGAATTCTTCCTCAGCCAGAAACAGATCCTCATTGAAATGGACTCCAGGAGGTTGGATTAGATGATCAGGGCATTTTGGTGCCCTTAAAGGCAAGGAAAGATGAGGGTAGAGCAGAGGAAGATAAGAACAAGAGCAGGCAAGCAGGTAAGCACCAGTATCACCTTGTAAGCGTGACTTTTAAGCAGGCAAACCTCGCTGATGTTTGTGAAACCATTCTTTGGAAGGATTCTAACCTGCCAGGCACAAGGTTTTGGGGGTGGGGGGTAAAATCAGTGACAAAAAGGGTTACAGAAGTGACAAAATAATGAAATATATGGGGAAAGAGTTCCTGTAGGAAAATCAAGTGAAATCCAACCTGAAGCAGTTCTCACTGACATTGCTGGATCAAGGGGCCGGTGTGGTTCCTTTGGACTGCACGTTATTCCGTGGGCTTTCAGAGACATAGCTGGTGTCAGGGCCTGGGTTCCTCCTGCTGGCTTCAGTTGATCAGCTGAAAGATGGGATTGGGAGACCCTGGGCTGGCTGACCTGCTGTAGGTTGTGCTGTAGGGGTGATCTGGGGAGTGCAGGCAGGTGCTTTCACCCTCGTTCAAGCTGGGCTTTGGATGGAAATGGGAAGGATCAGACGGAGTCAGCTGGTCCCTGTCTGTTGGATGCTGAAGGGACTCTGCTGGGGAGATGCATTGACAGAGTTTTCCTTCACCTAAACTGTGAAGTGAGGGAAGGCAGAGCAAGGGAGACGATGGAGAAGAACCTCTGCCATGGATTCTCTTCTCACCGTATTTCATACAGAAAATTGCAGCACTGTCTCTTTTCTGGCCTATCACTTTCCCCTCTCAGAAGTCACAGCACATGGCTGTACTGCAGTGTACATTCTCCTGAAGATAACTTCCCTTCCCTGGGAGAAAATATGCGGAAAAGGAAGAGGACACAAGGATGGAAGTAAAATTAGCAAGGCCTGAGGGGCTACTGCGTGTGCTTGTTGAGCTGCAGCATCCTGGAGAGGCAGGAGATAAGGTGGCTTGGGGAATGCAGCCCAGCCCAGAGAGGCATTTATTTAAGATTGATATCAAACCTTGGAATTGTGAGTGGGAGGATTTTTGAGGAAGGAACAGGATGTTGCCAGGAGGGAGGGAGGCTGGCTAGAATGATTTATTGTGAGGGTCAGTGGCAGGAAGTCACTGGAGATATGGGATGGTCTGAAACGCAGGCCAAGGAACCCGTGTGTGGACACTGTTTTATACTCGGAGATTCTGGCTCCTCAGAAGAGGGCCAACAGAGTCACTGGGTGGTCTAATTTAGGGTCATCCTTGGTGGTCCTGCATGCGTGTGTTTTGGTCAGCCTCCTTGTCTCTGTGTGTGTCTCCATGTGCACAGTGACCCGTCCTGCTCTGGGCTCTGTTACAGAGGCTTCCAGCACTACAAAACATTTCACTGGACTTGCAAGAGAGATTTCAGGCCTTTTTTAAGGCAAGAAGTCATTCGGTGCTTACACAGATAACTGTGCACATGGGGCTATGAAGCAGTGATGTTTATCATTAGGCTTCCCTCCTCTGGTAGGAGAATTCCCAGGGACCAAAGAAACGAGAAGACTGGCGAGAGCAGAGGAGCTGTGATCGGGAACGACCTCTGGGGCTGCCAACAGCATTGGAGAGTTCAGCTGGATGGGAAGCTTTAACTGGTTGTCAGTCTGAAATCTGCAGCTCCATGGCATTGTACCAGGCCAGTTGTCTCGAGCAGGACTCCTGCAGGCATCGTGCTTTTTGATACTGATGGCTGTAAATAAATTATTGATACTTAAGCACAGCCATCTTCTGTCTAACCTACTTCTGAGTGCCACTCGTGTGTTGTGCTGTCTTGTGACTCGGTCAGACCTGGAGTTCTCTTGTGTCAGGAGCAGTTGTCCTTGCTGAGAAGAGAGATGTTGTCCCAGAGAACCCTCCAGCTGAACAGGAGTGTGGAAGGATTTCGGCTCCCTGGGAAATTCAGTGCGGTGGAGAAGGCAGCAGTGCTTTGGAGTGAATGAGAGGGTGCCCTTTGACTTCAGGTGACCTTAAATGACTGTCACAGCTCACACAGATCTTCTTCGTGGGGGTGAACATCCAGACAATCCTCCGGTATCATCCAGACAATCCTCCGGTATCCCTGTTCAGCCTCTCATTACTGCACACTGGGCTGTGTTGTGGTTTCCCTCAGTGCATTCCTCCCCTGCTGCTCTGCCTTTGTTCCTTTCTGCAGCTCTTCGGGCTGTCCCTGCTGATAATGGCTCTGATTAGATCGACACGAGGGGGTGACATCTGAGCTTTTCATGCTGTCCTTTTATCTAACGTCCCCCAGCCCGTGGTCCTGTTGTCCCTGCACAGCTCGGTCTGTGGTGATGTTCACTCTCCTGCCTACGCTCAGTGAATGATTTATCATCTGTTATCAGTAGGACTCTGTACAGTGTCCAGGGACAATATTTTCTTCCATCTGGTTCCAAGCTGGTGGAACACCCTTCCATATGGTTTTCACATGTGGTTCTCCCAGTACCTCCGTTCTATTTTTTCCCCTCTGGATTCATCATTATGCAGTTTGTCCAACAAGTACACTTTGTTTCACTTTATAAATTAACCACATGCATGAATTAAAACTTCAGCAAATGTGGATATTTCTTAAATGACAGAGAAAACCTTCACAGCTGGGTGAATCCATCTTCTGGGAGAAATATCCAGTCCCACGACACACTGGGAATTAATTGCTACAGCGTTTCACGCCGCTCTTCAGGCACACATCAGCCCGGGGCTTGTGCTGGAATTAGAATGTGTGGGGAAGTCTTTGGTTCAGTTCTGTGCTGTGAAGGTGCTGGTTGCAGTTACAGGTTCATGGTGTGGGCAGGACAAAGACCACAAAAACGTCTTTTTATGTAAATTGTCTTGAGTCACTGACAGTGATTCCCCATGACTCGATATTGGCCATTCCAAGAGCCAAACAGCTCTGTCTCACCAGTCCTCTGGGTGCTCCCACCTCCTCCATCAGGACCCCTTGCTGCTGCATTTGTTGCTCTTTGCAGATAATTTTTTTGCTGTGGTCTTTGTTGGTTTTGTGTTGTTAGACCTGGTAACACACTTTTATCTTATCTGCCTTTTTCTCTTCTTTGCTCTCCTGTTGTTTGCCATTCCAGGATAAATACGGAGCCGCCTGCCCCTGGGGGCCAGTGCACTGTGTTCCTCCCACCAGACCGTGCAAATATTTGCAGCAGAGCAGCCTCTGAGCCCCGAGACGTGAGCAGCGACACGAGGAGGTGCAGTCCAGGGCAGGAGCAAGGCCAGAGGGTGTGAAACCAGCACACGGCCCCGGGGCAAGTGACCTGGGGAGTTTAGGAAGCTCTTGCCTGGTCTCCAGAGCAACAGGGAAACAGGGAGTTGGCTTCAGGGTGTACTCCCACTGCTGGGATGTGCTCTCATGATTCAGGAGCTGTTTCTTCAGAAAATCCTGCTTCTGAAGTGACTGACACCTTAGAGCTGCTGCTTCTGGCAGAGTTACCTGGAGTATCACCCCTCCTTTATGCCCCATTCAGAAGCAGAGGATCTCAAGCAGCTTGAGGTGTTTGGTGTGTCTGTCCAAGATACACAAGCCATTGCTAGTGCAGCCCTCACTCCAGGGAGCACATGAAGCAGTAATTTTTTAAACTGTTGAGGCCAATGTAAGCCAGTATTCTCACTAGAAAAAGGTATTTCCACTTTTCCATGCTTTCTGCTCTTTCAATAGCACAGATGTTCTTACAGCTCCATGGCAGTCCCCACAAATCTCAGAAAGGAGCTGTGGGTGCTGTTCCCTCAGACCTGTGCCCTGATTCCCTGGGTTGTGGGAGGCACGTTGGAGTCACTGCAATGCCCCGGTGGGGAGGTGCTGCTGCTCCCGGGGGGATGCCCGGGGCTGGAGGCGCTGCTGCGAGAGACCTGTGCTGCTACTGCTGCTAGAGACCTGTGCTGCTACTGCTGCTAGAGACCTGTGCTGCTACTGCTGCTAGAGACCTGTGCTGCTTCGTCCTTTAAGGGCTCCTCCCCCTGGCTGGCTCCCACCTCTGTCACCTCCCTCACCTTGGCTTTGCTGGCTTCACCAGGACAGTTCCTTTGTGTTGGTTTTGGGGGTTTTGCTGTTTGCTCACGGTTGCCTTTTCCCGGTTTGAAGTTTGCCGGCCCCGGGGCCAGTGACCCCTCTGGAGCTGCCAGGGTTATGGCCAGGGAGGTTATTCCGTGTCCATCAGGGCTCTTGGTCCACACTGGATCCCTCCTGAGGGCATTGATTGATGGCCCTGTACCAACCAGAGTGACCCTGGTCCGGCAGCTCCGCTCCCTCCTGCACTGCCGTGTTTGATGCCCATCAAAGAGGTGCTCAGGTCATCAAACAGCCAATTAAAACAATCAAGAGGGAGGAGTGGAAGAGGAGGCCTTAACTCTTTCCACCCCATCATAAACACCTTTGTGGAGCCAGATTTTTCTGCCAAAATGAGGGCTGAGAGAGAGGTGAAAACAGAGATCCATCTCAATAGAATTTATCTGTGGGATCTCTTTAATAATTGAGTGAGCAGAGATCAGGAAACAATTAACTGTCTATGTAGCTGTCAGTTATTTAGGGCCTGGAATGAGGCTGGATCAGTGGTCTTCCTTTCCATTTTATATTTTATTTCTGAGCAGCACATCATAAAGCAGCCCGTGAAATTCAGCCTAGGGTAATGAATATATAATAATACATCTCAAACTCCAACACTGCTTGGAAGAATTGAATTTTCTCTCATGGCTGTTGCTACCTGAAAAGGAGAAAGACATTCCCATTGCAGCTGCTGACAGCTGGCAGAAAGCAATAAATTTAGAGTTATTTAGCATCAGCTTCTGAATAATGGCATCAGAAGGACAACTTGAGGAACCTAACGAGGGAGAAGTGCTAGTGCTGGGAATGAAGAGCACCCCTGGGATCAGGGGTGATAAAAGGTCTGTGATCTGCCAGGGGCTGATGCTCAGGCCAGGGTGGGGTCAATCCCGGGTGTTTCAGTGCCAGTCTGGGGGCTGTGTTGGAAGATCAAGCAGCCTTTCCTAACATGCCAGCAAAAATGCACAAGAACCCAGATTATTTTGCCTGTTGAGCTTTAACCCACACTTACTCTGAAGTTTTCAGGTACCAGTTTTGTGGAAATGCTGTTAAAATAAAGACTGGTTGAGGGTTAAGTGTAGAGAGGTTATTTTTTGAACAACTCATCACGTCCACACTCAGTTCCTGGTCCAGACACAGAATTTCAGAGGCATTGTCCTGTACTTCAGTTTCCGGCCTATAAAAGAGGGAACAACTTCTTTTTTTTTCCCCAAGAACACTAAAATCTGTGCAACAGAATAATGCTAAAAACGATCTTGGTGTCTGAATAAGGGAAGACAAAAAAATCCCCTTCTCCCCTGCAGAAGATAGCCTGTTATGCTGGAGTGCAGCACACACTCCTCCCAGATCTTCCCTCACCTGCTTGTACTTGTTCAATTTTTGCTTTAATATCGTCATCTAACTAATGCAAAGGCATTGAATCCATTTTCTGACTGTTGGGTAAATGATGGTTAAGTGTCAGGAGATTTATTTAATTGTCTGGCTATTAAAAAAAAAAAAAGTAGGCCTGCTGAGTGAAAGCTTTTATGCTTTTAAATGAGGTATTGTTGTGATTAGAGTTTAAACAGCAATGATTTCCTCAAAAATGCATTGTCAATAATCACTGGCTTGTTTGATTGTCCACATAACTGTACCACCCTCACTGCCAAGAAACTCATCTGACCCACCAATGATAAGAACAGCTATTTTTTTCCATTAAGTGTGCAGCACATCTAATGTTGAGGGCCAGGAACATCTTCATTAGGCAGTACGGAAAGTGAACACATTGCTCATGAACCAGCCTCCAGAATAATGGACTGGAGAGACTTCAGAGGTGAGGGATGGAGGTTGTGGGAGTGGGAAAGGGGCTTAAAGCTTCACAAACCACATACAGAGAGGATTTGAGTGGGCTACGGGCAATTGATTCCCTTAAGTGTCCTTGAAGAGGCCGGTCTAGAGGTGGAGAAGCTCCAGATGACTCACTGTGATCCTGCTCAGTCTCATCACAGCATCTCCGTGCTCATGTTACTCTTTTGTATTTCTTTAATTCAAAAAGCCAACAATCCAAGGGTAATTCAGCTGGCATAACCCAAACCCACAGCACCAGCACGGCAGGTTGCTGGGGCCAGGTGATGACCTGCAGGTCAGGTGGCTGCTCCTCAGCCTACCTGGATGTCTCAGAGACTGATTTGGGAAATGCAAACAGGCCAACCCTTTTCTTTATGGTTTTTTGTCCTGTGGGAAATCCATTTCCCAAGTGAATGCCACTTCCCTGCTAGCTCTTGTCCCAAAATCTGTGCCAAGCGTGCAGCTCGGGACGAGTTTTTGCCCAGAGCATTTGCTGTTTTGGGAGTGTGAAGGGCCTATGGAAAACACGTGTTCCCACGGGCAAAGGGAGCTGCTCTTCCCTGTCCTCCCCCATGTCTTCCTGAATTTCCCATTCACTAATGTATTTAGGCACTGAGAGCTGCTGTTTCCAGGTGTCAGGCCTGGGGTGGGATTAGGGCTGGCACCCTGATACTTGAGCAGGAATATTCACTTCCCATTTCTCACTGGCACCCCCTGCTTGGGGAACCCCGGGCAGGGCCAGCGAGGAGATCCCGGCTGCATCCCTGGCAGCAGAGCAGGGCTGGTGTGAGCAGGGCTGAGCTCCTGTCCCCCTCCCTGCCCTCATCACTCCGAAGTGCCATTTAGCCACATTTTAGCCACGTTTGCTGCCTGCTCCTCGCGGCTGGACAGCGATTGCTCCCTGTTGGAGAGCTGTCAGCAAGGGCAGAGCCATCCATCCCGCTGGGAAGTCGTCTCACCCAGCAGGGGAGCACCTCTTCCCAGCCAGAACAACGGGGCTTTGACAGCCCTGATGTATTTGTTATCTTCTGTGGGGCAGGAGTGCTGCCACAGCAGGGTGAGGGGAGGATGCTGCTGGTGACTTGGAAGAGAAAGCAAGGAAAAGCACCAAGTGCCAAGGAAGCTGCCTGCAGGGAGCAGGGGGTTGGAACTGGATGGTCTTTTAAGGTCCCTTCCAACCCAACCATTCTGTGATTCTATGATGAAGGGAAAGGAGGAAAGAAAAAGCTTATTGTAAAAAGGCAGTTCCCTTTATTTATGTGCTTAACTCTTCTCCTGAACTTGAGAGCCGAGAAAAGCAAAGAGCAAGTGCAAAAGCAGAGGGTGCAGCCCAGATGGGCCGTGGTGTCCCAGCCAGGCTGGGGTTTGGGGACGGGTTTGGAGAGCTGTCACTGTGTGAAGAACACGAACCCCTCCTCTTGTGCTCCTTGTCCTCAGGGCTGGGCTCCCCTCAGGCCTTGCACCGTGATCTGGGATTTATCAGGTGCTTTTGCCAGCCCGTTTTGGGTACATTTTGCCTCTGCAAAGTATCAAAGGAAATTTCGACTTCAAGGACAAGCTGTCAGGTGATTTCAGGGGCACAGTTATGTCACATCCTCTGCAGCTGTGCCAGTTCACAGGGCTCATCCAATTTAAAGTCAGCCTCGTTACCAGGTGTGAACTCCTGGGCAGCAGTGGGGGCTGGTCAGGAGCCTGGGCTTTGGGAAGCCAGCAGCTAGTGTGGCTTCTGGGGTGATCCATTCCTTTTACTCCAGTCTTCCAAGAGTTAAATCCCCTCACAAAAATCGAGAAATTTCTCTAGCTAAAAAGTCCCTGATGATGTTCAGGTGTTTTCTATTAGCAGGAATTAAGTACAAATTGGCAGGGCCTGGGTGCACCCATAGGGTCTGATTGCCCTAACCAGCCTCACCTGGGCTCATCCACAGCCTCTGCTCATTGGTCCAGGAGCTGTATTTAAGCTCAGTCCCTCAGTCCTGTTCTGGTTTGCCAGCCTGAGGTCACTTTTGGATTTTCTCTTTGTGGCTCATATGGAGGATTCAAGTTTAGAAGTTAGATATTGGGACAAAAATTTCATAGTTCTGTAACTGGGGTGTGTCACCTCTCGTCTGTGCTGTTTGGAGGAGAGGAAAAGAAGCCAAGCTGTGGTGATGACTGAGAAGCAAACTGTATTGTTCTCAGTCTCTGTGTACCATGGTGAGTGGGAAGCAGGCAAGGGACTGTGGAGTCCCCTTAAGGGATGAGGAAAGTGTTTGCTGTGCCACGAGGAAAACTCACTGTGGGGAGAGGTGGCTTCTGCTGGAATCTGCTGAAGGACTGGCTGGAATGAGCTGCTGCTGCAGAGCTGCCCCTGCTGCAAAGGACCCAGGTGGGAGCGACTGGAGGAGAGGGAAGGCACTGTCTGCTCCTGACCGTGAGTAAGTGGGTTTTACACGTGGTTGGGAATATGGTTTGGAGAGTGTGGTAGAAGAAGCGTTGTAGTGGGCAGCAGGGCTGCAGAGCGGTGCCTCATCAGGGAGGTGGTAGTGTTCCCAGGTGGATGGACTTCTTTGGATAAACTTCTCTTTAGAGAAGTGTTGAGGGTTGGCAGTTTGTTAGCACTGAAAGGTGCTCACCTGAATGTGGTTGGAGCATGGCTGAGGAGAAGGTGCATGAGGAGCTTGCTTACCTGTGTTGAGCTTTTCTTTCTGTTGTGTTGGAGTTGGCTGTTTGCTTGGTTTTCTGGACAAATGTGGAGGGTGGGTGAAGTTTTCATGGCTGAAGAGAGACCAGATAAGTTAATGCCTCTATGTTAGACTTGAGTTCTCAAAAACTGCTTTAAAGTGCTGAGGTTGTTTCAGTAGTTCACAAAATCATTCTGGAGTGAAGAGCTGAGTGTGATCCTGCTCAGACTGGCTGGACAGCAGAAATTGGGCTAAGGGCTGTGGTGCAGAGCACAACCAGTGTCTCTCTTTGCTAGCTGTTCCTCCTTGCATCCTGGTTGTAGTGCTGAGAACTTTCTGGCAACAGAAATACTCCTGTTATTGGTGCAGCCAGGAGCTGCTGATGTGGGTTATTTAATGAAATCTTGGTGTTTTCTGTGGATTGCTGTAGTGCTACCAAGCATTCCTGGTGCAGGTGCACCTTGCTTTGGGAGAGGTGAGTGTGTCTGTGTTACTGGGGGTTTTCTAGATGTCTTACAGCAGTTGTTTTACAATATATCATGGTTGTTTTACAGTGTATCATGAATACTCGCACTGGTTTTTCCCTTTGGGGTGACCCAGGTTACTGCAGGAGCACAAAGGGGCTCCCCAGCCATTGATTATTCCAATTGCAGAGCCAAGCCTTGGGTAGCTGAAGTTTATTGGCCACTGCAGTTGGATGCATTTGTAGTATCAACTCTGCAACCCCTGCAAAGTATCTCCTCCTCCTCCTTCTCCTCTTGGCTTCCAGCTCTACAGGGGAAATGTTGTGCTGTGCTGGCCAGTTTAGGGCTTCAGGTCATCTGCACAAGTCCCAGAATCATAGAAATCATAGGGTGGGCTGGGTTGGATGGAACCTCCGAGATCATCCATGGGCAGGGATGTCACCCACTAGGCCAGATTGCTCAAGGCCCCAGTGTGTTGTCTGACAGAAATATTGATTCCTTCTAGGATTTATCTATTCAACTCTTATTTGGGGGAGTAAAAACTGTGGTGAGGGGAAAGTATGATACTGGTTTAGCTGTTTATTTTTTTTTTTAATTTTAGTTTTTATTCTTGTTAAAATTTTTATTTTAATTCACACTGAATTAATTTATTTTTATTTTAATTCATGTTGAATATCTGAAAGAAGGGGCTAAATGCAGTCCTTTGGGGTAGGAATACCTGTGTAAGCTTCTTGCTCATGATGAAATGGTTTGGAGGAGGAGGAAAGCTTTGCAGTGTGCCCTCGGGGGTGGGTTGCCAGGCTGGTCTCCTCTGGAAGGCTGTTCCACAACCAGATTGTTTTCCTTGGAGACGCTTTGTTCCTGTTGTGATCCATGCTGGGCTGTGTGACCTGGGAGTTGCTGGATAAACATCTGCACTGGGAGGCTCTCGGTGAGGGAGGCAGGGCTGCTTCAGCCTCCATCGCTCCTGGGCCATCACCAGTTCTCCCCTCACCCTGGTTCTGGCAGAGAGGCCCAAGTTCAAGTGGGAAACAGGCAGGGGTTTACTGCTGTAGCTGTTATGTGCCTGAATTGAGGCTTTGGTTTCCTCCTGCAGCCCTTCTGGCAGCCCGGTCCCTCCACAGCCCCTGAAGTCAGACATGGAAGGAGTGACTCCTCACTAAGCACGGCTTTTCCTGTGCATGGCCAGCCTCAGCCCAGCCTCTGGCTCTATCCTGCTCTGGTTTCATCCCTCTCTGAGCTGCTCACCTGTCAGAGCTCTCCTCACCCACCCCGTGGACCTGTGCTCCAGGCACCGTGTGCTGCCCTAATGGTTTGTCCAGTCCTGGGTTCTTGTGGCTGTGCTCGCTGGGCCATGCTCTTGGTTTCCTGTCGTATTTCAGGGCTTTTGATGGCAGCTCAGCTGAGGAGTTATGGAATTCATATCCTCCCTGCCTAGGAGAAAACGGCAACTGGAAGATTTAATGTCCCAGAGGGTTGGTGTAGGAAGTTGTACCAGAGGGGAGGAGGAGGGGGCTAAAGCTTGAGGTCCTTCACAAATCTCTGTGAGTCAGGCTTTCCAAAGGTTGGAAAGCTGTGAATTACCCCAGTGGGCCATCGTGCGTGGCACAGCATTACAGCACTTGCACTGAACTCCCTTCCCCACCAGGAATTCCAGGATTTAGTTGGGAGGAAATGGCCTTGTTTCATATGGTGATGGATTTCATTCACCAGCACACAATGGATGGGGAACCAGGAAAGACAAACTCGTGCTAAAATCTGTCAGCTCCTCCTCTGTGTTGCTTTGGGGTCACATTAGGATCAGGTCCTGATATCCCCAGCAAACATTGCGTTTTGGGGTTTCTGGGAGAGGCTGGAGCTGACCCTTGTGTACAACAGAGGGGGTGAAAGCCTGTTTTGGGTGGTGACTTGGTGCTGCTTGGTGCACACTGAGCAGCTTCTGGGGGCATTCTGGGCTGGAAACGTCAGCCCTGGTCGCTCATGTGCACAGGGCACGTGGTGTGTGTCAGTGACATGCTGTGGCTGGACTCCAAACGGTGTCTGAGCTCTGGTCCTTCTCTAGAGTCAGTCCTTTAATGAGGAAAAAGGTTGATTGTGGGATTTTTTTTTTCCTTTCAATTGTACTGTTCCTCTAAAAACAAAGCTTTACCATTTATATGGCCTAAATCCCAAAGGTGCAGCCTGGCTTTGTGTGGCAGAAGTTGTGATGAAGCCAAATGTCAAGGCCCAGCAAACAGAAGCTGTTGGTTAGGCACATTTTACTGTTTACACGTTTATTTTTTTCTCTTAAAAAAAAAATGTTCAGTTTTATAACAAGCTGTAATGGAACAGTAGCTTTAAGAAGATTCCTTTATTTTCTTCCTTAAAAAAGTAAAAGCTTCATTTCCCTCCCAAACTTACCAAAAGGTGTTTCAGCACCAAATTATCTTGAAGACCTCAAAAACAGAAAAAGAATTTAGCAGAGATGGAAAAAAAATAATTGAAATGCTTTTATAGATGGAAGATTTAGCGAGAGTAATTTAGGAAGAGGCAACAAAACCTACAAACCCAAATATTAAAAATGCTGGTGGTGGGATGGCAACTGTTTTTGGACAGAGACACGAATTCAGTGCTCGAGCAATAGCAACTGCTCTGTGGCTCTTGGAGGGTTTTGTTCCCCTCGTGGATGTGTTGGATACGGAGCTGTCTGGTTGCCTGTTACCAGAGTCATGTTAGTGAAGCTGCTCCTGCCACGTGGTCTGTTCTCATCTGCCTCTTCTGACAGGAGACATCAGAAGCAGGAGCAGAAACTATTCAATCATAGTGACAGAACCCCTTTTTTTGGATGGTAAAATGTTGTGTTGGTTTTGTATCTCTAACCTCCTGTTTGTCTCTCCGCTCGCTTCCAGTGCCTGTGATGAAATCCAGCACGAAGGGCGGTTCTGGGAGATTCCTGCCTGGCTCTGCAGGGCTCCAAGGGGAGGTCCCAAACCCTGACTGCTTGTTCTGGCTAGCAAGGAATAGGATCATGGAATATCCTCAGTGGGAAGGGCTCCACAGGGATCACCCAGCCCAGCTCCAGGCCCTGCCCAGACACCCCAACAATCCCACCCTGGGCATCCCTGGCAGCGCTGTCCAAACGCTCCTGGAGCTCTGGCAGCCTCGGGGCCGGGACCATTCCCTGGGGAGCCTGGGCAGTGCCCAGCACCCTCTGGGGGAAGAACCTTTCCCTGCTCTCCAGCCTGAGCCTGCCCTGGCACAGCTCCAGCCGTTCCCTGGGTGCTGTCCCTGGCCCAGGGAGCAGAGATTGGAGCTGCCCCTCAGGAGGAGCTGCAGCCCTTGGTGAGCTCTGCCCTCAATCTCCTCCAGCTGAACATTCCAACTGACCTCTGCTGTTCCTCTAGACCCTTCACCATCCTTGTAGCTCTTGTTTGGAATAGGTAGCTTAGTGGGAGACTAAGGATTGTACTAAGTTTTGGTGTGTCACTACTGGAAATGCAGGATGAGTAAGAAAATGTAACTGGTGGTACCTGCAGATTTTGTCAGCCCTCCACCAGGTGTATCTTCCCAAAAGCTTCACAATTTAGTCTCATGTACGTGGTGTCACCTGGCTGGTGGTGTGGAGGACCTGGAGCTTGTTGATAGGGTCTTGACTCCCAAACCAGGCGCTGTCCTGCAGAGTGGCCTCAGCCAGGTCCCATCACTGCTTTATGCTGCATTCCCTGACCGCAGAACGGGCCTGGTAACCAGCTCAGCTGATGTGATGAGGGTGAAAGGAGAAAGAAGCCTTCTCCTTGGATGTTTGTCAGGATGCTGACCCAGATCTGCACAATCAAAGTGCGTGTAAGCTGCAGAGGGCAGTTCCACGGGACAGCATCTGGGCACATCCAGGCTGGCAGATCACTGCTTGCACAGAGGTTACGAGCATCACTGTAAGGCAGAGAGACTGGCTGATGCTCCCTATTGAAAGGGAAGATGTGTGGCTTTTCAGGCTCAAATTCCCTGGAAGGACAAAAGGACGTTTGTCAGGTCCGAATCTATGGGTGGCAGCGTGTGGCTTCGGTGGTGTTCGTTGCAGAGTTGTGGTGGCTGTGTAATGTGTGGGTGTGGATGTGTAATACATGCCTTGAGTCCAATGCATTCCTAAGTTCTGTGTCTTTAAAATCCTGTAAGATCCTGTGGAGCAGCTGGGTTCCTGCCCTGGCTCCTCTCAGAACAAATTTTGTGTCTGCGTTGGGGTGTTACAGACTTTTTACTCACTTGACTTCATCCCCGTGCTTTTCCCCTTCTTCCTTCTCTGTCCCAGTTTAAGGGGACTCCTCCCAGTCCCCTGCCCAGGACTCAGGGGCTTTATAAGGGATTTTGAAGGGTCTTTGATGCGGATCCTGTCACTCCAAGGGCGCTGGCAGCAGTGCTGCTGCTGTGTCTGCACCGTGCCGGCCATTGCTGACATCCAACTTCTCCAGGAGCAGGATGAAATCCAAGTGGCAGGGCAGGCACCTCTGAGGAGATAGCTCCTAACTGTTCCCACAGAGCTTGAAGAAAAAGATTTGACGGATTTACAGAGGAAAATAGCTGAGAAGGGATTGATAAACACACAGAGAGATCTAACTAGTGTATCCCATCA
The DNA here is from genome assembly GCA_013398055.1 of Ifrita kowaldi. Lineage (NCBI taxonomy): Eukaryota > Metazoa > Chordata > Aves > Passeriformes > Cinclosomatidae > Ifrita > Ifrita kowaldi. The sequence continues at coordinate 107,201 of VZRS01014608.1, read as the reverse complement.
CTCTGAATAGCTGATCATAGCGAAAGTGCTTCAGGGCAGTGTCAGGAAGGATTTGTTGATGTGAACTCGTGTGTCCCTGAGAGAATCATGCTGTTTCGGGGAAGGGACCATCCAGGGAAGGTTGTCGTGAGGAAAAATGCAGCAACAGTGGGGTGGGCATGTGTGTCAGGAGCAGTTGGTGAGATGCTCACCAGTGCTGTCTGAAGGCAGAGCTGTGAGGTTGCCAGCCAGGACTTGGGAGCTGAGCGTCCTCCCAGCAGCAGCACCGAGCCAAACCCCAGTCCCCTGTGCAGGCACTGGCCACAACAGAGCCTCTGTACCAGCCAGGATCCCAGGCACGAGGAATTCCATGCTGCAGTTGGCAGTCTCCTGTGGATCCTGTGCCTAGGCTGCCCTGCAGCAGTCAGCAGTGTGAACTGGCTTAGCTGAGCATCTCTGGTATAAATCACTTCCTACAGTCCCATCAGTGCCAGGAAAGGCTCAGGGCAGGAGAGAAACCATGGCTTCTTCAGTGACCTCCAAGGGTCAGTCTGGAAGTGGTCAGAAAGGTTGGGGCAGCTCTTGCTTGAAGATCTGGGGAAGTGTCCATTGATAGGTATTAATAGCTCAAGGAGGACCCTGTGTCACCAACACCTGGGCTGAAGTGAGGACAGACTGGGAGGTGAATGGGGGTAACTGCACTAAATACTCCCCAAAATTCTGCTTTGCCTTTGTTACAGCTCACACAAACCATTGGATGCAGCACTGGGGAAGCTTTTTGCTAGAATTGGGCCAGGAGCAGAACTTTGACCAAAATTACTCGTGGGGTTTTACCTTATGTGGAAAACATCACTGTCACATGAATTGTGTCATTTTTTAATGTTGAGTTCCATTTCACCTGCACTGACATATTTGCTTGGACATTTAATGGACTGAACATATATATTCCCAGCAGGGTACAATGCTTCAAATATTTTGTTAGCATGTATCATATACTTATCAATTCTTTAAAATATTTTAGCTTTGCACTCAACTATTCTGTGTGAGAGTAATCATCAGAGTTTGTAACTTCTGGTTGTTAGTAAGGGAAAAAGATCCAAAGTTCCATACTAGGGGAAGCATCCAGACAAATACTTGTACCACACTTTGAAGATCAAAACTAGGAAGTTCTATCTAAGTGCAAGAGAACATAAGAGATATTAAGGCTTTGAAACTTTCCGAAGTGTGAGTATTTTGTGTTTGCTTTAGTAGGAGAGCGGTGTCCAGCTCTTGGAAAGCTTTCTCCTGAAACACATCTGGATTGGGCTGAAGACAGGATTGCTGGGGATATTTGTGTGCATCCAAGTAGTGTCTAATGTCTGACAAACTGCGAAGCAGGATGGCAGGCAGGGGGAGCGTGGTGTCCCCTCACCTGGGAGGGCTGAGGTGAGGCAGCCCTTTGTGAGGATGTTTTCCAGAGCTTTTGTAAACAAGCTGTGTGTGTGTCTCTTACACTTCAGGCCAGGCTAACAAATTGAGATGAGCCGCAGCAGCTCTGTGAAGGCTGGCTCTGCACACTCAGGGGCCTGAGCTGATTTATCTTGATGTTTGGTTGAATTCTTCGCATTTTGGGTCCCTTCTGTAACCTTTTCACCTCGTTCTTTTTTAAGGTGGCTGCCTGGCTGTTACAATTTATCATGAGCGCATCTCACTTCACTTCTGGCTGCTCTGACGGAAGGAACAGCCGGTCTCCGGGAGGTCAAAGACATTATTTTCCCCTCGTCTTTCTCAGTTTCCAGCACATATTTGTCACTTTGAAAAAGCATGAATTCTGGATTTGATGCACTTTAATTGATTTCACCCTCAACAAGTCCAACTGTCCATCAACCTTTCCTTTTTCTTTCCCTCTTCTCCTTCTTCGTTTCTTTCCCCTGTCCCTTTGCTTTGAGAGTGATGTTTTCACCCGCCTGCCTGTTGGAGCTCTTGCAAAGCCCATGACCCTACCAAGGCTTACTGTCATTAGCCATTGCTCTCATTTTCCTTATCCTCCAAGCTGAACTTTGGATGCTGAATGAGAATGAAGTAGGAGTACTGGCCATGTAATGATATTGGTGATGTGCTCCTTGTCAAAGTAAAAGTGGTGGCTGATGGTGCACTTACTTTGAGACAACTGTGTAGAATTGGAAATGTGAGGGAATTAATTCATTATATGCTGGCATTGGTGTTTAAAACAATTTGCAGTGTTAGGGCAGAGCTGAATGTGCTGCTGCTCTCCTGCTGGAAGGATGTGTATTCCTGGTGCTGTGTATATCCACAGGGTTGTGTGGTTGTAAATTCAGTGTGTAAAGTGGCACCGTCACCTCATAAAAGGAGACCATAGAGTCACAGAACATCCTGAGCTGGAAGGAACTCACAAGGACCACCCCAAAAATCCTATCAGATGCCATTGCACTCTTGTTTGGTGAATTCTTCTGGCACAAGTGGCGATATGGAATAAATGTGTGTGTTTAACAGCTTGTCCTTTGCACAGAAATCCTTGAAGTGTGTCCTGGAAACCAGGGGCTGCTTATAGTGGAAGCTGAAAGAGTCACGGGTGTTCCTCTGGGTGCTGTCATTACGTGCTGGATGCTGTCAGGACATGGGGCGGGGAACAGGCTTCTGCTTCCAGCAGAGCAGGGATTCCAATTTCTAAGATTGCTGTTCTAAGGTGTTCACCAGAACTCCAGAGGGAGAAGGGTGATCCTGGGGCTGTTGTGCGCTCACTGAGGAGCTCCAGCGCTCCGAGTGAGCAGAAGCGGCTCATGACACGTTGTGGGAGCGCTTCCAAGCTGTAGCCAAGGAATGCAAAGCCCGCCCGCCGTGTGCCCGGCGCTGGGCTCGGAGCGAGCCGGGAACTGCTGTCCATGGTCCTGGGTGAGCGGCCGGGGCTCGGCCCGGGGGTGCCGGGGGCTCGGCGAGGGTGGGGATCCCTCCCTCCCTCCCTTCCTGTGCCACACCGTGCCAGGCAGGCCTGCGCATCAGGATGTGCCAGCCCGCGTGGGGAGGGAACGGAGTGTTCCTCGAGGAGTTATCGAGGGCTTCCACTGGAACTTGTGGACCTCATCCTGAGCCTTTCCTTCCTTCCCCCTGCCAGAGGGTGGGTTTAGATGAGCTGTTAGGAAAAATCTCTTCCCTGGGAGGGTGGGGAGGCCCTGGCACAGGGTGCCCAGAGCAGCTGTGGCTGCCCCTGGATCCCTGGCAGTGCCCAAGGCCAGGCTGGATGAGGCTGGGAGCAGCCTGGGACAGTGGGAGGTGCCCCTGCCATGGCAGGGGAATCCAGGGCTCAGAGTAAAACATTAATAATATGATATAGAATGTTTCAAAGGACATACAAGGATTTAATTTCTTTTTCTGAGCGGGTACTGTAATTCCACTCAAATTCAGTGTTGTGTGGGGAAAACACCGTGGCGGGCTCTGAACTCTGGAAGGAGTTTGTTAATCTGCTCTAAGCACTGCATCCTGTGATTCTGCTGTTCAGCAGGAGAGGGAAAATGTACCAAGAGTGGTATTTAGGACAGGTGAGATTCCCCTTTCTCTCTTGTGCAGCCAGGCAGTGGCACAGGGAGTTTATTCCATCAGTCAAGCCCTGTGTGTGTGCTCTGAGCAAGGAACATGGAACGTTTCCTGCTGGGATCTGCATTGCCATCCCTTAGGGTGTGTGTGACACCGGCTGCAGGGCTGGCTCAGGAAATTGGGAGAGCTGAGCCCATGGCAGGCCTGGCACCCATCATTTGTGGCAACATCAGCGTGGTTTAATGTCCTTTTTTTCCTTTTTTGTGCTGGGTAGGTGGATTCTCTTGGAAGGGCCATGATTTACTGGAAACAAGAGTTTAGAATTATGTAAAATCACAGTAGAGATCAAGGTTTCCACTTGTTTCTTCATTCCAGGGCAGTGGTGGAGCCCCCAGTTTTGGGGGTTTTCAAAGATGTATAGATGTGGCACTTGGGGACATGGGTTAGTAGTGGCCTTGGCAGTGCTGGGGGAATGGTTGGACTCAATCTTAAAGGTCTTTTCCAACTTTATGGTTCTGTATTCTACCAGGAANGTTTCCTGCTGGGATCTGCATTGCCATCCCTTAGGGTGTGTGTGACACCGGCTGCAGGGCTGGCTCAGGAAATTGGGAGAGCTGAGCCCATGGCAGGCCTGGCACCCATCATTTGTGGCAACATCAGCGTGGTTTAATGTCCTTTTTTTCCTTTTTTGTGCTGGGTAGGTGGATTCTCTTGGAAGGGCCATGATTTACTGGAAACAAGAGTTTAGAATTATGTAAAATCACAGTAGAGATCAAGGTTTCCACTTGTTTCTTCATTCCAGGGCAGTGGTGGAGCCCCCAGTTTTGGGGGTTTTCAAAGATGTATAGATGTGGCACTTGGGGACATGGGTTAGTAGTGGCCTTGGCAGTGCTGGGGGAATGGTTGGACTCAATCTTAAAGGTCTTTTCCAACTTTATGGTTCTGTATTCTACCAGGAATAGTACAAACTGGGGAAAATACTGTGTTAAGGTAACTCAGCATGGAAATACTGGAGCTGGGAATGCCACAGGTCTGGTCTTCCTATCCCTGGGATGTACACTAGGAAAGCAGCAAACACTAGCACTGCATCGTGGCTGCTTACAATTAAATATCAGATAATCTCAGGGTTGTGGGAATGTTCAGCTGATATCAGAATCATTTGAAGATGTGGGCTCAGGGTTGATCCTTGGATTGGGATTTAAGTGAAGATCAGCCTTAAAACAGTCCAGTTCAAGTCTAGTGTTGAGAGGATCCAGCTCTAGGAATCCCTTTGCTGGAAATCTGGAGTTTTAAAGCAGTTTTTGTGTCCCCTCTGCTGGATCAGACAGACCTGAAGCAGCCCTTGCTCCTGAGCAGCCCTGCATCCTCCAACAGCCACACCTTCCTCTCCCAGCCCAAATCCAGGAGCCAGTGGGATGTGAACTTGCCCAGGTGGCTCCAGGGAGGCCGCACAAGCCATGGTTTGGCAAAGCTGTGGAAGGATTCAGAGCACCGATTTTAACAGATAGGCAAATGAGGAGGAGGAGGCAGAGCAACTGCATTGCACAGCTGATGATTTCAGTCTGAAGAGCTCTGAATTCCCCTCTGAAATCTTCTCTTGGGAGTCTTAGTCCTTAAGTTAAATGACTAATTAGAGCCTGTTCACACCACAGATCAGCCAAGCAAGGCAAACTCCTAAGAGCTGATGCTGCTTACTTGCTCCCAGAGGAAGCTGAAGGTCTCAGGAGCTTGCACAGAGGCATTTTCCCCCTGGAAATCTGTGCCTGCCACCAGGAGAATTTATGTGGGAGGGAAGCAAAGAAAAATCCTCCCCCACCAGACAGGGCCTGTATCAATCCCTCTCTCAAGCTGATTTCTTTGCTTTGTTCTCCCTCTGCTTGAACATCTTGTTTAGTGGGAGAAAAAATGTGAAACTAAGTGCCCCAAGCTGAGAGATGCTGGGCACCCAGCGGGCCCCTGACCTCCCTGGTAGGTGACAAATTGGCTGGCATGTCAGCTGAGGAGGGCAGAGGGGGATGGCTCGGGGGGTAAAGTTACAAAGCCAACATCTGTGCTGAGGGTCTGCATGGGCTGCAGGCCCTGCTGCTCCCTTGGGGAAGGCACGAGGGAAGGGCCTGGGGTCACCGCGGGACAGAGGCGTGGGGTGGTTCTGAGGGGATGTGGGACAGGTGCAAATATGGAAAATAGATCCTGAGGGGTTGTGTGTGGAGGGGTAGAAGGTGCAGAATGAGTCTTAGGAGGGAGCAATGAAGTGTTCATCTGTGAGGTACAAAACTCTGGGTTTGCTTTTCTTATCTCAAGGCCCCACAGGAGTTCTTCATCCCCGAGTAATGGAGGGAAGCAAAGCTGGTATTCATCCCTGCCAGTTACCAAAGTCCCTCCTCTGTCATCTCCTACATTCATATCCTCTGTCCCTGACTTGTATCTTCCTTGCTATTTAGCACCATGAGCCACTGCAAAAAAAAAAAAAAAATTAAAAATTCAGGTAGGACTGGCAGTCTGAAATCATCTGGAGATGATGTGCCACAGCTTCCATGGAGGAGCAAGAGCCTGGGCAGTGGCATCTCTCCTGCATTCAGCTGTGAGGTTTTGCCCCAAATGCCTTCTGTCATCTCAGCAGACCTCATCTTTTTGCTTTAATTGATTCTGTCTGGCTTTAATCTGATGTGAGAAGAGACCTCCCACGGTGAGCACTGAGGGCTGGTTTGTGCACGGGGAGCTGTGAGAGGCACGGGGTTGTTTTATTGAAACGGGGAGATGAGGATGTTTTGGGAAGGGCACTGCCTTCTGTAAACCCATTAACAATTGAAGCGAGGCCTTTCACTTCCATACAGGCTTTGTGGGAAGTGCTTGTGCAAGTGGCCAGCAAAGAGCTGTAACAGTAATTTTGCATTATATCCACTTGGGTTGGCTCCATGCAGTGGGAGACAGTCCTGGAGACCTGGCCTTTCCCAGGGGATCCAGGGAAAGGAGAAGGGAATGGGTTTGGCTGTGTTCACCCCGGCTGCATGATGGCAGAGATGAGAATAAATAGGGAAGTTGAAAAGGAAACCTCCATTGTGAGTCTGCTCAGCCAAAGTCTAAACAGTTGAGGGGTTTGTTTTATCAAATCAAAATATTTTGGTTGAGCGGTGGTGTTGGCTTGAGTCAGTGTGTCTGGGCTGACACGGTGTTGGAGAAACACTCAGGTCTGAGGGGCTGGATCCCTGCCACTGGGGGGTCAGCAGCTCTGAAGGCACAGGAGAGGGGGGTGTAGCTCCCTGTGGCCAGGGGAGGCTGGATGGGAGCAATCCCGTTTCCCATGGCTTGACTTTAGAGTGTTCAGATATTTTAAGGCCTCTCCAAAGCTGCTCTGTGGCCTTGTTGAGTCTGATTAAGTTTGCTGCTGCTTGGACCACAAATAAGGGTTTTAAGTGAAATGGGAAGATTTTTGAGGGAAGACAGATGAATAAGTATGGAGAGTTAATTATCTGCAAAGCCCTGAAATGGCATGAGTAATAAAATACAGACAGGTACACACTCAGTCCTGTTGTGCCATTAGTGGTCTGTGCCAGGGAATGATGTGCTGGGAAAGGTCGCCATGCACAGGAGCAAGACAATGCTCCAAAATACAAAACTGCTGCCTGCCAGCACTGAAGGCTCATGTCTTTGGAAGTATGGTCAGCTTGAGGTGTTCTTTCAAAAGTACCTTGCCAGAAAACCTGGTGCTGAGGATCTGAGAACAAAACAAGTAAAGCAGTTGAGGTTAGACTGGAATAGATCCTGTGTAGCTCCTGACCTCTCCCACATCTCCCCAGACACAATTCCCAGTGAGAGCTCACTCACTGTTCTTCTAAAAAGAGATTTGTTCCTACCTGTTAGTTTTGCTTAGCATGTGATAGAAACTGTGGAAAGTAATACCATGTAGTTAGTTTTGTTCAAATAGTTCCTCCTTTCCTTCCCTATCCCAGAAATCTTCCTATTTTTTAACTTGTTTTTAGCCATTCCACCTGACCCTTCAATATTTCCATATTTCAAGGAGATTTAGCCAAATGGTGTGTTTCCATGGTTGATATGCAGCAAGAATGCAGGGTTAATACCTAATTAGTTCCCAGGGACATTGAGCTTTTCATGAATATTCAGTAACAAAAGCAACAACAAACAAGCTGAATTCCTAGGTCTTAATTCATTGGGGAGGAGGAAATAGGAACCTAAAAATGCAGGAATTATTCAGTGCAGCCTGAAAGCCCCGTTCTTTCTCTCATGAAGCTCAGAGGATGCTATAGTAGCTGACAGGGGAAATACAACCTCCTCCTCCTCCTTCCCTCCCTCCCTTCAGGGGGGCTGTAGATGTGTCTGCGTTTGCAGCCCTGACATCTCCAAACAGGAAAATTCCCAGTTCTGCAACACACTTTAAGCAGCTCCCTGCCCGTTCCCCTCCCTGCCTCAACCCCCAGCCAAGCTGACCCTGGGTTTTTTTGACATGCAGCCATACCTGATCAGTCGTACCCCCAGCAGCTGGATGTGATCAGAGCTGGCCTTCCACCTCGCAGGATGGCGAGCATATGGGCCCGCGGGCTGCAGCCATTATGTTCCTGAGCACTGAGCTTGGCTGCCCCTGGCTACAGAGGATTTTTTTCCCCTCTCAAGCAATCGCAAATAAACCTTTCTGATAAGTAACAGCAAAACAAACAGGCCCTTTGGCTCTGTAGGCAGTGAGAAGGAGGGAGGAATAAAAACCCGACCCAATAACAAAATCTTTGCTGTGTTTAGGCAGTGCCTCCAGGAGGGAGGAACTGTCTGCCCTCAGCCAGCCAGAGCTTTTCTGGGAGCAGGAATGGTTTCAGGATGATCAGCCCTCAGTGCTTTACAGCCAGGCCCTGGTGTGGGAGCTCCGGGGGATGCAGGAGGCTGGGCTCAGAGAGCATCCCTGGAGATCATCTGGACCATCAAAGGGAGCTCTGAGCTGACCTGTGTGGGCAGTCTGGTCTCAGCCTGCAAGTCGTAGGGGTTGAAGGCTGAGAGTTGTGAGGGTCCTCAGCCCAAAGCAGGAGGGTGGTGCAGTGCAAGAGTTCAGGGCAGTTGTGGGGGGAGGCTGGGGACAATCCCAAACAGCCTTTCTGCATCCTTTCCTATTTCCAAACAATTTCCAAAAAGTGCCTCAGGTTCTGGAAGGGGTCACAGGAGGCCTCTGGCACTTGGCACTGTGTGTTCCACATGAAGTGTAACCAAGTCCCCATGTCTTGGTGGTGCTTGGAGAGCTGAGAAGGGGTCCCTGGGTGTCCCCAGCACCTTTGTGTGACCTGGGCCCTGATCACTGTGGAAAGCTTGAGGCAGCAAAGAGATTTTTGCATAGAATGTCTTACAGAAATGATGGAGTTTACCTTCCTTTCCTGTATGCCAAGGAAATAAGGCTTCAGCCTTCCCAGACAATCCTGGCTTCCCAAAGCTACACAGCTCAGGAGTCAGAGGTGCACACCAGAGCATCCAGATGGGACCTGATGTGGTCTTAAAATTATGGTCTAATCCCAAGGATGGGAAGAAACCCCTCATTTTGCTCTCTGAACCCTACTAATACAACACACAGGCTGTTGCTGCCCCATGTGTGTGGGACTTGAATAGCCAGGGCCACAGAAACCTGTGGATGAGCAGGCTGGGGGGAAAAGCTTGCTCTGAGACATTCAGAAAACATGATGAAAGGTGATGAACTGAAAAGCTCAGTTCACCTTTTTCAGATGAACTGAAAAGCTACCACAACCCCTTTCAGGCCAGGATCTGCATTCTGGGTAGATGTCCTGTTTCTCCAGGGTTCCTCAAGGGGCTGAGCCTCTCCAATGCACTCCCAGCTGGGGTAACCACAGTTAATAAATGAGGGACTTTTCCACTTAGAAGCCAGACCCGTGAGGAGCCTTTGAACCCTTTGCCTGGGCAGATATGGCCAAGGTTAGCACCCTGGCAGGGCCACGGTGAGCTCGGGCACTGCCTTGAAATGCTGCCAGAGTGTGCACCAGGCTCGTGCTCAGAGGCTGGAACCACATGGAGGGCCCGTGGCCCTGTCACCTCGGGCTGACAGGAGCCAGAGCACTGATGTCACCACACTTACCACAGATGGTACCAGGGACAAGCAGTGTCACTGCCAATGCTTCTTCAGCAGCAGGAATCGCCCCTGATGAAGTTCTGCACCCCTAAACGCTTGGACTGTGGAGAGGAGCTGGAAATCCATCTGGGAAATGCATTCAGAGAGGGGAAAATGAGAGCATAAGCCATGGGATCAGCACCAAGTGGGCCAAACTTTGCTGTCAATTACATCCCAAGCAGCTCCATTGAAGCAAACAGCATTAATTGTAGATTTATGCTAGCATTTCTAAGAGTCACTCCTGGGACAGAGCCAGTTCTGGTAGAGGATTAATCTTGCCAGAAAGCTCCCTGTTGTTCCTTGCTTGGTGTCTGACACTCGCACATGCACACAAACAAACCTCGGTGACCCTCCGCCAACCCAGTTAACTAGCAGGGAATTTGGGGATGTGAAACCTTAGCTTCCCCTCCAGCACAGCCCTGCATCTGCCACAGCCCCTTTGGAAGGCAGGACGAGCCACCTGCTGCTTGTTTTGCTCAAAATGTCTGTTGGGCACACAGGAAACAGCTCATGTGGAGGGAGGGAGGGAGAGAGCAGCCATTTGTCATTCCCACAGCTCCAGCACAGGTACTCAGCACCTTCCAAGGCTGGGGCTTTCCTCTGCCTGTTCTTCCACATGGCAGTGGTTCTGTGGTTGGCTTTATCTGCTGGGGGTATCTCTGACATTGGCATGTGGTCACTCACCTCAGGACAGTGAAAAGGACAGTGAGTCCCGTTCCCACACGAGCGTCCCTTCGCAGCTTCAACATGAATGCAGAAAGCCACGCATTGCAGTGCTGGGTGTGTGTCTCCTTTACACATGGACACGTTTTATGATGGGACATTTGTGCAGTTCAAGGGTCTTCTCTAGTTCTGACATCTGTCTGTGCCTTAAGGATGCTCAGTGGCCCTTCCATAGTGTCATTGCACTCTGTGTGACACTGGAGCATGATTTTTGAATTTTTTTTTAATCCAGATTTGCCAGTGGAAGTGCTCCAGATGCTTCCCTGAAGTCTCAGCAGCAGAAGGGATAGTTTAAAGGTCTTGAGCAGCAGGCTGGGAATGCCTCCATTCCTCGGGAACAGCAGGCTCAGCTCCACAGGCTGCTCAGCCTCTCCCCCTTCGGAGGGCAATAAATTGAATACCATTCAGTTTACTGCCTGCCCACAAGTTTCAAGTGGAAGAGGTGAAGCAGAGCCTGAGGCCAGCCACTCCATGGGTGCAAATCAGTGTGGCTGTGCTGGCTTACCCCAGCTGTGGGGCTGGCCCCGAGGTTTTGTGTTCACATTATCCTGGGGCTCATATTGCAGGAATGCAGGGTTGGCCAGATGTGCTGGTCACAACATCCCCTCCCCTCCTGAAGTGGCAGGGTACCAGCTGCCACTCCCTGCCCTCGGAGCAGCCTGGTGTGGCCTGCCTGCAGCATGGAAGGTGCTCTGGGATCCTTGGGAATGGCCACCAGCACGTCAGAGCTAGGCCTGTGCCAAGACACAACACTGAGAGAGTAAGAGCAGTCGAGGAACTTTTCCCCCTTGGAAGTGATGTTCATCTCCTCCCCCAACCCAGCATATGGAATTCTGGATCACATTTCTCTCTCTTGCCAGTAAATATTGCAGATTTATTGCTCTCTACCTGGTGGGTAGTAAATTGCATTCCACCTCTGTTATAAGGCTCTTTGCTATGACACAGCCTTGCAGCTCCATTAAACCTTAATTACAGCAACACTTCATTGGGTTGCCGCGATGGCCCGAGTGCCATTGCAGTAGGGAGGATGTATGGCCGAAACAGGCTGATGCAGAGGGGCTTTGTTTTGTTTTCTTTCCTCCCTTTTTAAGGATTATGGAGAGTTGAGCCCAGCACGGGGAATAGAGGGAGCCTCGGCCTCCTGCTCTCTGCTCATTTTCCACAACAGCTGGCGTCACCTGCCGCAGCCCCGGCAGCTCCTCTGCGCCCTGATGAAGTGCTCAGCAAACAGCCTTGCAGGCTGCCTCTAGTGAAGGGCTGATTTGCATTTGTGCTGATGGGATGCATCCCAAAGCCAGAGTTATCCCTGGGGTTGGTTACGTGAGGAGCGCGGAGTTTGCCCAAATGGAGTACCAGGAGCAGCAGGGCGCTTGGATTTCTACAGGCTGCAGCAAGGCAAACTGAAGGGCAGCTCTGCTGGTGTGCAGGCTCATCCTGCAGCAGGCAGCTTGCTCTGTGCCAGCTCAGGGCGCTGTTTCTGGTGCCATCTGTCCTTCCCTGCAGCCTGTGGCGAGGACTGAGGCTTTGCTTCAGCAACCTCTGGCTGCTGAGGCAGCTCCTCGGAGGCCAGCGCTGCCTGATGTGCTCCCCAAGCTCCTGTGGCCCTGCTGCCTGAGGCCCCAGGAAAGGCTGGAGAGGGTGCAGGGCTCGGTGCCTGCGGGCATTGCTTGTGGGCATGGATGGTTCTCGTTCCCCCCTCCAGCCAGGCATGGAGGAAGCACAGCTTGGAGCTCCAGGAGAGGCTGCCTGGTGCCTCTACGGCTGTTGTGTTGGAGATCATTCTGGTGTGGGATGAGTCCCCCAGCCCTGATGCAGGTTCAGTAGGAGCGTGCATTGTACAGACCCCTCTCCTCGGGTGGATGCTCAGGCCTCTCTGTGGGATGATGAGCTAACCAGAAGGCACTAATGGCTACAGCAGCCACTTGGTTTTGGTGCTGTTCCAGAGGTGAGGCTGTGTTGTCAGATCTGCCCAGGACAAGGACTGTTTCATTCCCAGTTTGGGAATTATTTTGGCCATAGTGGTGTGATTCCAAGTGCCAGATGTGGAGTAGCTGTGACAGTAACCAAAACACTGGGATTGTCCTCAGGATTCCCTTCAGTACTGATCCTGACTGCTGTGGTCACTCTGTGAAATGCTCATCACCCTTGTACGTCCACTCCTGTGAGCAAGGATGTTTATTTGCCTGCACTGTACCACATCTGTAACTTTGTCTGGCCGAACATCCACACAGGGTGTACTCAGGTATCCACAGGGAACTGCAGATAGGCAGCTCAGGAATCTTCTACACCACTGCTAGTGCAGAGAGTAGCTACCAGGAATCAGCTAAAATCCTTCTGCAAATGGAGTTGCTGAACTCTTTAACGAGCAACCAACACATGGGAAATACTTTCCTATGGAGAGCCTGTGTTAGAGCCTTGTTTGTCCTTATTCTCCCCTCTTGCAGCAACCTTGAGATGTCAGACGTAGGAAATGTGGCCACAGCTGTTTATGCACTTAGAGGGTTTTTTCCAAGGCCACATCCTTCTATTCTCCCGTAGATTACTTGAAAAGATGCAGTGGGGACTCCAGAAAGCCAAAGTCTATGTGCCATGTGCAGGTGTTGCCAGGAGATTGACATTCTGAACATTTGAAAACTATCACAGAACTAATTTGGTGGTGGGTTTTTCTCTCTCCTCCTTCCTTCCCTCTCGAACTGTGTGATGCAGGACTTTTTGCTGGAGATTGATATTTCTAGCAGAGCCACATTATTCAAGCCACAGTCAAGAGGAGAGCACGTACTAGGAAGGAGATGGGCACCTCGTCCTTTTCAGAGTGTTCAGCATCTCTGGGATGCATTGTCCCTCCCCAAAGCCCTGTCCAGCCCTTGACTTGTCTTCCTCTATGGGGTTGTTAAGTCATGCCCACCCTAAGTGATGCAGAAAATACCATTGCGTCTTGTGGTAAATATCCCCTTGATGAAAACTGATTATTTTGCTATGTGAAAATTGATACATTTTGAGGAATCTTTGTTTTAAATAACATGAGGGAAATAATATTAGATGTTTGACTTTGGTAGGTGCAAACCAAAGGAGTTTGTTGTTTCTCCTTGGAGGGAAAACTTTTAATTTTTAAAATGCAGTTTATGTGTAGACAAATTAAAGATGTGTAAAATTAAATGGGAATGTTTTGAAGGGACTGAAAATATATATTTTGATTAACTCAAATGAATTTAAAAATAAATCATGGGGAAAATGAAATGTTGGTGGAGGATTTTTTTGGTCCTCATTTGAAATGAAAAATAATTTGCAATCTTGACACTTTTCATGGAATGAAAAGTCCATTTGCTGATTAAGGTCCAGATTCATCCTGGCTAATTTCAGGCACTATTGAACTGCTTAGTGCCAAAGGGCACTTTAATCCACCTGAGGTTTAAATTGCCCTCTGGAGGTACCTATTTCTTCCATTGATAAGACAAGGGCAACGTGACTGGTCCTACGTGTGCCTGGGGTAACACCTGCAGCTGGGTGCCATGGACAGGGTGCAGTGCTCTGCCTTCTCCTGGTGACCTCTCAGGTCCCTTCCAGCCCAAACCATTCCATGGTGTGACGCTTCTGGCTGCTCCACGTGCTGCTCTTGTGTTCCTGTGCCCTTCCATCTCTACCCCCAAAAGCTGAGGGACTTGGCTTGGGTTGGATTTGGGAGCTGGACTCCATGATCCTCCCGAGTCCCTTCCAGCTCCAGGTATTTCATGATTCTGTGATTGATTTTTTTTTTTTTTCTGAAGGGGGAGGAGATTTCCACTAAAACACAGTTTTTTGTCTACTAGTTTCCTGTTAGTGGGGAAAAAAAATCTGGAGGACTGTCAGGATGACACCTGATGAGAAGGAAAGGAACAAGATTTGTGGTTAAGACTGAGGGAATCGTTGGTCAGGTTTGTTCTCTTTTAAGCACCACATCCCCCGACTCCCAGCTCCCACATCTGGTTGGCAGAAGGCAGGTCCTCTCCAACAGCTCCTCCACAATGTGCCAAACACTCTGCTCCATCTTTAGCACTCCTTGCCCCAGAACAAAAGTGAAAATACTTGGCATGCCAGGAAAGGTTAACAAATAAATGATGCACAGCCTTCTCCTCCCCATGACATCATTTCCATGTGAGAGAACAATCGTGGTGCCACACCTGGCAGTCTGGTGACAGCACAGGGACACATCTGCTGCAAGCCATTTCCCATGTTGGGATTGCACAGTGCTGTCCTGCCTGGTTGGGTTCTCCTCTCCCCTCGGGGCTGAGGAGGGAACCTCTGCGAGGGCAGGGCTGCCTCCCTTGGTCACCAACCAGTGTCATCTTGTGATGTCCATGAGGGCTTTGGTCACCTGTCCAGTCAGCCAGATGGCTTTGCTTTAGGTAGCTGGACATTTGGGAAGTATTATTTCTTTTAAACATGTAGCCTGTACTGTTCTCATTTTGGGCTCATAAAACATAATGAGATATGGGTCAACATTTAAGCCGTGTGGAAAATTGCATCCTGGAAGACTTTGTGGAGCCGAAAGCTTATCTGGTATTAGCTCTAATTATACCACTGAGCTGTGCAGCAGCGACTGTGGCCTTGGACTAAGAACTTATTCTCCTTCTAGAGAGCTCACCATGGCTGTTTCACCTGGTGACACGGGCACTGTGCATCCTCTGCTGCATTTTGCTGGGAATCATGGAATGCTGTGGGTTGGAGGGGACCTTAGGGGTGATCTAGTTCCACCCCCTGCCATGGGCAGGGACACCTTTGCTAGATGGAGCATCTTGCTGCACTGAGCTCCTTCCTTGTCCACCATGGAGCATTTTATTCACCTTTCACATTTCCAGCAACTTCTGCAAACTTGTTGCAGCAGCTCCTTGGCAGAGCGTGTAGGATGTGTCTGAGTGTTCCAGTCTGAGCATCGCAGGCGTGTGCTCCTGGAGGCGAGCAGGCAGCACAGGAGGCTGGGGGAAGGAGATTAAAATACAGTTGTTGGCTGATATGAAACAAAAAAAAAGCTTAAATAAACCACAAATTACAAAAAAAAAACCCAAAAAATCCTGTGAGAAAGAAAGAAAGTAACAAGTCTGTGGAGGATGGATGTTTGGAACTGTTCAGCCTAATGCATGCCAGATTCCTTCTCTCGTCTCTCCCCCCACCCCCTCCTGCTGCCTTCCCCTTACCAAATGCTGTCTGCTAAACTTCTGAAACACCCTTTGCCTTTTTGACCCTTCAACTCATCTTGAACTTAGGAAAAATTGGGGAGGCGGGAAGGGCTCGTTGCCTGTGCAGTGCATGTGGCTGTGCTGGGGCAGGGGGTGTGCGCCGGGGGTCTGCGGCCGGGGGGGCTGACATGGCTCTGTGTGCTTGATGCTCCCCTGAAAACAATTTGTATCCTGTTAATAGAATTAGTAAATATTTGTAGCTCCCTTTGAAGCCTGTGTCCCCAGGGGAAGTCTGGGGGTGGGGGGGGCACAGAGAAATTAGAGACAAGTTACTGATTTAGTCATCCTGGCCCCTTCCCCCGCCTCTCTCTTTCATTTTCCCCCTCCTTTATGAAGACACTAAACAGACAAATTGAAGGTTTGAAACGAGGCTTGTGCTGGTGCCTGCGGAAGTGACAGGGGTGGTACTCGGGGGCCTGAGAGCTGCTAATGCAAAAGCCATTCACATCTAATGACCCCATTTGGGAGCCAAGTTCCCGAGGGCCGGGGGGGCCCTGCCAGGCACAGAGCCCTGCAATGGGCAGGTGCCCCGGGGGCTGGCAGGGCTCTTTGGCAGAGCACTGCCCCATGGCATGTGGGGGTGCCTCCAGCAGCAGGATTTGCCTCATGGGACTGTTTGCTGGGGTCTTTCAGCTCCATCACCCTAAGCACCCATAAAGGGAGATCTGTGTGTGTGTATAATTTCACTTGTTCAAATCACAGAACCGCAGAATGGTCGGGTTGGAAGGGACCTTAAAGACCATCTCACTCCAACCCCTGCCGTGGGCAGGGACACCGTCCACAGACCAGGCTGCTCCCTGTCTCTTCTTCCTGGTGTAGGATTATAAACCAGGAAAGGACAAAGGAAGAAGAAAGTGATCTTGGATCGGAAAACTGAGTCATGTAGGGCTGAGACGTTTCATTTCCCGTTATTATTCCTGATTTCTTTACAGAACTACACAGATGCACAGGCTGAGCTTAGATCACCTGCAGGTTTTTAGGGGGTGGCCGTGTTCCAGCTCTCTGCCTCCAACAGCTGGCAGTCGGAGTCCCTGTGAGTGACAAGGGCCACCCAAAAGGAGGCTCAGGTTTGAAGCGGGGGAAATTCAAAGAGCTGTTAGCATCTCCTGATGGCAGCACTGCTTGGGAGTGATTTTGACAGGCTTTAGGGGGAAGTTTGTACCAGTTATGTTACTTTAAGCCTGTGTTGTGCCACTGTTTAGGGAAGCTCTCACTGAGTTAACAAATCCACCCAGCTCTGTAGTTCTGTGATCATACAAAGCTCTTGGCAAAGCAGCTGAGCTCCTGCAGGTGAAGGGACTTGTAAAAATGTACACCTGAGGTGAGCTTTTGCCTTCCCCACAGTCTGTAAACAAACTGCTGGGTGGGGGGAACCGAGGGGGGGACACCACAGTTCCTGCAAACCGCTGGGGCTGGGTTGGAAACACCTTGTGCAAGAGGAGCTGCTGTGCTCCAGGTGTAGTAGAATCAGATAAACCTGTATCTTGGTGCCTGTCCAAATTAAACTGGTTGGACTCGAAAGCCTGTGTTTTGAGGGTTCAGTGTCTGAAATGTCAATGCTTTCTGTGAAACCTGGCTGGGAAGTGGTGGAGGCAACACTCAGCTGGGAGAAAGTGCTGCTCTGCTGCTGCTGGAAAGGCAGCACCAGATGGGAGCCACTTAAAAAAATCAACTGGCAATCACAGAGTTTCCCTACATGATTTAGAGGATCCCCTTGTTCCTTGGAAACAGAACAAGCCATCCCAAGTGGTGGTGTGGCTGCCTGCTGGGTGAGGCCAGGCAGTGATGGCACCTCACGCAGCTTAGAACACGTGGGAGGTGAGGGAATGACTCCCCAAGCCCGGGGTTCTGAGGTTGGAAATTTGCCTTCTGAATTTTGGTGGGGGCTGTGGAAAGCAATGAAGAAACCTCAGGTGGATAATTTCTGTCTTGAGGGAAGGAGCGAGCAAGACAGGCTTTGTAGCTGTTGGATATTGGGTTGTCTGCATGCCAGGAATATTTAATGGGATTGACAGGCTTCACTTCTGTGGCAAGAGGCAGCCAATGTCACCTCAACAAGTCCTGGTGGAGACAAGCTGGTTATCAGGAGGGCAATTCCTTGTCTGGTTCTCTCCATGAGCTACCACGTCACCCAGGATTACTAATTGAAATAAGTGCTTCAAGTCAGGATGGCTAAATCCAGTTTTCAGCTGGGAGCTTGGTGTCTTGGAAGATTTCAACCCAGATAAAACGGTTTCATTGGTTTATACATGGTCGAAGGTTGGCCTTCAGAATTTGCTCACCTAAAGAGTGCAAACCTTTACAAAGCCCCAACCTTCTGCTGAAACATAAACTCCATGTAGGAAATTAAACCATAAATTGTTTCAAGCTCATGAATTTTCCTTTCTTGAGAGCAGGTTTAGAAGGAGAAAATTTTTGCAGTTGTTCCTCTCAAGTCTTGCTGGTTTTTTGTGCAAAGGCACCAACAGGAATGTTCACAAGTCTTTACTAAAGAAAACTTTGAGGAAAATAGTTGCAAAACACATTTAGTATGCTTCAACCAGCTGGATTTTCTGGCAGCTCCAGTGAAATCTAAACAAGGAAAATGATTGTCTTTTTTTGTTGTGTTTTGCAATATTTTTCTGTCCGGACTGGACAGTACAAAGCACATCCTCTGTGGGAAGGTGTCGCGGGCTGCAGATGAGATAAAGCTCCCTGTGATTATATGGGGGGATTTCTCAACTGAGAGTCAGCACATGTGGAGGTCTGGTCCTTTTAACACTCGTGTGCAGGGAAAAGGGAGGAAGTGGAGTCCATGAAGGAGAATGGTAAAACCAGGAGTCAAGAAAGGAACGAGGGACCGCTCCCTCCCACTCGCTGCAGGAGGCTTTGGCCAGTCCTGAGCCCCAGATCCTGTGAGCAAGGGCCTCTTTTGCAATCCTATATGTCTGCTCTACCTTTTCCAGACGTGCATCTCTGGTTTTATTGAGCACACGGCTTGCTGTGGTCCTTAAGTTCCCAGCAGCTCTTTGCACTCCCCTTCCCACCCAGAGCTGAGCGAGCTATTACCAGGTAATGATGTGTCAGGCAATAGCAAGGTGGGGAAATCACTGAAGGAAAACGCTGATGTAGCGGTGGAAGCATCCCTGGTTATTTTATTCTCCTTCATGACCTGGTTTTCTACACCCAAAGCCTTTCAGTTGCTGCTGTTTCTCCTCAGGTGAGTAGGTGGCTTTGGGCACTGAGAGAATGGCAGCTGGTCTGAAAGTGTTGTAACGTTTCTCTTGTCCTAAGGTGAATTATGTTTTCAAATCCCCAGACTTGGGAAAAAATGCTTTGAAGTAGTGAGCTTTAACTTCTCTTGGGTCTGTACAGTGACAGAAAGGGTCTAATTAACTGTGGGTTTGTGTTTATCTGACTTCTTCCAAAATTGAGTCCAGTACAACTCAAAGCTCAGTCTAACTCGGTGTGACCTGACCTTGCTGGGCTCCAGGCCAGCAGTAGGTGACTTCTCCAAGTTCCCTCAGGGAGCCGACTTCAGTCTAGCAGAGACTGGGAGCATCTTGAATCGTGGTGGTGTAGGAAGCTCTGCAGAACCAAACCTGTTCCTGGATGAGCTCCCTGGGAAGTGTTGGACATCTGCAGTCTGGGCAAAAGTGATCTGAGATCCAGGGCTGCGCCTTCTCCTAGTCCTGATCTCAGCCTAAACCGAGGGAAAAGCTTGCCCAGCTTCTTGCTCCGTCATGCACCATTTTAATGGTTTCCCATATGTTAAATATTTCCTCAGTAAGTGGGAAATCCAGTGTTTCTAGTGAACCTGAGGTTTAATAAAGCCATTTTGAAATTATTCCTGGATAGCAGATCTGCAAATGTGCAGAAACTCCTTTTTTTTAACATCAAATACTCAGAGTTGCATTCTGAGATTCCCTGCAAAGACTCAAGCCCAGACTGTAAAATGTAGTTTGAAATTTAATTTCCACCAATATCAGTGTGGAAGAGATTAAAATGGGGAAGTCCACAAGGAGAAAGATTTTCTTGGTAACAAAACAAACTCCACTGTGAGCTGGTGACAGGTTTTATCAAAAATATTTTAAAAGCTGTCATTTCATATTGTTTCTGCTTTACAGAGTTGGAAATGCTGTAGAAGCTGGAGCCATTTTTAATCTCTTTAGGGAACTAATTTTACAAATCAGCCACTGTAGCTTTGATCACAACAAACTTCACTTTCTGAGAACAGTGGCTGTGGTGAGGAGGAAAAAGCACATTCTTGTTTTGCAAACAATTTTGGTAAGTTCAATAAAAATAGAGATAAATTATTCCGAAAGGACCCAATGGTCTTTGGAAATGCTGACAGTAAAGAAAAATTCTGGCTAAAAATTTTGTTTTAGAAAAAAGAAAAAAGCCTGGTTTCAACATAAAACACTTCTGATGCCAAGAATTTAAGCCAGCTGTCATTGTCTTTTGTATCCATAAACAAATGCTTTGGTCTCCCTAACAAATCTCAAATGAGGACAAGGAGAATGGGAAAAGCAAGGGCCGTCTGTCTGCAGTGCCCGGGCCAGCCAGAGGGTCTGACACAGATTTGGGGCTGTTTCCCTGGAATCCTTGCTGTGCTCAGGGAGCTGCTGAACGCTGGAAGGCTCCGGTGAAGTCACCTGGGAGGAAAGTTAAACCCTTCCATCAGATGCAGGGAGAGGAGATCCAGCTTGGCCATGGGTGCTCCAGAGGACCTGCCTTGGAGAGGTGATCAGTGTCCCACCATTCCTGACCTTCCATTCCATTCCAGCTGCTCAAGGACATTGGATGGGGCTCTGACCAACCTGGTCTAGCAGATGTCCCTGCACATGGCAAGGATCAAGTTGGAACCAGATAATCCTTAAGATTCCTTCCTACCCGAACCATTCCATGATTCTCTGATTCCCATTTTCCGTGGCTGTGCTGTGGCACTCCCTGAGAGCAGACTGGGCACAGTGATGTGTCAGCAGAATTTTTAACAACTTGTTGGAACTTCTTAACTGGCAGCCAGGAGTGACTCGCTCCTCTATCTCTTTGGTCCCAGATGCTTTATGGTTTTGTTTGTCCCCTTTAAACATTACCCCTGCTTTAAAGCATTCCCTCCTGGAATGGGGGGGACAGTGTTCCCCTATATCCTGTTTCCTGCAGTGCTGAGAGCAAAGCCCTGTGAATGTGGATGAGGATTTTGAGTGCATACACAGCTTGCAGATCTTTGTTCCATTCCATAGATTCTGAAGCCTCAGCTGCTGTAATTTTCTACCTTATGGGGTTCTCTGGTGCCTGTTAAGTTTGGGGTTTCCCTCTTGCAGGCTTTATTATGGGAAGTCTTTCCCACCTAGCTTCCTGGTAGTGTGATACTTGTAGGAGCTATGTAACCCCGAGATCTTTGTTGTAAAACATAGTAGTTCAACTAAACCAAGGTCTGTGGCTCAAAGATGGTGAGGTAACTGTGGGTGGACAAGCTCTGATCACACCAGCCTTGTCTCCATAGGAATCCAGGGGAAAAAAAAAAAGCTGACATCATTTCTGAGTCTTCTGCCTCTGTTTAGCTTCAAGTTGTTGGTGAAGGTTAAACAGAAATGTTCCCCAGATGGTTCATCTTACCAAGTCTCTCTCCTTTCATTAGTGGTCTGTGTCGTTCTCTACTTCCATGATCAGCTTTGCAGTGGTTAATTGGCAGGGAGTGTTTGGTTTGGGGTTTTTAACTGCCTTTATCCCTGTGACTCCACCTGGATTCAGGGAATTGCTGGCCATACCTGTTAGAGTGGCACAGACTGAGTTATTTCGGAGTGCAGGGTCTGTCAGCTGTAAACAAGTTCCATGTGTTACACACTGATGTAAACATCTCCCCTCCCCTTTGGAGTCAAACCCAAGGTCGGGAGAACATGAGGTGCTCAGCTGCACTTCCCTCACTGCGGGACAGATCTGCAAGAGATGCTGTCTCCAAGTCACTTGGGTAGGATCCTGCATGGATGGATCCCTGTCCTGCTCATCCCCAGGCACAGAAACCCTGGGCAGCTCTGCCCTGCCAGGGCTCGGAGTTGATTAAACATCTGCCTCTGCACTGAGGAGACGCCGCGGACACGGGCGACTGTCACCGAGCTTAAAGATCGAGGCTGGGCAGAGCATGGGGTGGAGTGAAAAACCTCCCAGGGTAATTAATCCAGTCCTATTACTCCAGCTTTCGGCTTTGTTGGTTTTTTTCTAGAGCTGGCCTGCAAAACCCAGGTCTCAATTAATACTATTATCCTGGGGATGACATTTCCTCAGTCTGTCGTCGGTTATTTTTTAATTCTCTAATTTGTTCTAATCTGCACATTGCCTGCACATCAAGTCAGCCATGAAGACGCTGCGTTTCCAGGTTCCTTCCTCTCCATCCTCCCAAAGAAATTAAAGCAAGGAGGCTGCGGGACCACAAGTGCAGGAAATAGAATTAGGGAACATATTAATTGGGGCATCAAGTAGGATTTTGTTCCAGGCGGTTTCCTTCCGTGAGCCACTTTGATGCTTCCCCTTCGCAGCTCTGTTTCTCATTAAAAGTATCCCTTAATGGCAAATGTTGTTTATGCATGTTGCAATTATGTCATGCTGTAACCCCTGTGCTGGCAGGCCGGGCTGATGGGCGGCGAGGAGGAGGAGGTCAGTTGTGGGGAGGAAGAGGGGGAGGGCGTGGGCTGGGGAGGTAAACAGCAGACAAACAGTTTCAGCTTTGTGGTTGAAGGATGGCTGCTCCAACCCCTCGGTGTGGCCAGCCAGGCCGGACCCTGCGTGAGAGTCAGGGCTTGAGGCTGCTCCTTCCAGTTGGGTTTTGGGCTTTCTGCTGTTTACTGGCTTTGGGGTTTGCAGCACCGCCAGCAAAAGGGGCTGGGTAATAGTAACCAGTGAGACCTGGGCTCCCTTGTGCTGTTTCAGTTACTGTTTGATTTAAGAGAAGTAGGATTTGGGGTTGCTTAGTGGGTTTTTTGGGGGAAGGGAGTGCGGGTCTCTTCGCTGTCAGGGTTTTCTCTGCTCTCCTTGGCTCTCGTGCCGTGGCTGCAAACCTTCCATGGGGATCTTCTTCAGGGCACTGAGATTTGCTCTGATCTCCTCAGACCCAGATCCTCGAGCGAGGTTGCTCCTGGGTGACTCTTGCCAGCACTAATTCAAGGCTGTGAGAATAGCTCATTTGTGGGAGGGTATTTGTTTTTCCATCCGGGCAGCCAAAACCTCCAGCTTCCCTTCTCCCTTCGCTCGCACACCAGGAGCGCAGAGGGTTCATTCTGCCCTTGATCTCTGAGCTTCTGTGATCAGCTCTGATGGTGAACTTCACTTTTTTTCTCTTGTTTTTTAATCGCTCCTACTGCAAAATGGGTTTGCCCCTGTGTCTAGATCTCAACAGCAAACAATTAACAGCCATAATGAAAGAAAACAGCTCATGTGTGCGGGGAGAGCAAGCCAAGCCGTGTCCATGCCCAAGCAAGCTCAGGAGCCAATACAAATACCACTGCTGTGTTTTGGAAACTCTTGGCCTCTCTGCCTTTTGGGAGCCAACACACAGCAACTGAAGCTGATGGCGAAAGCAGTGAGCAAAAACCTCAAAGCTGTAAAAACCAGAATGTAAAACAAATCTAAGAGGGAAGAAAAAAAAGAACAACTCCCTCCTTCCTTCCTAGCTAATATCCTACCTGAAGTGACTGGGGCCTGAGCAGGCAAACAGGCTGAGGAAACCACAGGAGCTGGTGAATGAGGGGAAGCAGACAAGTGTAGGAGTCACAGAGGAGAAGTCACTCGGTGCCTAGAGCCAGAGCTGCTGTGAAATGACTCATTTTCACTTTGCATGTATGATATTTGCATGCAAAACACATTCTGCGAACCGTCACATGGGGATTCTGCTCATGGGTTTTGATCCAGGATGAAATTTCACCCTTTCCTCCAGCAAAGTCGTTTATCTTTCTTTCAGGGAGGAGGGAGGAAGTGGGAGGGAACTGCGGGGAGAAAGAAATTGTCCTTTAGGCATAAAATTCAGGGATTTATCCCTCAAAAGGGTCATTCAGCTGCTTCCTAACATGGGGACAGAAGTGGGAAATGCTGGTGAGAGCACAAGGTCAGGGCAGAGGTGGTTCTTGATTCTGCTACTTCCTCCCACTGCTGGCTTGAGCTGGAACAGTCCCAGTGCAGTCCTTGGCCAGGAACTGGGAGCCTTTGTACTACTTTGACTTAAATCATTATTCAGCTAAAAATCTCCTCTGGAATGAAGTAGAACTCCAGAATTAGAGCCATGGTGTGTTCTGGTAGTCTTGAGAGGTCCAGGGATGTCCCCTGACCAGGGCAGAAGAGCTGCTTGGCCTTTGATCTGTTCTCTGTGAGAGGTTTGTGGTGTTTTCAGGATGTTTTCTGGTGTATCCCTCAGCAAAGGGACTGGGATAGGTTCTGGACAGGCTATGGTGCAATAATACTGATAACGTCAGCACGTGTGCTGGGCTGGATGGATGCTGGCTCTCAGGGTCAGGCTGACAAGCACAGGGAATGCTAGTTTAGGAATGACTGAAGAAGTTCACAGCTTGACAACCAGGAAACCTAATCCTGCAATAAGTCTTGGTGCTGTTCCTGGGGGCTTCATTGCTTTGGGGCTTGGCCTGATCTTGGTGTCCCTGTAGGAAGAAGTTCATGGCAAGATGTATCAGCCTCCACTCCTTCCCTACTGAAGGGATGGAGTTTCCCAAAGTATAGGATTGCATTCATGCAGTCTCCCAGCATTCTCCTGCCACTTTTTCTGTGCCAGTGTCTGTTTCCAAAGCCTTACAAGGCCCTGTGTGGCCTTACAGGAAGGGCAAACCTTTGGTATCCCACTGATACAAATGAGTGATCTGAGTCTGTCAGCAGCTGCTGTTTGCCCTTCCAAGGCTTCCTAAGCCAAAGGAGCAAATCCAGAGGTGGGAATCCTGATGGCAGAGCTGTGCCATTTCCACCAGCCCTCTCTCTGGGGGAGTTGATGGCCTTTACTTAGTATCTTACCCACACAGGAGTTCCTCTGGCAGAGCTCTGCTGTGTCTCTGGCGTTTATGAGCGAGATCCTGCTGTTCTTGGCGTGGCAGACAGGGACAGGCACGGGCTGAATGCAGGCAGGTGCCACCTGGGCGTTGGGTGACGGAGCTGTGTTCTTGGGAGCCTTTTCCCTCTGGATGATGGCACCACTTGCTGCACTTTGGGAGCCTGAGGGCTGTGTCAGTCAGGGCAGGGGCTGTGCCTTGTCAGGTGGATGCACTTGGGTGCAGGGGACCATGCCAGGGCAGGTGGTGGCACTAACAAAGGATTTTGGGGGTTGGTTTCCAAGGTAGTGATTGAAGTGGGAGGCTCACCCATGTCACCAGTCCTGCACATCAGATGATGAGAGGGTGGGTAAGGATCTGCCTTGCATTTGCTGCCTGTGTTCAGACCCTTCCCCTGCATGAAATAACATCTCTGTGGAGTTTAGCGCAGAACTAAATCTGCCCAGTTGCTCTTAGGCTGTACCTGGAATTTATGTTGCGCACAGACCCAAACCTGAGCTCACATAAAACTCGCCATGTTCTGAGCGGGGACTGCTCTCCAAAACTGAGGGTGGTGAGCTTTGGACACCCCAGCAAAGAAAAAAACCTGGGGACAAGCCTTTGCCTTTGCCTGAGCTCAGTTGTGAGGGTATGGAAGGAGCTGTGCCCACGCTGGGGACCCCCAGGCTGCAGTGCTGGCACTGAGGGTGTTGGTGTTTTCTGGTGCCATAACCCAGCACAGCTGTGGTGGGGTGCCCAAACACCTGAAACACCATGGCAGCAGATCACTGCAGTAGTCAAAAAGGCTTTGAAAGGACCTATTTTAGTGCCAAGGTGGAGGAAGGACATCCCAGAACAAGCACAGCTCATAAACAGAGGCAGAACAACTGCCTCTGGCATCATTCTCTGAGCCCGTGATTTTTACAAGGACTTGCAGCATTTCCCAGCTGTTGGAGATGTTGGATCCTGAGCTGGAGGGTTGTGGGGGCAAAGGAAGGAGGCTGCAATGTAGTAGTTCAGTTCTCCTCTGAAGATGCAGTTTTCTCAGAAGTCTAAGCAAGGAAGGAGCAGGCATCACCAGGTAAACAACGTTAAATGAAGGCTATTTTGCTGGAAATGTTTATACATCACTCCTGAAAAATACACAAAGCATTGATAGTGTAGCACAGAGTTCAGTTTGTGCAATCAGGAGTGTGTGTGTGAGTAGGTGTCTGTGTTTGTTTGTGAGATTCATCCTTCCCTGAAAGTAAGTTTAGGAAAACAGTTGCTGACAGGTGAGGTTTTGCTTTAGAATTTCCTAAAATATCCCAATCAGTCTGCTCCAAGTGACTGGGAAGAGCAGTGATAAAGCCCAGCCGTGGTGTCTGTCCGCCTGGCTTTCCTGGCAGAATGGCACAGGCAGATGTGTTGGGGTGTGTGGATCACAAATCCAGCTAAGCAGCTCTGGATGCAGGCACGGGTTGGCACTGCAGCACGGTCTGGGTCTGGCACGTGCCAAAGGCTGGATCTGCTCGGTGGCACTGCGGCATTTCCAGATCTCTGGGTGTCCAGGTAGAGCTGCTGCACAAACCAGTATCCTGGTACCTTTCTTTGCCGAGATGGATTTTCATCTCTGGCCAAAAGAGGACAAGTGGGGACATCTCCAGTGTGGTGACCTTAATTCAACTCCCGACCCGTGGCTGGAGGAATATCAGAAAGGCCAGGGCAAAGTCCCTCATTTGGTAGTAGAAGTTTAATCAGATGACCCCAGAAACCCCTGATCAGAGATTTTTGGCTTGTCCATTTTGTTGTGTCGTGACACCAGGGAGAAAGGCTGAACGTGCTGCTGTTGGCTCATGCCACGGTGATGCCTCAGGGTGCTCGTGAGGAGATAACACCAACACTGCACC
This sequence comes from Ifrita kowaldi, assembly GCA_013398055.1. Lineage (NCBI taxonomy): Eukaryota > Metazoa > Chordata > Aves > Passeriformes > Cinclosomatidae > Ifrita > Ifrita kowaldi. The sequence continues at coordinate 80,749 of VZRS01014608.1, read as the reverse complement.
GCTCTGCACCCATGCCAGCTCCTTGGTCCAGGATGTAAAACTAGTAAGATTCAAAGAATTGGAAAGTAAATTGGTCTGGAATTAACCTCGTTGCAATCTGTCCATTCCCAGCACGCCTTTTCTGCCTTTCTCTTGCTGTGCTGTTCTCCCCTGAATCTCCATTGCCCCCACTTCGATACCCAGAGCAGCACTGCTTGTTGTACGTGCCCTCAAAATCACGTGTGTGCCCACGTTCTGCTCACAGACACCAAACCTCCCTGTCCCTGCAGTGCTGGAAATCTCTTCACGTGGAAGGTTTTCATATGAAAATGCCTCTGTAATTTAGCCTGCTTATGGAAAAAAGAGTGGAAATGCCTCAAGTCAATGACAGAGCTCACAACTTGGGTGGCCAGGGGTAGCAGGTGGGGTGCTGTGGTAAAACAAAGCCCAGCTTAGTTACAGGAGCCCCTGTCAGAGAGGATTTCTTTTTTCTCACACGCACGTACATCCCCGTGTGCGTCTGTCTCCTGCAAACGCTGCAGGGTTTGCTCCAACACACGATTCATTCCTGTGAATGCCACAGACCCTTCTGCTGACTCAGTCCTTGGAATCCTGGTGTGAGCAATGCCAAATTGCACTTGGGTGTTGCTTTTGATTTGCTTGCTGCTGAGTATTGAAAAAAATTCTCTATTAAGGCACTTTTCTAGCAGAGAGCTGAGAACCTGAGCCCCAGCTTCGGATCTCCTGCTGTCCTGGGTGCACCTGCTTGGGCAGGGGAGGCACCTGGGTGAACATTCCCTGTGAGGGCCTCCTCGGCTGAGCAGGAGCAGCACAACTGAGTCAACAGCATCATCTAACATTCCAAAGTGTGGGTGGAAGGGAAGAATCACCCTTTGTTGCCGAACCCAAAATCCCGGAGCTTTCTTTGCCACGTAATTTGCCGGCGTCAGCAGATTCTGGGTGTTTTACTGCCAGCAGCCACACTGAACTTCCTTGAAGTTGCAACATCAGGAGGGTTAATTATGTACAAAGTGCTGGCCAGTGCCGAGGTCTGGCACGCAGGGATCCAGCTGTGCTGCAGGGATGATCCAGAGGTGATTGTCATGGCCAGGGTTTGAGTGCTCCTGGGGTCGCTGCAGCAGGGCAGAGGCAGGCTCTGGAAGAAGCTTCACTTTCTGTGAAGGGTTCTGGTTCAAAGGGAATCACGTTGTCTGTGCAGGGTTAGCATTCCAGGGAATGGAGCTGCAGCCCTTCTGTGGTTCATCTGGTTCCTTCTCAACACTTCCTAGGGTTGCAAATGCCATTTTCAGCCATTGCAGAGCTATACTTTACAAATGTAAGAAAGGAGTCTTGGGGGAAAGAGTGAAATATGTTAATTTTAGGGTATTTTTTTTTTTGTAAAAGTGCCTGGTGGCTTTACAGCTGGAGGGCTTTAGTGTGTTGCTGAAGAACTGGTGAGTTGAGTTCAGCTGAGGTGTGTGGAGCTTTTTCCATAAGGCTTGGACTGAAGCTGGTGTTGAGGAGATCCTCCCTCCAGACTCCCCCATCCGTTTGCCGGGTCCTCCAGAGAGGGAAAGAGTTTATTCTGCTCTTTCCAAACACCCAGCAGCACTGCCAAAGCTCCATCCTCCCCCTCCCAGCAGCGCTTCAAACACGGTTTGTGGATTTCCCAAATTTGTAACCTCGTCAGTCAGGGCTTATCTCCCTGCTGCATGAAAGGACAGAAGGCACACATGGGCCTTATCGGGGAGCCAGCAGCGCCGCAGGCGAGGACATGGGAAGTGTTCTGTCAACAGTTCAAACAGTGCAATTAAAATGTGGATCGATTCCTTTCTCGCTTGCACTGGTGCCTCCTCTTCGGCTGCCAAAGCTGTGCTTGACACCAGGCTTAGCAAAGATGGTGATGCAGGTTCCTGAGCCATTAAATGTTCCTCTTTTCTCCTTTGCTGGGCATCTGGTACCCCCCAGCCCAGTTCAGCCACTTCATTGTAGAATGGTTTTGGTTAGAAGAAACCTTTAAACTCCTCTCGTTCCACCCCCTGCCATGGGCAGGGACACCTTCCACTGTCCCAGGCTGCTCCAAGCCCCAATGTCCAGCCTGGCCTTGGGCACTGCCAGGGATCCAGGGGCAGCCACAGCTGCTCTGGGAAATCCATCCCAGCCCCTCCCCACCCTCACAGGGAGGAATTTCTCCTTGATATCCCATCTAACCCTGCCCTCAGCAGTGGGAAGCCAATGTGCAAACTGTCCTTGATACTTTCAGTTTCAGCTCCTTTGCCCTAATAGGCAAATGTTGTTCTCCTTTGCCCAATGTGGGGCACTGCAATGTCCCCACTTTGTGTTTTAATACAATTTTTAGTTAATTATGGCCCAATTCAGTTACGACAGCAGCAGACTGGCAGATGCCTTAAATGCTTGGCTGTCCTTTGTCTGCCCTAGGTCAGATGTCAGAGCTGCCAAATGTCAGCATTGCCAAATGGGAGGGGAAGAGACTGAAATACAATTTAAAGCAACCTTTTCCCCCCTTTTTTTGGTAAAGGGAGCATTTTCCTTTATGGTACAACATCATCAGAGTCCTCCAGCCCCCATTTTCCTGTTAGAAATACCTGACAAGGGAAAGCACAGTTGTGTGCACTGCCGGTGGGTGATTTTTTAAACAGTAGTAGAGTTTGACTTGATTTTTGGCTTAGAAGTGCAGTGCAACCGTCTTGTGTCTTCCTCACTCCGAAGTGAATGGCTGTTTAATCTCCATCCCATGGAAAAAAAAATAGTCAGGACATGCTCGTCCCCTGAGATGGGCTTCATAATTGCTCTAGCTTGACACTCCAACTTAGTGTCCTCATGGCCACTGATTGATTTCAATTAACATTCCCATGCTCCAGGCACTATAAATAACCCTTGTCTGGCCGGCTGCTTCCCCACTGCCAGCTCAACCTTTCTCCTTTAGCTGCTGCTGCTGCTCATCTTGCTTCTTGGCTTGGCCTCAGGCTCAGTCTATAATTCTTTCCAAACTTCCCTGTATAAAATAATCATGTACATGAAGTAAAACAGGAGTCTCATATACACACTTAATAACTCTTGTGTACTGTATGAGTGGGAATTCCACTTCATAACCCCCAGAGCTTTCAAATGGTTCTCATTTTCGGCAGCATTCCTCCTGCGAGATCTAAAACTCCCCATTTTATCCCAGGCCGTTTCTTTCCCTTCCAACCCTTGGATTTCTCTGCTGGATTTCGGGGGACAGGCGGCTTTGTTGTCCCTTTGGGCTGTGGTTTCAGCAGGGAGCTGAGAGCCCTGTTCCTGAGCTCTCAGCCGAATCTCAGGCTTCTCTTTCCAATGCCACATTTTCCAAATTAAAGCTTGGGCTCGCTCTCAATCCAGAGCAAAAGGCTCTGAGGTTTAGACTAAACTGATAAGATAAGCTTACAGGGACCCAGAGCTAATGCTCCACATGTGTTCCTCTGTCTGCCTACCTGTTATCTCATTCCCAGTGAAAAAGAGGAGAAAGAATATCGGGTGTATTCAGACACTTGGTGGATGTGGCAGCCAGATAACATCTGTATATAGATACAGATATCTAGCTATGGATGCATGGATATATGGATCCATGGATGCAGGAGCAGCACTGACAGATCAGAGGCAGCAACCTGCACCTTTCTGAGGCCAGGAGGGACAGTTGCATCAAAGAGTGCAGATCTGGAGGGTTTCAGTTTGGGGGTGTGCTGTTTAGATGACGTTTCGAAAGCCAAAGCAAAATAGACACCTCTCTGATAAAATGCACATGTGTTTCCCTCTTTCCCTGCCAGCTGGAGATGGGGCTGGAGTTTCCCAATCTCAAAGTAAAAAACCAATAATTTATGGTTTGTCTCTATTGCGTCTGGCGTTTCTTCTTCTTTTTTTTCCACCCAGCAACACATCCAGTGGAAGATCTCCAAACACCCTGATCTATCGGCGCTTTGAATTTGGAAGATTTGTGTTGATTTGGGGATTACTCCACAAATATGGGAGAAGTAAAAGGGATGATAGGCGTTGTCCTTGGAACCTCTGGCTTCAAAAATTCATGATCTCTGTAGAAATACAGTGATATAATAGAAATACAGTGATGTAATAGAAATATAGTGATGTAATAGACAGTGATGTAATAGAAATATAGTGATGTAATAGAAATACAGTGATGTAATAGAAATACAGTGATGTAGTAGAAATACAGTGATACGACAGTGACATAATAGAAATATAGTGATAAAATAGAAATATAATGATATAATAAAACCAAAGGCAGGCACTTCTCCAGGTTGGCAGAGTCAGAAGTGCAGGAACACGTGCGCATGGAGAAGCTCATGTGGACGAGGGGGCACAGTTGGAGCCCTGTGGCCGCTGGACGTGCCATTGTACCCAGCCCAGCACAGGTGACCTGCCCTCCTGTGCCATGCTGGCAACCCCCTGAGCTGTGCTGGCAATCCCCTGAGCCATGCTGGTAACCCCCTGGGCCGTGCTGGTTATTCCCTGAGCTGTGCTGGTAACCCCCTGAGCCGTGCTGGT
>VZRS01014608.1:0-76101 GCA_013398055.1 Ifrita kowaldi | reverse complement strand
GTGCTGGTTATCCCCTGGGCCGTGCTGGTTATCCCCTGGGCCGTGCTGGTTATCCCCTGGGCCATGCTGGTTATCCCCTGGGCCGTGCTGGTTATCCCCTGGGCCGTGCTGGTAATCCCCTGGGCTGTGCTGCTGCCGGGTCCCGACTCTTCCCTGCGGTGCCGCGGCTCCGGCTGCGTGCGGAGCCCATGTGCTCCGTGTGTGTCGTGCAGTGGCTGCTCACCCTGTTAATTAAAACAGGGTTTTCAGTGGTACATTCTTAGGCTTTTTTTTCCCCTCCCCTGTTCCCACATTTGGAGCCTGGCCTCGGTCCCTGTGCGTGCCCCGGCTGTATTTGCTGAGCTCTGTGTCAGTGCTGTATCTCCGCGATGGGCAGCTTGAGCCAACAGAACGGATCATGGAATTGGAGGAGCGTTGAGTGGCTGGACCCAAAAAGTGGAACCTCTAGTTCAGTGCTCAGCAGAGGTGGATAATGACCTTCCCTGTTCTGCTGGCCACGTTTTTTGAACAAACACTTTGCCCTGTGTGTGGTGAGAGGACGCTGCCAGCTCAGGGCCATCCCAGTGCCCGCTGCAGAGCTGGTCCCAGGTGCTGAGCTCTGCCTGCTGCATTTCCATCTGAATCCCTGCACCAGCACTCGGTGCTGGCAGCTGAATTTTCCCCTTGCTGCTGGGACCACCTGCCTGCTTTATTTCTGTCAGGTTTGTGGTGTTTGTGTCAGTGCAACTCATTGGTGTTCATTTTTCTACCCATTCTTTGAGAAAGAGTTCGTGGCACCGCCTTCAGCTTTGGGTTTGTACCTGGTGTTGGGCAGCAGCAATCAAAAAATTATAAATCTGTATAAAATAATTCAATATATTGGCAATTAAAAAAACCTTTGAGCAATGATTAATTTGGAATGAACATTAAAGACACCAAGGAGGAGTAAATTTTCTTTTGTGTCTGGTACAGTGGCAATATTGATAATATTTTAATGCCATTTAATGATATTCAAGGAAAAAAATACACAAAGAAGGAGTCTTTTCAAATAGAAATTTTATTTCTGGAAGTGTTGAAATTTGCCAATTTGATGGGTTGGGGTTTAGCAGAAAATAAGAATAACAACCCCTAAGTCAGCAATGTCAACATGCATTTGTGATACGTTGTCATCCTGAAAGATTTTTCTTTTTCCATAAAAAAACAGTGCAGGAAAAAAATCCACATAGGTCTAATCACCCGATCTCCCAAAGCTATTAGTGGATATGCTTGTAGATAAACAAGAAACAAAACATCCTGAGAGCAGTGGGAGAAATAAATAGATTTTCTGGAAAGGAGAGTGAGTGTGAGAGCGAGGGGAGTAATGGGGCAGATGTGTGTGAGTTTGAAAACTGTTTTTTGCATTACAGGATGTCATTTATTTAGTTTGAAAAAACATGTTTTTGTGGTGTTATTCTGTGCCTTTCAGAGTTCTCATGCACTGGAAGCCAGCTCTGACTTCTGTGTCAATGGGCACTTGGGGACTCCGAGCCCTGAGTTATTTGACTGTCAAATGCTGCTACTAAGTCACTGGAAATCACTTTTTTTTTCTTTTTTTGCTTTTTTTTGGTTTTTTTGGTTTTTTTCTTTATCACAAAATTAATTTGTTTCACTTGAAGATGCCCAGAGCAATCGTTTGTATTATAAAGCTGCAAGTGGCAGGAGGACATCTAAAAATAGCACATTCCAAAAGCTCAGATACAGACACTGGAGGAGAGGTTGTTCCCTTGTTCATATTCTGCATTGTTATTTAATCTGTAAAACCCCAAAAAGGTCAAATATGGGAAGTTGTGTGGTGTACAGCTGTACAGACCATGATCTTGTCATTTGTGTCGAGTTAATCGATCACAAAGAGATTTTGGGCCAGATGTGCCAGGTTCTGTAAATTGCTGTGTTGGGCCAAAGTCTCAGCAGGCAAACTGCTGTTAAATCCCAGACAGGTTTGGGTGGGAAGGGACCTGAAAGGGACTTCCAGTGCCACCCCTGCCATGGGCAGGGACACCTTCCACTGTCCCAGGCTGCTCCAAGCCCCAGTGTCCAGCCTGGCCTTGGGCACTGCCAGGGATCCAGGGGCAGCCCCAGCTGCTCTGGGCTCCCTGTGCCAGCCCCTCCCCACCCTCCCAGGGAACAATTCCTTCCCGATATCCCATCTAAATTTCCCCTCTTTCATTTTAAAACCATTTCCTCTCACTCCAGGCCCTTGTCTAAAGTCCCTCTCCAGCTCTCTTGGAACCCATTTAGGTGATGGAAGGGGCTCTAAAGCTGCTGAACTGGGATGTTGGTATTTTATCTGTGAAAATGCACAAGTTGCTCACATGCCAGCTTGGGCTGAATTGTCTGGGCCCACAGAAACGTCTGTGCTGTGGCAATCTCTGTATCCAGCAGATCCCTCTGGGCTCCCCCTGTTCTCCAGGTGAGCTGGCCGTGCTCAGGGTGCCGTGGGCTGCAGCCTCCCGCAGGTGTCTGTCCCACATCCGATGGGCTGATCTGCTCTGAGTGCAAAGGGAAAACTGCCCGTCTGTGCTGCTGGCATCTTCCGGGGCAGGAACACCCCTCCGTGCTTGTCCACAGCAGGCCGGGATGGGTTTGTTCCTAAAGGTTCAGAGTCCTGGCGTTCCTGCTGGGGTTTGGAGGTGGGATGAGCTTTGACCTTAAACTGAAACTTGGCCCCAGACCTCTGGTTTTGGCTGGCTTGAGGGCTTGTCCCCAGTTCACTGGGATCTCTTCCCAAGCTTTTGGGAAATGTGGCCCAGGCAGGTTATGAGGAGGTGTGGAGATGTGTTTAATTCCTGACCCACCTGCCCTGGCTTTCCTTACATGAATGGCTTCTGTTACAAAACTTACACAAATCTAATTAAATAGTTGAGCCTCTTCTACCACCTGGAAATCTCATTCATAAGGGAAAGAATTTGACCTTTTGTCTCTTGTTCTGGACTTCAGCATCCCAAGTCCTCCTTGGCCAAGCTTTGTTATGGCCATATAAAGCAGTACCAAAGGCTGGCCAGACATCACTCCCTTCATGCCACACTTCGTTTATAAGCCTGGATTATGCTTTTGTCCAGGACAGCTTGCCTTACCCTAAAATCCTGGCAGTCTAGAGGAGAGGAAAATCAGATTAAGTGTTCCTGATAGCAGGGGAGCCAAGAGCCAGTGCGAGGAGCGGCTTCCGCTCGCAGCAGCCGCCGCTGCCAATCTGGCAGCTGGACACACCAGCACCCCGAGCTGGCCTGGCCTCGTGTGATCTCATCCCCCTCCGACTGCTCCAGCACGTGTTCGGGAGGCTGGGCTGGCCCCGAGAGCTGGGAACCCCTGCAAAAGCAGAGGTCATGGCAGCAGTGTTTAACTCATGTTCAGCTGTAGCAGCGGGGCTGCTGTAAAGATCTCTCAGTTTTGGGGCTGTCGCTCACCTGCTTTGAGCTACGTGGGACTTTTGGGGAGTTAAATGCTGTCTGTGGAGCAGGGGAGCTGGGAATATCCACTGAATGGGGTCAGGTGCTTTCCCTACAAGGTGCAACAAGCAGGGTTCTGTGGCCTTGCCTGCAGTTGTGAAAGAGCCACTGCTGTGCCCAGACCGGATTCACAGAATCACAGAATATCCTGAGCTGGAAGGAACCCACAAGGATCATCAAGTGCGACCCTGACAGGACATCCCAACAATCCCACCCTGAGCCTGAGAGCTGTCCAGATTCTTCCTGAGCCCTGGCAGCCTCGGGGCTGTGACCACTTGCCCAGATTGAGCTGCTGAGGCTGCACTTGATGATCTCCAGTGGAGCAGTCCCCGTGGTGGTGGACAGGGACTTGCCTGGTCAGTGTGGTGGAGCTGGAGACCCGGCTGCCAGGATCAGGTTGGGACCCTGGGGTCAGTTTGAGAGCAGTGCAGGCAGCTTCATGAAATGCTGAGCATTTTAAAGAAATGCTCTTCTTGGCATCTCTTGATGCCAACATGAGTCACATCCCTTCCTCCAGGCAAGGGATCTGCAGCAGAAGGAAGCAAAGAAGGGAACTTTGAGTAGGTAGAAAATAGAACAAGGAGAATAAAGACATGGAGGGTTGGAGTGTCAAGGAGAGACCATCCCACCACTGCCACCCTTTGTGTGTCATCCACCCTGCAGCCCCCAAGGGAGGAAGGAACGATTCAGCCGGACTCTGCTGTGCTGCCCAAGCTCTCTGGGCTTGGCACAGGGCGAACCACTTGGTTTCTAGTGTCAGGGACTTTCCTTTGACTGAACCTTGGAGAAATGGTTTGTACAGGTTACTGGACCATTCTGACCTTTTGCCTGCTTTAGCAAAGACCAGAGAAAAGATCCTGAAGTTTATTTTATGTGGGGCCGGAGACTGACTGGCCATGCATGGTCATGGCTTTGATAAAAGCCGAAGTCCCAGCTGAAACAATAAATTAATTCTGACAGCTCAGGTACATATTGCTCTTCTCATTCAACAGCCGGGTCGGGCACTTTTCCACTTCCATCAGTGGCAAAGGGAGGCTTTGAGTTTGGGAAGTCCTGATGCTGTGGCTGAGCACAAGGCACTGGGGCATGGCACCTCCATCCTGCAGCAGCACAGGGCCAGGCTGTGGAGCACATCTAGGAAGGCTTTGCATGATTGGTCACATGGATTCAAGCTGCAGAACACAGCAAAATTGCATTGATAAATTTTAATTCATAAAGCCTTTCTGATAGGTTGTTCTCTCTGTTGGGGGAAGGAGGTTTCTTGTGAGCTTGGGATGCCTTGGTTGTGCCTCTCGTGCAGTCTGTTCTCCCACTGCCGAGACTCAGTGCAAAAAACTCTCCTTTCTTCCTTTTCGGTTGATCTTCAAATGGTAATTTTAACAGTGCACAAAGTTTTCCCATTTCCCTTTGTATTTCCCTGAAGTTTTATGACCATTGCAAGCATGTAAACCTCAGCAGGCAGAGTGACTGCTGTGACTCAGCCCCTGCTCCTTGCACAGTTCATTCTCTCATTCCCAGCTTCTCCCCAGGTATTCGCTCATTGGTACCTGTGAGCTGTCTCATCAGTCCCAGATGATGATAATTTAAAGTCTTTGTGCTCTATCTCGTCATCTTTCCATGTTCCTGGAGGTGATCATCATACTTACGTGGCAGGTTCTTCCCTTTCTTCAGGAGTTTCCCCAACTGTGCCACCCATCTCTCCTCCAAATCCAAAGGCTGCAAACAAGGAGGAGCATCTCTTCATGTACTGGCTGATGTGTCCTTAACTTCCCAGGCTGACCAGGGAACGTGACCAATCTAATCGAGTGTTTCGTTATCACAGGCCACGTGTTCTTCCCTTTTTATGGGATAACAGTAGTAAATATCCCAGTTTCACTTTAGTTCTCTCCTAGATGGGAGGATTTCTTGGCTGATCATCTGAGATGAGTTACTGGGAGTGTTTTGTACTGGGATGTGCTGCGGATGTGGCTGGCAGTGGCTTGATGTGTGTCTCAGCGGTGGAGATACAGGCAGCAGCATCATTTCTGCCTGTCATGTGTAGTGCTGGGTTTGTTCTGGTGCTTGTTGTGCCTTTGGCTGCTTGTTTGTTGTGGCCACTGTGTTTTCATGTTCTGATTCTGGGTTATCATGTAGCTGTGGAGACCCCCACTGCGCTCTGCCTGCCGTTGTTGTGGCTTCCTGCTAACCAGTGTTTGTTGTGGGGGATAATATGTGGTGATGTTTTTCGGCTTGTTCCTTTGCTCTGGCTGCTTGATGTTTGCACTGCAGCCATAGATTTCCGTGGTAGAATGAAGAACAAACAAGCTTTCCCTTTCTAGTCATTTGTGAAACTCAAACATGATCTGGTTCAGCACGACCACGAAAACTTGGAGATCAAACCAAGTAAATTGAAAGTGTCCCACAACACAGAAATTCCCTCCTTCCTCCTTTCCCTGTTGCCTCTCCACAACCAGATTCCTGCTGCCAATTCCAAGCAGAAGGGAGGTTTGCCCACTGCTAAGAGGGCTGCTTGTGCTCCCCCTGAGGGGGGTGGGACAGTGGTGATGGACCAGTACCTGAGCAGAACCTTACGTTTGGTAGTAGAAGTTTAATAGGCTCTAAAATGCAAATTCATGTCTTTTGTCAGCCTTAAGACTCCACAAATCCATTATTTTTATCGTAAAATAATAAGGTCTGTGTCCTTGGAAATGGAGAGGGAGGGGTGGGGGCAGCGGTGTGTGTTTATGTCAGACTTTTTCGTGCAAAGAAAAAATGGAGTTTTCGAAAGGCTCCGTTTTGATGATTTGCTTATGAGCTCCATTCCGCTCCTCTTGTTTCCCCCGCAGCTCCAGTGCCAAATGTCTCCCTTTACCTGGACAGATTGAAGCAGGAGGGATCAGGGTTTTATGGACCCAGCATTTTTCCCTAAAGATAAACCCACTGGATAATCAGGGTGGGAAAACGTAGCTGCGAGGTACTTAAAATGAGACATTTGAAGCTCCTTGTGAAACCTTTTCCCCGAGTCTTTTTGTCTTATAAGAGTTGCAAAGCCCCCCTTTCCCTGCCCAGCCATGATCAACAACACTGGAACTCAGACAGTTGTAATCAGCCCTAATAGGAGCAGAAAAGCCAAGTGCCACGCGTTATTATGCCTCAGCCCCTGTAGTGCCGGTATCCGGAACCTCACTTGTGCTGGGATAACAGTAAACAGATGTCAGGGCAGTAGTTGCAATACTGAGTTACCCTTTAAAAATCCAGCTTGCCCCATGGATTTTTGCAGTTCTCGTTAAGGCCCCTTCTTACTGAATGCTTTTTCTTCCTCTCTCTTTCCTTCTCCTTTTCTGCGAGGTTATTTTATTTTTTGCAGGATCAGCTCCCTTGGCTGATTCACCGTGTGGCTCCATAAATAGTTGGATTGGCATAATTGAGGGGTGAACCGGATTTGGGAGCGAGTGGCTGGTGATTGAGGAAGGAGGGGGGAGTGTGACGGGATAAGCTGGGCTTACCACCGAGAGAAATGTTTGTGGAACCACGGCTTTTCCACAAGGAGCCACAAGTCTACTGGAGAAGCAGAGAAATGCTCCGACCATTGGAGGAGTGAAACTCTGCTCCCCGGGCCAGATGCTGATATCTTTGCTCTGAGAGTTTTGGCTCTGGCCCTGGCCTCGTGCAGATGTGTGTACCCATCCCTCAACACGCTGAGCTCTTCAGTGGGATTGGACACGGCTTCTGTAGGGCGACACTGCTCTAAAGATCTTTAACATCAAGGCAAAGAGCTCCACTGGCTGCTGTGGTGCTGAGTGGGGGCTAAAAGTCATGTTAAATACCTGCCTAAGGTGTTACAGAGTTGGGATGTTACACCAAACCCAGATCTGGTGATTTTGAGGAGAAACAACCATTTTGTCTGTGGTGGGGTCACACAGATGTTTGCTCTGTTGGGTGCTCCAACAGAAGAGAGGGAGGAAAAAGAGAGGAGGAACCAGGTATGGAAGCACAGATTTTAGATTGTTTCCAACTGGTTGTGAGGGAGCACCTCAAGGATTGGGTTTCCCATAACATCCAGCCCAGGGTGTCCTTAGGCAGCTGCCCTGGCCTTGCTCCCTGAATTCCCTCTGCTCCCCTCATGCTGTTCTTGCTGCCACAGAGTGAGCCGAGTAAATTATAGACTCACGAGATAGTTTGAGTTGGGATGGACCTTCAAAGACCTTCTTGTTCCAATCCCCCTGCCATGAGCAGGACACCTTCCACTGAACCAGGTTCTTCAGAGCCCCATCCAGTTTTGAATGCTTCCAGGGACAGGGCATCTGCCACCTCTCTGGGCAACCTGAATCAGCTGATGATGGGAAAAATGAGCCCAGCAGCGAAGCAGAGAAGTTTTCCTTGCTGTTGTGATCCGTTCTGGACCTTCATCACTGCCAGATCTGATCCTGAAGGGAGCAAGGGATTATAGGCAGAGCAGCGGGCAGGTGAGCAGGCAGCGGCGAGCTCTTCCCGAGCAGGGAGAGGTTACACGAGTGTGCTGTGGGTGCAGGAGGATGAGTCTGGCCCTTTGGAGTGACTTGTCCAGCAGCCAGCCTGCCAACACTTGGATTTTGGCAGCTTCAGTTCAGTGTTGTCATCAGCTCTGCCCACTTCTTTGCAGGCAGCCCAGATGCTGTAATTTGGAGGTGCAGCATTTTGACCCATGAAAGGGGTGTTTCTAGGAACATTGTGACCACATAATGTGGCTTTCAACAGAGGGGTGTGGGCAAAGAGAAAGCTTTTTGTTGGGTTCATGGGCATTGTTGAGGGGCCTTCTCTTGAGAGGGAGGGCCAGGGCTCCTGTACTGGAGCTCTGTCTCCTTTTCCTGTGGCCGAGTCCGCAGGGAGAAGCCGGGGATGTGCGTGTGGATGTGGGCAGTGCCGCGTTCCTGGGGCATGCGCAGAGTTCCTGCCAATGACCACAGCGCTCTGCTGGACAACTGTCAGAAGGTTTCTCACCCTCCCTTGAGGGAGGATGCTGTGCTTCCAAAAAAGCCTCCCAGTGGATGTAACGATGTTCATCCGGTTCTGTTGTTGGGACCGTTGCTCTTCTGTGGCTGTTTTGCTCCTCATTATCTCCCTGGGAAGAGGTTGTTCTCTTGAGCAGCAATATCCCAACCCCAGTTTGGTTCCTGCAGCGTCCATATTTCATGGGTCTGTTTCTTATTTAGCAGCTGCCTTTGCAGGGGTGTGAGGATGCTCCACGCCGTGCCAGCGATGTCAGACAGGCTTTGCCCCCTGGTCTGGAGCTGCGGAAAATGTGTGAGAGATTTCCCTGCTGCTAACAGGCATTGTGTTTGCCTTCCTCTTTGGGGGTGGGAGAGATTTGGGGAAAGAAGTTAAAGAACCAAAAAAGGCCTTCCAGTGGGACGTTGGGGTGGGAATGTTCCTGCCTATGTTCCCACATTGTTCCCAGGCTCCAGCCGTAGGACACAGGCCTCCAAAACGTGAGGGAGATCCCCCGATGGGTGACACACGCAATGGCAACTCACTGCCAAGGCCACGGCCACCGGGTGGGTGCTGAGAAAAGGGGGCTGGCCTTACCCAGCAGCATGAGCTGGACCCTGGGCTGCTGCAGGGTTGGACCCAGAGCCACCTGTGGCCCTGAGGGTTTGTAGAAAGGCTTTCACTTCTCAGCAGCCTCTGAGAATTGTTTGCTGCTCTGTAGATAGCTAAAAGCAGGCACAGGTAGGCCAGCGTGCCGGGGATTCTGGAGAGAAGACCAAGGGAACGCCGGGTTCCTGGGAGCGGAGGAGCCGCCCTTGCTGCTAATGCTTCCAGGGAGGGAGCTTGAGGAAGTGCTTGGGTAGGAATAAGTAGAGCTGGCAACAAATGTGCATTTCATTTTATGAACATTTCATGGTGAAACTTAAAACTTCCACAAAATTTGGGGGACTGGATAGCTCAGGGGATTAGTAATGGGATACAGAGCCTTTCATCTCACCAGTGCCTTTTCAACTGCAGCTCAAGTCAATACCAGTGACTGAAAGTTGTTACCATCTGATGGCTTATGTGCAATGAGTTGATGGTCTCAGTGCATTTCCTGGCAGTCAGGTATCTGTGGCTGACGCACACAAACACCCCAGAGAGCCTGGCTGCTCGCCAGCCCTGTTGGCAGCCTCTGCCCACGGCTGGATGAGTCTAAGAGTGGAATATCCCATTTGCTTTTAGCTGGGAGCTCCGTCAGGTACTGTCCTGGCACGTGCAGCGTGTGAGAAATGCAAGGTGGGTTTGTGTAGGCATCCTCCATCTGTGCTCTGGTCCTCCAGGAATGCTGCTTTGTTGCAAGGACCTCCTGCTCGGGCGCTCACCCCTCAGCAAAGCTGCGCTGTACAGGAAATTCATGTTTTGCCAACAGAGGGAAGACATTATGGCACAGGGCTTTGTGTTTAAAATAATGTCACTGCTCTTCTGCCCCTCCCCAAAGCGGTTCTGAGTGGAACACAGAGCACATTTTAACAAGCGTTTGTTTATTAATGCATCTGGGATGTGACTCCAGTGCAGGGCTGCACCATCATCTCCATTTCCAGCTGGGAAAACTGGGGTAGGGAGAAACCAAATGAAGGAGCAGCTCTTCCAAGGTAAAAAATTCAGGAGTTTGTGGGTGCTGACCCTGTGCCAGGTCCAGTAATGGATTTAGACCGTTGGCGTGCTCTCTGCTTCTCTCTCAGGACATCTGCCCTCGCTCCTTCTGTCGTGGATCTAAAAGCAGCCCCTCAGAGGAAGCCTTGGAAAAGGCTGTTGCTTCGGGGATGTGTCCTTTCTCCTTTTATGCTCTAGGGACCTCATGGTTAGGACATAGTTTGGAACAAGAAGGCTCCTAACAAAGGTGTTTAGGTGTAGATTATGTTGGTTCTGTTCCAAGTCATGGTGATGGGATGAAGAACTGGTGAAGATGTGGTTAATCCTCTGGTTAAGAACCAGTTACCGGCCCTGGGGCTGGTTGTGGTAAGACTCCCTTGACACCAGCAGTAATCCATGGAGGAACCGTCCCCTGCTGGGACCATGAGCATCCCTGAGTACCCCCGTGGTTTGGGGAGTTCCCTCCTGTGTCTAACAGGAGCATCCCCAGCTTTGGGAACAGTCTGGTGTGAACTGTCCCTGCAGGAACCTCTGCACCCAAGAGGCAGTGGGTGGGATGAGTCTCCTGTGCCCCTCTGGCCTTTCCACGCTCACACGGAGCCAGGCACAAGCAGGCCATGGGTAAACAAATGATGTCAGCTCCCAGTGGCGTTATTTTTAAGCACTTTGTGTATATTACTTGTCCCTATGTATCTCTGGGCTGTTCCTTCTCCCCCTCTCACAGCCTCTCAATCACCCTCGGAGCTTTTTTTTTCTTTTGGTTAAAACCAGCATCTGTAGATTTGCGCTTGACAAAAATAAAGCCATCCATCTCCTTTGCCCTGCCACTCTGTCATGTGAGCTCAGGAAAACGGGCTCGGTCAAGGTTTACAGTAGCCGTGGCTGCCTGCAGTGGGAAAGGCACTTATCTGTGAGGAGGGTTCGCAGTTCTCAGGAATGCATCCTTCCCTCGGACCGAGGGGGTGGCTTTTGTTTATCCTCTGGCACACAATGAAATGATGGGAAAACATGCTTGGATGCACTGCAGTAGTAAGGTGGGGCAGGGCAGTGGTTAAAAATGGAACGGAGCCTTTGATCCCCGGCCAGAGCAGATGACTCCCAGAGTTTGGGCTTTAGGGTGGACGTCATGTTCTTTCTCTCCATCTCTGTGTACAGATGGAGGAGTTCCCCTCCTACCTAGTGGGGGGAATTAATTCTGCTGGGCAGGCTTGGGGGAGAGACGAATTTCAAGTGAGGCTGGAAGGAAGGAAGTGGTTTGGGATGAGCCGTGTCTGCCTCAGGTGGGCGCTGGAGGAAGGGGTGCGAGTCTGAGCCTTCCAACAGCCTGTGGCTCCCTGCAGCACATCCCAAGGTCCCAAAGCTCCCCGGAAAGAGCAGCTGAGCCTCTGGGCTGCTGCCTTGGTGGGGGCCGCAGGGGCTGCCGGGGCCAAGCAGTGAGTCATGACGGCGGCTGGTATTTGGGACAATGCTTTTCCTGTTAATCTCCCCCTCCATCTCCCCTAGAAAACACAATGGAAACTCCGTAATCCAGGAGATAGCCTGGGGCATACCACAACCCCAGAGGGTCCTCGCAGGAGGCTCCGAGTCCTCCCCAGATTTCCCAGCAGCCAGAGCAGGTAGTAAATAACCAGACGAGCCCAAAAGATCCAAGGGGCGTGATAGAAGGATTACGTGCCTGCGCTTAGTCCTGCCCTATCCCGGGTCTGGAGTGGGACGCTCAAAGACTCCGGAGCACTGACTCCTTGGAGCCAAAGTATATCATCTGTTAAGTCTCTGGCACGCCAGACTCGCTTTAGAGTGAGCAAATTGAAGGTCATCTCTCAGAACCTGGTTAATGCCAGCTGCCAAAGGAGACAGAGAGGGAAGCAGAGGGATGATGGATACTCAGATGTACAGATCAATGTATGGCTCAAGGCGTGTTTGTTTCTGCCCTGGTTCGGTTTCTGGAGCCGAGGTGTATTGTTTTTATTATTTATAGTGCTGGGGGGAGGAATCCCGTGTGTTTGAATTTATTTGCTGCGCCGTGTGGCTGATTTGGAACACGTCCTGTTGTGGGGTTTTTGTTATTCTTTTGCTAAGGAGCTCGGCAATCATTTGGCACTGACTACAGGAAAAATAAAAGAAAAAAATTTGAAAACCCCTCCAGATCCCATTTAACCATCTACCTTTTCAGCACTTGGCCACTGTGCCTGTGTTGGGAATGGCCGAGGGAACCTGTCTGGCCTTGATTCAGGAGGTCTTGGGTGGAATTTTAGCACATGCCTGAGGGTGAAAGCGCCGTGCCAGCCCTGGACACGGCGAGGACGGCTGCGGCCGATGCCGCTCCGGAGATGGAGCGCGGCAGCTGCCCCGCAGCAGCACCGGGAGCCTGAGCCAGGAGGGAAAGAGGATCCATTACATTGCAAGTCAGCTTTCAACTCGCTTCAGGGTTTGGTTGTGAATCATTCATTCCACTGGGGAGATGGCTGAGGACTCTGGGCAAAAAAAAACCCCAAACCCATTGGAGAGCTGCAGAGGAACATCCACGGGATGTGAGAAGGGACTTGGACCCGAGGACTTGGGCAGCTTGGAGGCATCCTTCAGATGCTTACCCAGGAGCCTTGCTGTTCCCTCCTTCAGATGCTTACCCAGGAGCCTTGCTGTTCCCTTTTTCTTGAGTAACTCAGGGTTCTGGACTGGTTTTCTCCTTGCCTTAGTGTGGTTTTTGTATCTCTGGCTGGCAGAAGAGACCTGTAACGCTACCCTGGGGCTTTGCTTCTGAACTGAGCCACAGCTCCCCTGCGTGGAGCCAGCTCCGTGTCTGCAGCGGAGTGGGAAGTCCAGGAGGAGGCAGGGCAGTGTGAATTCCCTATTTGGGGTACCACGTGCAGACAGAGCTGCTTTTGTAGCCCTCTGAACAGGGGCTGGGCAGGTCCCAGTGCAGATGTTGACATGGTGGCTGCCCCTTAGGCCGAGCCCAAGTCAAGAGAGTGGAGCACAGCACATGGAGATGTAGGGCTAGGGAAGGAAACCTGCCTCTTCTGCACAAGACTCTCCTAGAGAATCAGGACTCTGGAGGCACTGAACATTGAGTCCCATGGTTCTGGGCAGAAGATAAGGGTCATCCTTAAGCCTCAGAGCCCCTCAGCAATTGAGTTCTCCAGTGAATTCCTCCTCCCCAGGGTCAGGGATTTCCCCAGTCACATCTTTCTGCACCTGGAACTAACAGCTCAGGCTGTGCAGCCACAAGCCGAATGGGACACGTGTCCTCGGAGCACAGGGGACACTTCTGGCCTCTTACATGGGCAAAAGTAGTTTAAATGCAACGCCGAGGCCGGGAAACCCAACCTGCATAGCCTGGAAGCCTCGCATTGTAAGTTGGCTGAGGCAGCATTAATTCAGCTGCTTGGCTCTCCCTTGGCATGAACTGCACTTGTTTTCCTTGTTATGTGCAAACCTTGACACTTGGCCACTCCTGACTTTTCATCTGTGCTGAACTTGAGACCCAAACACAGTCGCTTCGGCTGAGTGGACACTTCAGGAGAAATCTGAGCTGGTGGAATTGCCCACCTTAGTGTCATTGCTAACTCTTCCTTTGGACTTGGGGGATTTGTTTCTCATTTCAGGGGAGAGATACTGCTGCTGGTCCCTTCTTCGTGCCTTCTCTTGTCTCATTTCCAGGAAATCTGAGGCGGAGGAAGTGCATAAATGCTTGGTTTTAAAAATGTGCAGCATTGCCCTTCCTAATGAGTTTTAAGGAGTGTGACTGTCAGTATCAACATGTGTATTTGAATTGTTTTCTCAATCTGACTATTGGAATTACAGAAATTCCTACTGACTTCCATGCAGGCTGGTACAAGGAGATGAAAGGTGGCCCTGACCCACTCCAGACTCCTTGGATGGGAGCTAGCTTTGCACCCTGTATTGTTTTGGAGTGACCCTCCAAGGTGCATTCGTGTTTCTGCGGCCAAATTCAGCACAATACTGTGGGTCTGTTGAGCGTGTTCCCATAAAACTGGTCCAACCTTTCTTCTCCCTCTGCTCTGTGTAACAGGTTACACTGAAAAGAAAAACCAGATTTTGGCAAAACGTTTTGCCAAGAGTGTCAGCTTCAGCTAAATTTCCCAGCAGATGACACTGGCATGACTTCCTTCCACTTTCAGTGTTTGGTTTGCATAACTTCAGAAGGCTCTTGTTTCAATGGACTGGGGCCTTGTCCTTTCAGCAGCTGCATTTCACTTCATCCTGGTTTCTGTGTCACTGTAAATGAGTTCTTGGGTGTTACAGTGAGCGAGGGGCTTGGTGGCCCCACCTTCAGAGGGAATGGATGGTCCCTCTTCCAGAAGGAATGCAGAGACCATGGCTTTGGAGGTGTAGGGTGGGGCTTCCCACCAC
Organism: Ifrita kowaldi; assembly: GCA_013398055.1. Lineage (NCBI taxonomy): Eukaryota > Metazoa > Chordata > Aves > Passeriformes > Cinclosomatidae > Ifrita > Ifrita kowaldi. The sequence goes on along the minus strand of VZRS01014608.1, from coordinate 61,681 downwards.
TGTGACTTAGAGAGGGAGCTTGGGGCAGGAACTTTGTGGTCTTCAGTGTTCAGCACCAAACTGTGACTGAGTTGAGCTTGTCATGGCAGGGCTTTGGTTTTACCAGAATGGCAAAGTCAGGGTTTTCTTCCTAATACTTCATGGAAAACTTCAAAATCTTGGCTGGGTTTTCTTCAGTTGGGAATCTGAAGTGAATTTAGTCATGCTGAGATTATGCCAAGGGTGTGAAAACCCTGACCTGCTCCTCGGGAGAGTCGCCTTGGATTGCAGCCAATGGTGCTTTTTTGGGTTTGAACCCACAGAAGTGTTTGAAACAAAGATGTTCTCAAGGCTTGGAGGAGCACAGCTCCCCCAGCTTTGGGGCTGCTGAGTGTGTCCCATTTTTTCATCCCAGCGCTCCACTTCAAGGGGTTTATTTAAATACAACTTGTTTAAATGCATAAAGTTTCCCTGGAAGGGTAAAGAAGGATCCTTCCTCCGTGTCCCTGATGGGGAAGAAAGGCAGACTGAGCTGTGAAGAACAGGTGAAGATTCCTTACACTGACGTGAGATGAGTTTTTGTTGCTCACTCTTTGGCTTCCAGGCCCATCGGTGTTTCCAAACCAAACCCCAGAGGATGATTTTCCCCTTTATGAGGCTGAATTGCTTGTCTGTGTTCCTAAATTCACTGCATTTGTTTGCTTCTCAGCCAACACTGTTTCTCAGCAGGTGCCTGAAGTAAAACCACAGGCCTATGAATGAAAGCACAGACAGTTCTTTGGAGACACTTTATCTCCCTCGTCAGTGCCAGTGGGGAAGGTAAAGGGAATTCTCCTGCTTCTTTTCCTGGCTTTGGTTACAATCTCTTCTCGGGGTTGTGGGCCATTAAGCAGGGCCTGCTCCTTCCCTCGTGCCTGCGCTCGAGGCTTGGGTTTACTCAATCCAAAGGTATATGGTTGCACTTTGAATGAAAATTACATCTGAAACCAGTTTTATCAGTTTCCTGGAAGATGACAGGGAGAAAATATGTGAAAAATGTCTTTTCACCTCTGTTGGGATTTTTTTCTTTGTCCTTTGTCACCCATTGCATCAAGCTTCCTTATCATTTGACCATGAGAAAATGTTTTCACCCAGTAAAAGAGAGGTCAAACCCTGCTGGGTCCATTAAGGGGTGAGTGGTGTGACTGGAGATACCTGATCTGGAGTGTGAGGGAACATCAGCTCCAGGACTTGTGCTTTGGGCTGCCTTTTGTTGGGCTGGTGGTGATGGTTTGGGGCAGGGAGACAGAGACACATTTCTCCTGCCTAACCCAGCTCTGCCTGCAGGCAACTGAGAGGAGCAGCTGGTGCCATTCCCAGCTCCTCATTTCCCGACCACTTGCACAGGGAAGAGCAGCAGGACTCTCCTCAGCTGCACGGGGGGCTCGCAGTGTGAGGGAATGAGGGAGCATTTGACAGCCCCTGAGTCTCTTGCAGAGAAACAGGGCAAGAAACCTTCTCACTTTCAGTGACATCCCCTCCAGGCAATATATTTTTCCCTTTTCTCCCAGTGGGCGCAGCTTTACTATCTGTGGAGCAACACTTTAGTTAGGTCACTTCACAGCTATGAGGCTGTTGTGTGGATTCCCTCTCTTCTAGGAATTCTGCCGATGAATCATCAACACTTAGGGCTGGAGTTTGATGTCTTTATTCACACTTAAAGCTCGTACTTGGCTGCAGAAGTAATCCCGTGGAATCCAATGGGACTAACTGTGGAGTTAGACACTATTAAATCTTCGGCCTTTTACCAGGAGTAATGGGTTACAGCCAGATTTGTGAATAAAACTGAAATGCAGCCCTGGCTTTCTGAGGGGTTAGGAGGGAGTACAGGGCTAAAATGTTCCTGATGAAACCTAGACCCATGTGAAAATTCCCTGCTAGCTGGCTTTGTTGTAAAGCCTTGGATGTGATTCTCTGGGGAAGGGCAGTCAGACCCACCTGGCCTCACTTCTCACAGGGACCCCTGGAGTTGGGAACAAATCACATCCCAGGGTGGGGTTTTTTGTTAGTTTGTTTCATTTGTTCCCTCTTGCTGTAATTAAGCTGTTTCAGAACATAATTAATTGTATTTCTGCAGTAATAGCTTTGTAATGCTGGACATGACAGGATGTTCTGTCTCACACCGAGTACCACAGGCTGTGGAAGATGCAGTTATGGGATGTGCAATCCTGCTCTCCAGGAGAGAGTTTGGCATCTGACGAGGATGCTGTTTATTTGTAGGAAACCATTGCTCTGGTCTCCACTCAAATTCTAGGTGGATTTGCTGGAGCTGTCTGAATCTGAAGCGATGTGCAGACTTTAGCTTGGAGGGTGAGGGAAGTGAGTACCATTAACCTAATTTTCCCATGTGGAAAGAAAAGCGAAGTATTTATTTGAAAAAGCAGCGGTGCTGTTGTTGGTCTCAACACTATCTTGGTAATGTGGTGCTTGGTGAACTTCAGATGTAACACCAGTTGATTTAGCTGGGATATTGGGAAGGAATTGTTCCCTGTGAGGGTGGGCAGGCCCTGGCACAGGGTGCCCAGAGAAGCTGTGGCTGCCCCTGGATCTCTGGCAGTGCCCACTATCCCAGGCTGGACATTGGGGCTTGGAGCAGCCTGGGACAGTGGAAGGTGTCCCTGCCCATGGCAGGGGTGGCACTGGATGGGCTTTAAGGCCCCTCCCAATCCAAACCATTCCATGATTCCGTAAACGGTTTAAAAAAGAAAAGGGGTCCAGATCTGGCAAATCACAACGTTCCTGTGCTTTAGTGTTATTTAAGAAACACACAATCAGCAGAGTTGTGGATCACAAATCTTCAGTCAGTGAACTCCTGGGAGTCAACCTCAGCTGCAGAGCTGAGCCCCAGCCATGGAGGGGACGGTGCCACTTCCCTGCAGTGCCCTGGTGTGACCGAGTCCTGCCAGGAGCAGGGGGCAGCTCCTGCAGCGTGGCCGTGCCCCGCCACGGCCCTTTGCCATGCGCCCGAGAGGAGAAACCCCAGCAAAGACACTCCGGTGCAGCTGCACAGCATTACCCTGCAGGGGAGGAGGGTGGGGAAATGAGGAACAGCCACACATCCTCCCTCGGACAGGGCTTGGTTTACACTGCCCCGCTGAGGGTTTGTTTTCTTTTAGACCAGATTGGGTTGCGGCCATGGGGGCTGGACATGAAAACACGACCCGGCGCGGTGGCTGCCGGCGCTGCCGGCCCGAGCTCCTGCGAGCACCCAACAAGGAAGACTTGAAGTGTCTCTTTCTTCAGCCTCTGCCTCTCCCCCCTCCACTCCCTTCCTCTCCCAAGGTGCTTTTAATCCCTCTGGTTAATGTGAAATTAAGATAATGAGTCAAAGAGAAGAGAGGACTGGGAAGGGGGTAGCAGGGGGAAGAGGGGAAGAAAAGAAAATAGAAAAAAGAGAGATTCTTCTGACAGATAATTAGAGAGATTGGTTTACCAGCCAGGGACTAATGCTGGCTTCCCAGCTCAAACAGTCCCTTGTGACTCATTTTGTGACTTTAATTTCTATGGGGTTCCTTAAGCAGGTGCCCTCTGACAGGTAGTCAATAGGGGACTTCTGGCTGAGCACCAGCGCCTCTTTGGAGAGGTCAGAGCGGGAGGTCAGAGAGCGGGGCCTGCGAGGTTGGCGGGTCAGGAGCCATCACGGTGACAGATGAACCCAAACGTGTTCCCTTCTCCCGGGCTGTCCCTGCCGAGCGGCAGCGCTGGCGTCTCTCGGGGCCGGCCCCTCTCTGCTCAGGGACGTCCCTGTTCCCTCTGCTCGCACCTCTCAACTGCTCTTCATTAGCCAGAGGGGCTGTTCACAGCCCCGATCCGATGGGGAGAGGGTGCTGTCTCCATACCTCTCAACTGGTCCTCATTAGGTAGAACAGTCCCCTTTTGTCCTGCATGAAGCCCCCTTTGTTTCTGAGCCGCAGCGGGGCTGCGAGAGCTGAACCTGATATAAAACAATGCAGCATTATTTAGCCGGAGCCTAAAGTCAAGGAGGGAGCAGCGTTTCGGGAAGCTCTGGCTGCTGAAGCGTGCGTGTGTGGGGGGGGTTTGTGTATGTGTGTGTGAGCACCCATGGATTCTTGCTGTGCATCCATCTGTCCTTCCTGCTCCGAGCTTGGTTCCTCTTGGAGTTTCTAGCTGGAGTTCCCACCATCTGCCGCCAGCCCGTGTTGCAGGACCCCTCTGAGAATGTATTTCTGAGGTGCTGTAGCTACAAGGAGCTGCTTTTACTTTGCTTCTCTGTGTTCTGGGGGGACTCAGCGCTCCCCCCTTTCCTGGACAGGTTTTCTGGGGGTCCCCTGTTCTGGCAGCATTTCCCTGCTTGGCAGAGGAATCCAGGACTGTTCTGCTTTGCTTCCACCCCTCCCAGGCTGCCTCCCTGCTGCCAGCAGCTGAGGTGGCGTTGGCTGGAGGCAGATTAGTCATTCTGTCTGAGATTTCCTTCATATTGAGGATAACGATGGCAAAACAAGAAATTAATTGTCTTTATAATTGGATTCCCGCTTTTCCCCGAAGAGCTGATGCCTTTTTAAAAAGCAGCATCTCTCACCTCTGTGCTGGTGGCTGCGATGCTGCAAAGTGGGATCACCACGGGAGTGTCTGGTAGGTTATGAATCGGGTGGCAGAATTAAATGCTTACATGCCTGGAGTGCCAAGGTCGGGTCCCTGATCCCATTAGCCACTTCTTTCGCCTCGAAACAGCTGGAGCAGAGCTGAGCATCAGCTGCAAAATACCTCATTCGAGAAGAAACTGCAGAAGCAAACTGGAAAGAAATGATCCCTAATGTGCTTTTGGGTCCCATCCACTGCCAAAAACAAGAGAGGGCTGGGATTAAACAGCCTACCCCAGAGAAAGAAAACAAAGCCTGACTTGGGAGCTATGGGGGAGCCAAGATGCTGCTTGCAGTGAATAGCGTTTGCAAAATTGAGGTCTTCTTTAAATTTTTTTTAATAAGAAGAGGAAACCCAATGGGCATCAAGCCCCAGCAGAGCTTCAGAGAGGCAGGAGTGAGGACAAGGAGCTCATTGTCCATGTGCCGGTGATCCAGAGAGAGGAACCTCTCTGTCCTGTGCCCGAGTCTGGATATGAAAGTTCTCTGTAAATCCAGCCTGATTTGAGAGTTAATTGGAGTGGGAAAACCAGGACAGCGGGATGGAGAAATAGGACTTCGTAGGTTTCCTTGTACACCTCTCCCAAAGAGATCCTCCTGCGTGTGGAGAAGGCTTTTGTGGCCTCTGGAGCCAGCACCAGCACTGACATCTCTGCCAAGGCTGTTGCGTCACATCGGTCGAGCTTTGTTTTGGTACAGCCACAGGCGGCCTCATGTGTTACACAACAGTCACACCAGCATTTTGGCCCCCTCAGGAAGCCCTTGCCTGGTGGCCATCGAGTCCAAAGGGTGCTGTGGGAGCTGGAGCCATGGCTGTGGTCCTGCAGCCACAGCCTGTTGGGTGTTGGACGCTCCCACCCTGTCGTACACGTGAATCCTGTGCAACCCAGGGAGAGGAGCTGGTGCCGAGCTTCCGTGTGACTCAGCCAGCAGTGACACACGGGCTCGGCCGTCTCTGGCAAGCAGATGTTTCAGTGGCCAGCTAGGAATTCTCTCGGTGCTGGGGGATGGTGGTTTTGCTGTGGAAACCTCCAGCACCGTTTGCAGAAGGGCTGGAAGTTGTGCCAAGGGCTGAGCAAGGGTCGTACCCAGCGGTTTGGTCGAGGCTGGTGCCCGCCTTTCATTCCACGCTCCCACCTTGCTGGTGGGTGGGATTTTTGGCTCACTGCACCTGCAGCAGGGTGGTCACACAAGAGGAGCAGTCCACGTGGCAAACTGGGAGCCGAGTGCTCCTGGAGGGTGGATTTGCTCCGTGGGTGCCGGGATGGGGCCGGGCACAGCGCCGGGCTCCGGGGCTGCTCGCTGCTTACGGCTCTTCCAGCGAGCTCAGGCCTGGCTGGGTGGGACTTGGAGCCCTGCAGTTGAGGGTTTTGTGTTTTGTTTCGAACCGTAAATATAACACAATTGTGTTTATGTAATGCAGTTCTGCGAGATGCTGCACACGGGTTTTAAATAGAATAAGGGTTAAATTTAGCCTCCTTTTTTTTTTTCCTCCCATTGATTTTGCAGAGATAGATTTGTGTTTAAAAGACTTCTCACCCTGGAGTTTGCCGGACTCCGTGCTGCATGATCTCATTGCTAGGATCTCACTCTTTCTCCACCCTTCCCTCCCGTTGTTTGCTGTTCTGACTAAAGATGAGACAGAAAAAGTTAAACAATCTTTTTTTAAGACAGGGAACGCATCATCCTATGTGTTTATGCAGTATTAAACACAACAAGATCATTATCTGGAGACACTGGAGACCGGATTCCCTTTGGATATAAATGAGTAAAGTTCCCATCAAGTGCATGATTTACACCAGCGCGGGCTTTGGCGCCAGGGTGTATAAAGATGAGCAAGGCAAAAAAAATTCAGCTACGCAGAGTTGGACATTTTAAGTATTTCTTATTAGCCTCCAATTAGCAACTGGAAAAAATGGTTGGAAGAAGGAAAACAAATAGGCTGAACATCATCAGAAGAGCAGACTTTGAAATTATGAACGTATTTGTATTTTTAAACCTGGCTTGGTTCTTTTCCAGTCAGCAGCAAAGGGTTAGTTAGGCCCAGTGACTGAGTCTGAATTTCCCCACTTCTCAGAGGTCAGCACTGGTTATTCACCCCCTAATATGAGCTGAAACAATATCTGGGATTCAGAGCCAGTGATGCAGAGGGGTTTGCAGGTTGGGATGGCTTTGCCATACGGGGTGTTAGGAGCAGCTTTTCTCCAGCTCCAGCCTTTCCCAAGGTTATTTTGAAGTTTCTGTTGTGATTCACACATCCTGAGATCTCTGCAGTAAAGGATTGGAATTTTGTGCTTGGAGGCAAATCCTGGGGTCAGCAAAGCTGAGTAGTAAACAACACTTCATGTTTCCAGGGCTCTCAAATAGCAGCATTCCCTCAAAAATCTTCAATGCAAAGTGATTTTAAGTTTACTAACAACGTTTCTGAGGAAGAAATTCATAATCCACCCAAGCCAGAGCAGGATCCTGGCTCAGGGCTGTTACTGTCCAGCTGCTTCCATCCTGCTTCTGGGACACCAGAAATACTGGGTTTTATTCTCTTAGGAAGGAAAAATATTACCTGGCTTTCAGAGGAAAAACTGACTGGTGAGCCAAATTCTTTGGTCATATCCTATTCATGGTGTTTATTCAGCCTGGAAGAGTCTTCCAGTTTGTCACTGATTCTTCACTCATATTTGTGAACCAAGTACAAGTCTGAATTTCTTCCAGCTCTAACAAGGATGGCATTTCTCTGGGGAGCTGGAATATGCAACAGGCAAAAGTAGGTTTGGGTTTTTCTCTGATACGGATCCAGGGTCTGCACACCCTGAGGACCTCTCCGTCACCTTGCTGTTCCTTCAGGAGAGAATTGCCGTGGCTTCCTGGCAGCAGAGATTAGATGCACCAAGGAAATCTGGATCAGTTCCCCCACTGGGAGATCTGGATGGAGCAGTTGTCTCCCAGCTGGTGTGAGGTTTAAACTGGTGGACAGACTGGCTCTGGGAACATTCTCCAGGCTTACTGGGGACATACCAAGCGTACGTGGTGTTTATTGGTTCCGAGCTTGGCCCATGCTGGGTTTGAAGCCCGGGTTTATTTTTGAAGGTGGGACGATGCTGTGGATGAATGACACGTAACTCAGTGCCCGTTTTTGCCAGCTGGACTGTCTGTGGTCTCTTCCGTTGCTCCTTTCCAGGGCTCCCTAACTCCAAGCTAATTGGGTGCTGGCTCCAGGCTTTCTATTTTAATGCTGTTTGATGATAATCATCATTCCCGCAGGATGAATGGTTGGGAACAAAGACAGGAAACGTCCCCCTGATTAGATAGAGGCAGGAGAGCCATTGGAGGAAAAAAACAAATGACAAAAGTGACAAATGAGGGTCCTGTAACTTCTGCCATCCTCCTGGGGCATGTGGAAGGGCCTGGAAGGAGACGTGAGTAAGACTTATTTACTGGTTTGGAAAACCATGCCTTGGAAGTCTTCAGGTTTCATCTCCATCTGCAAACAAAGGCCAGAGGAGAGATAAGGCCAGGCAGCTCCCAGGGCTGGGCTGTTCTGGGGACAGTTACTCGAACCCTCCTTCGTTCCAGTCAGATCCAAGCTAACGGTGCCCTTTCCTGCTGCGTCAATGCCGCGTACGCGGGAAAGAGGCAACCCCCGGGTGTAGGTTTGGGTGATGAGCAGGGTGCAAACTACACCTCCAGCGTACTCAGAGCACAGACCTGAGCTCTGGCTGGAGTCTGCCCTTGTTTCATGTTCGCTCATGTTGATGCTGTGCCGGGCTGAGCTCGGTGCGTTCCTTGGCAATCAGCGGGAAGGCGAAACGGGCCGTGCTGTTCCTCAGCAGCGACCCAAAGGTGTGCGGTGCTGCAGAGCACAAGGGTGTGCTCCATCTGGCCTCTCCATTCATGGGTAAATGTGCCTTTTGCAGTATTGTCAAATAGTGTCAGGATCCTAAAAGGGCTTGCAGGTGCCTTGCTGCAGGGACAGGAAGGTTCTGCGGGAGTTGGGCTTTAGGTGTCAGTGCAGAGGAAGGTGAGTGCAAGGAGCTTGGAGCAGGTCGTGCCCAACCCCGTATCCTGTCCAGGTCCCAGAGATGCCATTAGGGTCTCGTTTTACCTTTTTCCTTCAAGTACAGAGGTGCTCTGTAAACCAGTCAAGTGCAGCCTCGCATGTCTTGGGGGAAAAGATCAACAAAAGCAAACTCTTTGACTTCAGTCAAATTGTCGTCAGAATATTGTAGCTTCTTAAAAACGGAAAGGTTTTCATTTTCAGTGGTTGAAAACTGAGTGGGAGCTGGAAGTTCAGGGGAGCTGGTTCTGATTAGCCCCAAATCCCCACATGCTGTCATGCATTTTGGTTTTATTTTTGTTTGTTAAGCTTTGTTTCAATTAATTCTGTTTAGTGCTCGTGTTTAGAGCATGGCCTTGGGTTTGTTTATGATCATTGTGCACTGAGGGGATGAGCAGAGTCTGGGCAGCCCTGAGAAACCCCCAAACTGGGGAACCTGGGCTAGAGAGGGCTCTGAGATGCCCGAGGAGTTTGACATTTCCATGGCTTGGAGAAAACCTTTAAAAGGTTTTCTGTGGCTGAATGAAACATAAAGGCCCAAATCTTTCCTTCACTGTTTTGGCTGTAATAGAGGCAAGAACCTGACCTGGAGAACAGGTCTGGGTCTGGTATCTTTGGTGGTTCTTCCACAAACCTTGGCAACTTGGCCTGCTCCTTACCCAGACCCTTTGAATTAAGGGTTGCTGTGGTTCTCGGTGCTGTCTAGGTTTGAAGCCAATAGAGATCTCCTGAAAGGAAAGGGAAATAGAAATATTCTGACTTGAATACCTCCAACTTAAGCTGTGGGATGAAGTGTATTTATTAATGCTACAAGACTTTTGTTGATGGTGTTTGTGAAAGAGAGGGTGACTTTTTCAGGTGTGCTCTTACAAACCTGAGTCTTCCCTCTGTGTTTAGTGATAATTTATAACTACTCTTTAAGACCTCTGCTGTGAAATAAATTAGGGACACGCCTGGAAAATACCGGATTGGCTTAAATGTGCTGCGGAGTCATTTTAGTTTCTTTTATCCTGCATTTTTAAATTAAAGAAATGTGATGATTTAAGTTGTTTGATCTCCGAATGTTGCAATTTTTATTAGCATTTGTTTCCAGTTGCGTGTTTTCCCGGGAATGGGTTTATGGAACCTTTCACCCCCAGTCTCCTCCTGCAGGGTCGCGTGCCTTGCTCAGGTCCAGCCATCTGGCTCTTCTCTCCCACCACGGAGCAAATGGGGGTCACTTTTTTATTTTCTGGAAAGAAAGAAGAACAAATGCTGCTGCAGCCATTGCTCCGTGGCAGCTCTGTTGGGCGGCCTCAGCAGGGTCAAGGACTTAAAAACTGCAGCGACCTCCCGGTGCCTTTCTAGGTAGGATATTCCAGCCTGGGAATGAGATGTACGAAGCTGCTGGAAGTTCTGCCAAGCAAGTCAACCTAATGCATGATTTCACTTCTGAATCAGATATTCTTCCCTTCCCCCTCCTTTGGAGGGTCTAGTGAATCAAGATGTGGCTTTGAAACCACTCATTTGAAAATCAGGCAGATCTGTCCTTCCCCGTCTTGGGACCAGTTCAGGCTGTGTTTGGAGTCCCTCATGTTCACAGGCAACAGCCCAACAGTTGGCCTAGAGCAACACTGAAGGCAGAGCTGGTCTGGCTTCAGAAGGGAGGTTTTGCAAAGATCCCTGAAGTTCAGAAATCCCTAAGAATTTATTCTTATCCTTTACTGCCAGTAGAAACACTTCCAAAGGTGTTTCTATGTCAGTCCCATTCCCTGTACCTTTGCCCTGTGTACGAGAAGGACGCTGTCTCTGGGTTCCCCTAGCCCACACTCCTTCAGCTGCTCCGATGGGCCAAACCTTCCTGCGAGGGTTCCGCTCTCCCCGGAGCGCTGTCCGGTCAGCTTCGGAGCGTCCCACAGGAGCTCCCACTGCACCAAAGTGCCATTCCCCGTGTCAGAAGGGAAAAGCTGTAATTTGGTTTAACCAGCCACAGCTCTGGGGCTTGGATTGCTCTCCCAAAGCTCGGCCTATGGTTCTGACCTTAAATAGGCTCCGTAACAAGTCGTTCCAGCCTCTGTGTGCGTTGTTAACTGTTTCCATGTTTTTGACAGATGGCTTGGTGTACCTCGCAGCAAAGCCAACTTCCTGTTGAACAAACAATGAGGAAAGAGGAGGGAGGAAGAATGGGGTGTGGGAGAGAACACAGGATGCCATTTATATTTTATTTATGCAAGTGTTGGATTCTTTTTTATTATTTTTAAATCTTGGGTACGCAGCGGACTGAGAATTTGGGGAGAAACTGGAAATTTGAGGCTTCATTTATGAGGAGTCTCCAAGGTTTCCAAACCTCCCTCCACAGACTGAGACTTGTCGTTACTCCTGTTTGTACTGATGCCGTGGGGAGTCGTGGCTCAGGGAGTGGAGTTACTGTCTTGTCAGTCTTTTGTAAGGCACTGTCCATCCCTCCCTGGCAATGATGTTCCATTTGGAGGAGCTTTCGGGACTCAGGCTGTACAAGGCTTTGCTCTCAAGGTTTTGTGCTTGTCTGAAACACCAGAAGCCCCGACCAGGCTTCATCTCCCTGTGAATTGCTTTGCTAAGTGACCCCTTATTTCGTGACCCCATGGTCCAGCACATTCTTTAACTGTTCTACACAAGATTTTGGAGGTATTTGTTTTTGGTCAGAGCACAGGACTGGGACTTGGACTTAGGTCTGGTGGGGTGAACTTGGAGAAGCCAGGGCAGAGTCTTGTCAATCTGTAATGTAAACAGGAATATTTGACTGCTTTTCCCAGGTATTTTTAAGATCTGGTGGTACAGAAAGCTTGGAAGCCTCTCCAGATAGCAGAGGGTGTCTGTTACTGTGGTGGCCAGCACGAGACTTTCTCAGTCTTTCTCTGTAGAGAAGTAGTGGTGGCACGAACAGAGCAGGAATTCCACATCAACCACGGAGCAGGACCCAAGTGGTGGCGGCTTGCTTGATGAATGGCTTGAGAAGCAGCACAGCTTCTTGTCTATTATTGGTCAAGTCCTCGTGGCCACGACTCCTGTCCAGCCCCTCCCTGGCAGCACACAGCCATTTCCAGGGTTTCTGATGGCTGGGTTTGGAGTCTCTGCTGTCCCCTCTGAACAAGGGCTGCTCTTGCAGGATTTCAGCCCTGGCTGGCACTTGCCCTGCCTGGTCAGTGGTTGATTTTGATGGACACAGAGTTCAGCTGACTCCAGCTCCTCAAAGAAAAGCTGACTCTGCTCTGTGCCTCGCTCTCTTCCTCACTCTGCTTTCTGTCTACTGTGACCCAGCTCTTCTGTTTACCTCTGAATCTGTTTTTTTCTTCTCTCTTGAAACCAAATGCATATTTAATATCTTTCTCTCCTTCTTTCATGTTTCTGCATCCCTCCCTCCGGTGATCTCATCCTAGTTCACGATGGAGTTCTCCCTGGTCGGGCACTGTGCAAGGTGTGGCTGATGGAAGTGAATTCCCCCCACTTGGGATTTTGCCACCACAGAGCAAACCAGGTTTTGCCCCTGAGTCTGGGTAGATCCTTGTTAGCTCCTCAGCACAGTCTGATGACACCACAGAAAGCGGAGCTGGCGATAGTTCCGATTCCAAAACCCCTCTGCTTCCTTGTTTGCACTTTAGTAACTCCAGGGAACTGCACCTGGATGATCCCTTCTGAGATGTGGTGAGGGTCTGCTGGACCAGGCCACCCAGCTCTGGCCAGAGGCTCTTGGACAGCGATGTCCTGCCAGAATATCAAATACCCATCCTGATTTGCTGCTGACCACCTTACCCCCCAGGCTGTACCCATATCCCCTAACCGGGGTGTATCAGTATATTTTGGGGTCTTTTCCCCCGAAAAGCTGGCAGTTCCAAGGCTGAGAAGCATCCATGTAACCCTCCAGTTGTGCAGAGGCATTTGCAGGGATCCCAAGCGGTTCCCTGTCCCTGAAATAGCACAGCCTGTTAAACGCTCCCAGCTGAAGGAAACCCACACTCGGTGGCAGGAGGTTTGGGAGGCACCACGATGCCAAGTCCCCTTTGCAATCCATCATCCCCCTTTCCACAAGTTTCCCAGGCAAGGGGAGTGTTTTTCCATCCTTCCCTGCTAGTAATGAAGTCGAGTATAAAGTGAGTTATAAAGATGTTTAAAGGAGCTTTTGCCCCGGCCTGGCCTGGAAGAGCTGAGGTCATTCCCAGTGCACATTAGTGAATATGTGGAGGGTCTTTGGAGCTTTCTTCCAGGGAAACAGCTAATAAAGCTGCCTGTGTTTGTTGTTCATGCCAAGACACATTCCAGCATCTGATTATTTTATGTCATTACTTTAATGTGGAAAGAAAGAGCGAAGCATGGATTTTTCCAGGTGGATTGGCCCATTTTGGGGAGGTCACAGCTTGGGGTAGGTGTGCTGGATTAAAACTGACCCAAACTACGCTGTCAGGAATAAACTTAGTGCAACTAAACTTCAGATTTTAGTGTCATTAAAGCTGAATAAGGAAGGGTATGGCAGCAGAACCAACAGCTTCCATTCGGAGGCGTTTGCAGATGTGATGTGGAATTGGAAAAGGAAAGAAAAAGAGACAATAGTGTTGTAATTGCTTAAGTGGCTTGAACTGCAAAGGAAATGTTCGAAACTAGTGTAAAAGACCTCCCTGTAGCCATATGTAGTACAGAAGGTACCAAAGAGGAATTTTGCTCCCTCAGAAATTCTGTAGTTTGAGGGAGGGATTGTTCCCAGTTGGAATGAAATGCAAAGCTTCCCGTGTCCCACAGGCCTACTTTAAAAATGGATTTAATATTACCAAGACACTTTGTCAGGGGGATTAGTCACTTGAACTTTTTTACTGTGGTAAATAATGCAGAAATCTAACAAACATTCTGACATTTCTAGGAAAAAAAGTCATCGAAATCAATACTTCTCTTTAGATCTCTGCTCTTTTAAGGTAATTACCCTGTTTCAACTCTTTTAAACCAGCTGTGCTCTGTCTGAGGTCTTGGTCCTTGGATATGTGACCAGTCTGTACTCATGGGAATAGGGAATAATGATTTTGTGAAACTGGATACATGAGTATGGACTCTCTATAATCAGAAAAAGTCATAGATTCATGTTCCGTAGGTCTGGTTTAATTTTTCACTTTTGTGTCACTTCATTGGCATTTCTCTTAATTCTCCCCAACACAGCCAGAATTGGAAACAGGACATCTAAGTCTGGGAATTTGTGGCCAGCTTCTTATCTCCCATTGGTTTTCCACCACTATAACTTCAATGACGGATCATCTTTTTTTGTTTAAATATTCTGGTGTGAGAGAAATGAAGACCAAAGGACTCGGGATAGTTTATGATGGATTACTGGATATAAGTGGAAAATTAGAAGTGATCCATATCCGGTCTATTCAACTCTGTTATCCATTTAATCATCACAGTTCCAGGCACTGTAAATTTCTAAATGTTATTTGGAAATGAAGTGGCTCATTACAACTGATGTTGCTAATCCTCCTGCTGGCAGTAGCTCCCCTGCTGAAATGACATAATTTGTGACTTGCAGTGATCAGTGGAGTTGCAGGCAGGTTGGATCTGAAGCCCAGTGTGCGATGGTTTTGCTCTTATCTTACAGCACAGTCGTTAACTACTCCATGTGGCTGCTACGTTTGACGTTGGGTGGCGAAGGGAAAATAAATATTGAACTCCTGTGTGGGTGTGGTCGTGCCAAGCAGCACGGGGGTAGCAGGCTGGTGTCCAGAGCTGCTCGCTGGGACTCCACGGCTTTGGGGTCTCACCGAACGCGGAAGTTCCCGGGTTAGGCTGCGCACCACGGGGGCTCTCCCGCTCACAGAGAGGATCCTAAAGAGAGGAGCCGTTGATTTCCCAGGTCTGAGGATAGACAAGAGCTAATAGGTCTCGTTTTCAAGATAGTAGGGGAAACTAGCGGAACAAGATTGGATGTTGCCAACAGCTGCCTAAGTCTGGTCTAAATTGTAATACAGTATTTCTGTCCACAAGTGGTGTGTGAGTAAGTTTTCATTGAAAATTCTTTGATATCCTGTATTCAAAGTTTCCTAAACTTCTGCTGGAGATACATTTCATGCTGCAGCAACTGCAGCTGTGAAGACTGTGGGCAGTGCTTGACGAGCTGGGTAAAATGGTTTCATGAGTAGGCAATGTGTTCGTGCAGATCAGCCCATTTCCTGACTGGGTGTCTAAAAGGTGGATTAATTGAAATCTGAATTGGAATATACTGCCTTCAGGGTTTGGTGGAACATTGCAGGGATGAGCCCAAGGAGATATATGGATGCTTTGGATCCAGATGAAAACTTTAAAAGTGAAGATACCAGATTTGTTTCAATCCTGAAAACTGGGTCTGGCACAGAAGGTAGATCATTACTGATCTGTGGTGAGGCTCAGATTATTGAATCCTACTGCATTAGTACCTTCCTCTAAAACAGTGTTTAGTACAGCTTGCATCCCTTATCCACATTTTGGTTCCGTTTGGATTTGTGGAAGTTTCTTATCAAAAGGGAAAAATTCAAGGACTGAACATTGATCTGAGAAAGGAAATGAAAAGCACTGGCAAGCCAGAAGGGAGATAGCGGGTTGGTTGCTCAGCTTTCTCAATAAACTGCTCAAGTTTGAACATGGCCTTGCTCCTTCAGCCCAGCTTCTCCTTCTTCCTGGCTTCAGCTGTGGAAAAAATAACAACAGAACTTTGTATTGTGATGGAGAATGCTGCTCACAATGCCACAGAAGCACTGCATTCACCCGTCACAAGAGCAACACAGCCACGGTCTGGAGCTTGGTTGGGCTCCAGGGGTTGAATATCGGCAAATCCTCTGGATCTGTTTGGGTTTGGGGGGTTTCTGTTGGTCTCTCATGTGAGGAACTCAAGTCTCCAAAAAGGAAGCGTTCCCAGTGTCTCAGGAGCAGCTTTGCACCCATCCTCGAGCTCTAAGGACCGTAGGGAATGTGCAGGGTGGACACAACCATGAGGGCAGACATGAAAATCAGGAGTGACCTGCACTGATGTCTCTGCTGGGCAGGTAGGGATACTCCATGCATTATGCCATGGATCTTGAAAACCCTTCCAAAGCTCCAGGCTTGGATGTGCCTCCAGGTGTTTGTGAAACCAGTGGAACTCTGAATGTGCTGGAAAACACAGGGCTTTTGGTTTCCTTCAAATCATTTCACTGGCATTTTCTTGAATTGCCCTGAATGTCATGGAGGTGAGTGGAGAAGAAGAAAATTTGCACAACTTAACATTTCAGGAATATTTAGCTTTTTGATAATGTTATTGATAAAAAAATGAGATTATTCAAAGCAATCACCTGCTCTTTTGCAGCCTTGAGCCACTTTGGGGTTACTTTTTGAACAGCAGCAGTGGATTTTACATCCTTCACGTTTTTCCCAGAGCTCAGAATTTTTCTGCAGCGGCTGTTCTGCACTTACCCTGGGGACACAGGATGCTCTGGTTGCAGATCAATCTTTCACACAGTCCTAAAGCCTGCTGGGATGTGGGAACCTAAACCCCAGGCTTGCTAGAAGCTGGGAGAACGAGCTGATTGATAATGCAGCAGATTTTCCACTGGAAGCCAAATGGTTTATGCCCGGATTTTGTTGAGACCGGCACGCCACTGACAAATCCCAGGATTTGTCCCATTTGGACTCTGAAGTTTTCTGCTGCAGTTTCTGCCCAGTTTGGGTCATGGTCCCATGCCTTTGGTGAAGCTGCAGCAATGAGTGTGTCATGAAAAGAAAGCTCTTCCATCTACCCAGATCTGACCCACTTAAGTGTGTCCAGATGGACAGATGACCTCCAGAGGTCCCTTTCAGCCTAAATTATTCAGTGGCTCCGTTTCCAGCATTCCAGAGGGAGTGTTAGGTGAAACTGGGACCGTCCCATCTGGGGAGGAGGATAGAGTTATATCTGCAAGTCCTGTATCTTGACCCCATCCTCTGCCCTGGCCATCCATCACTGGGCACTGGTATTTTATTCTACCAGGATGTCAATCACCTTTTCAATTAGTGAGTGGGAGGGGAGAGTGTGGATGATAGCACCCAATCTTCCATTTGATTTAGGATGAATCACACTTAAGAGGGCATCTGGGGTTAAAGAACACAGGATTCTGGACACATGTATAAATCAACAGGCTTGAGGTTTGCATTATTCACCTTCTGGAGTATGAAGTGATATGACTCATTGGATCATAAAAGAGATCAAATAGCTTTGTTGCTAATAATTCTTTCCTTGACCCATTCCCTGGCACATTAGGTTTGTAAACAGAGTTTTAATGGCATCCCTTGGAAGTAATAACATCACGCCTTTATAGCACCTTGGCTGCCTGTACCCTCCTGGCTGTAACTGTGCTGGGGTTTAAGCCTCAGTCATTTGTGGGAACTAATGTGCTTTCATATCTTAAGTTTGCAGTTATTGCCTTTTTGAGATTGATCATCTCCAGTTACTCTGCCTCCCGGCCTCCTCTTCCACAGACGACATTTGAACCCTCCCAGGAGCCCACAACTCAGCTTCTCCCAAATGATAAGCACGCCCTGCAATACCCTGGTGCAGATAACGTGCTTGAACTTCAGGGTGGTGTTAATGTCTGATGAGCTCACGGCACCGTTTACTGTTTTATGGCTAAATCATGATTGTTCATTAACAGAAGCAGCACTAGACCATGTGCCAACTTTGGACAGAGGAAAAGGTAAAGTGGAGGCGTATGATGGAGTGTGATAAGGACGTGGCACCTGTGGCAGGACAGGCAGGGCATTTCCTGCTGGCTCCTGTGGAGAAGCCTGGAGCAGAGGGAGAGTGGTGCAGGGCTCTGGTGTTGTAGCTTTACAGGTACAGGGTATCAGACAGCTCCCCAGTTGTTGTTTTCTGATGGGACGGTGCTTTTTGTCTTTCTGGTGTTTTTCACCCGTGGCAGCCTGCTCTGAGGTATTTCATGGAATTATTATTGTTGGGAAAGGCCTCTAAGGCCATCGAGTCCAACCACTAACCCAGCACCACCGTGTTCAGCACTGAAACAACGTCCCTAAGTGCCACATCCACGTGTTTTTTGAACATAGAATCACAGAATGGTTTGGGAACCTTAAAGCTCATCCCATTCCAGCCCTACCGTGGGCAGGGACACCTTGCTCTGTACCGGGCTGCTCCAAGCCCTGTCCAACCCAGCCTTGAACACTTCCAGGGATGGCCATTCCAGCACCTCCTTGGGCAGCTTCACTTGCCTCTGCCTGGGTGTGTCTTATTTGCTGCCTGTCAAGTGGTGCTCCCTTGTACCACCACCAGCTTTGCTCTGCCTGCCCAGGCTGCAAGACTTGCATATGGGGTTGGTGGTTCCCAGGATGGGAAATCACATTGTTCAAGCAGTAGAAGTGGGAGAAAGAAGGTCCCAGTCTCCATTAGAGGGTCTGTCCTGTTGGAAGATACGGAGATATATGGTCCAGGGAGAGGAGGAAGTGGGTGAAGGAAAGGAAATAAAGTTGGGAACTGTCAGCGTAGGACTGTGCTGCTTTGTCACGTAGGCTCAGGCTGCTGCTGAGCCTACAGCAGGTAAGAGACCTTTGTAGAGATAAAAACTGGAACAAAATCTCAGAAGTTACCTAAGAACTGGGGTTTTTTGGTGATTAATTTATTCATGGGCTGGTGGATGCTCAAAAGCAGCAAACTGTAGCTGATGATCACTGCAGAGGGGTTTAGGCACAGTGGAGTTGAAAGTCTCCAGTTACAGCATGAAATCTTGCAGATACACAGAGGAAGGGGTTTAAGGAGAATGGCAAAGAAGGAAAACAATGTGAAGGATGAGGAGCGGGTGGGAATCTGGGAATATCAGGATTGTTCCACCTCATCTGAAGGACGTTCTGTATCAGCTTTCATGTTATCACTGTTTTGGTCAGTTCCTATAGTTAATACCTAAATTCTTGCATTGAGACCTAACAAAAGACTGCTCAGGGACAGTGTATAAATAGCTGTTGAGCTATTTAACATATTTATATATGTTGGTTAAGCAAACTTACATGGATAAACAATAGCAATATAATGACCTTTTTATAGATATGGCTCCGTGCATGCACCAGAGCAGTCTGGTGTATTTATTTCAGCTTGTAAACCCTGCGTGGTTAGTACAGGATGTGTACTCTTCAGCATTTACAGTTGGTTAAAGGGAGGCTTTCGTGGTGGTGCTGTCGTGCAAGGAAACATCACCAGCCTGGGGCACCAAGTATTAGGTGTCGAGGGGTGGATGTATTAAGCAGGAGATTTAATTAAAAGGCCATCATGATATCTGGTGGCTAAAGAGCATCTTTGGTTAAAAACTGAATATAGGAGCTGAATAACCCTACAAGGTACCTGAAATGCTTTTGAGGGGAGTTAGATTCCCAGTAACTACGGGGTTTTGGGGAATGAGGTATTTAACTCCTCCTGAAGTCTCTGGAGTGGTTAGTAGCAACCTGAAGGCTGAATTCATCTTTGGTCTTGTAAAATCGCTGCTTTTGGCCGGGAGTGGGCTTGGCTCAGGGAAGAAAACTGCTCTCTGATGTGTCCTGGAAAGCAAACAGTGGGTTTGGGATGCACACTGTGCTCCTGCCAGCTCTGCTCTGGAGGAGCGTGGCTCAGAGAGCAGCAACGAACAGCCCTTGCAGGACTAAGATGGGGAATTTTGCTATAAATCCTCTGAAACTCTTGGAAAGATGGAATGTTTCCCGTTCTCTTTTCTCTGCCCTTCCTGGTGAATAGAAATCCGCAGTGTTTAGGATCACGCAACCCTCACGTCTGAGGACAGATGGCCAACTCGTTTTTGCTGAGGGATTTTCCCCCATGGGTGGCTTGTTCTGGAAGTAATGCCCAGCTCTGCCCAACCCCGGGACTCAAACCCTTTCCAGAGGAGTGATTGCCTCCCTGTCTGCACATGGGGAAAACCAAAGCAAAGTAGTTGAGTTACCCAGGGCAGAAGTCGAACATCGGGCTCCAGAGCCCATCTGGCTGTTGGGGGACAGGGACGTTCCCCCTCGGCAGCTTCTGGCTTGGTTGAACCTGCTCTGGGGAGGTCACCTCTGGACCTTCCACATAGGTGGGCGCCCTGAAGCTGCTCTTTGCTCAGCCATCAGCACTTTAGTGCCTGGACAATGCCTGCTGAGAACAAAGCAGAGTCTTCATTTTATGACCGTCCATCCTGCTCCGCGATGTTTCTCCGTGGCAGCGGTTTGTGCCTTCCCTGCTCTTCGGCTCCTTGTGCGCTGCTCCCCAGCCGAGAGCAGAAAGGCCCATTCCAGGGTTATCAGCCTCTTCTTTTGTATCCTATGGAATGGGAGCAACTGCCAAGCCCACTTTGCCTCCCGACGTTTAACAGATTGGCCCACGTCTAATTTCTGCCTCTGTGTTTACAGAAGGTGGAGGACAGAGGGGAAGGGGGGCTGCTGAGCAAGGGAAGAGGGCACGGAGAAAAAAGAAATTACTAACCCTCCATCAAAGAGCTGCTTTCCTACTTGTGGTTTCAGAATGCTTCCTCCTTCCCCAGCTATCCTGTAATCACTCTCCAACATTCACCAGAGCAGTGTTTACATCCAGCCCTATTACCGGCAGGGGAGACAGGAGAAATTAAGGGCTCCCATGCCCCATTATCTCCCCCTCTTCCCCCTCCTCTCCCCCTCCCACAGGCAGACACACTTCTCTCCCCTTACCCCTTTTCATCAAACACCTCCAATTCATGAAGGAGTAAAAGCCCTTTAATGGGATTCTGGAGATCTTAAAATCCAGGTGGTTTGTTTAAAAAAAAAGAAAAAAGAGAGGGAGAGGGAAAAAAAATAAAAACTTGGAGGAAAAAATACAACCAGCTCACTCTTTTTGGCTTCTTTGTTCCTTTTCCACGTTGTCTTGAACCTTTTTCTCCTCCACAACTCTGCTTGGCAGCTGGGGCGAGCTGAAGTTTGACTTGGATGGCTGGTGAGACCACACAGAGCTCACCCTGGCTGGAATTAATTTCCGATGTACAGCTGAAGAATCCCATGCGCACACACAAACACAGCGAGCCCTTGCATTTCCTTTTGATTTCCTTCTGGTGCTTCCTTCCCCAGATACCCTTTTTATCAGAAGCAGAACGAGCTGCAGTGCCAGCGCCGCGGCTGCTGGGGCGAGAGGCTCTGCCCCAGCGTGGCAGCAGAGCCGGGGGAAGGCGGAGGCTCTTTAGATGTTGGGCAGGCAAAGAGACGTGTGAAAAATGGCCAATGTTGGACAACAATAAATGGGGATTATGACTTTTGTTAACGAAGGGTAAAAAAGGATACTCATCTGGTACTGGCACTTGACGGGGACTTGAGGTCTGATTCCAATTCCTTGTTTAACCACAGATTTCCTCTAAATAATTCTCGTAATCTCTTGATTCCCTAGCTGAGGTCAGGGGCCCATTGTTCTACACCCTGTAACAACACAATGGGACACAGTTCCTGCCCCAAAGAGCTTACAGTGAAAACAATCAAAGAATGAAAAAGAAACCCAGGCTTGCCTGGAGTTACACCCTGGTGTTAAATTGAAGATTAGAACCAGACCTCCTGACTCTCTAGGTTTTGAGTCTTCTGCAATTGTAACATTTTTCTGGCTCCTATCTTGAGATTCACACTGCAGTGTTAAAGACCATCAAAATGGAAAATACTGCACCTCTTACCCCTCGGAGCAGAGGACAAGGAGCTGTTTATGATGGACAGCTCTGCCCCTGTAGCAAGGACAGCCTTGTTGATTCTTACTCAGCATAACCAGCACACAGAGAGAGGCTGGGAAGTTTGGGAGGCCAGTTGACCTTCGAGGTTACTGGGTTTCCTATGAGCCAGGGCGATGGACCAGTGCTGCGATGGGCTGGGTGGCTGGTAAAGGATTGCAACAGGGCTGCATTGAACTCCCCTCCTCAACGGGAATGGAAATGGCCGTGGGCGTATGGGGACATTTAAGCGGGGAATATTCACTCCCACATGTAGGAGTTGTTGGAGCAGCTCTGCGCCCGGAACTCTCTCCCCTCCCGGGGCAGGGATGTGCTGACTGCGTGGGGCGGCGCACGCGCGAGTGAACTCGGCCCAAGTCCTCCGAGCGCTGGCACGGCCGCGCTCCGCTGCGGGAATACCCGTGGCACCACGGTCCTGGAGAAAGGGGACAGGCTGGAGTGGGGCTCTGGTTCTACTGGCAGTGCTCTAAAGCATCGGAGCTCGATGTGGTTGCTGTGATGGGAGGAGTAAAACCGAAGCAGGCTCGGCAAATACCACCCTCGGTATCGCTCGGCAAAGAGAGGGTCTGGCCCTACGTGGTGCTGGAAACCTCGTGGTGTTATGGCTTTTTTAAAGTCTCAGCATCTGGAATGACCTGATAATATGGAAAGTGATCATTTGTGTGTGCTCAGCCATAAATACACAGCCATCTATACACTCTTCATTTTCCTTGGGTTCCCAGACACTTATTCCTACCTCCAGAGTGTTCCAGTGGCACTACTTGGGCTTTGGATATTGAGCATTATTAGTGGGGGAAAATGTGAGTGCTCATGTCCTGTTTTCCTATTTTGGCAGTTTATATGAAACTTGCAGTCACTTTGAGGTCTTTGATTTCATCCAGATTCAGCAAACGGGACAGTTTTTAGGCTTGTCGGAGAGATGGGCACACACACATCTGGATGAACACACTCTGCAGGATTCATCATTCCTAACTCTGGGCATCACAGGAGATTTCCTCTCCATATACAGAGATTACACCTTAAATGTGCTGTACATCTGCTCAAACATCTATGTTTTAACCTGTATTTTATGGCTGAGGAAAACGGCTGCTTTTGGGGCCAGGCTCAACAGCTTTATTCCAGAGTTTCCTTAGGGTGAGAAGTTTTCTCTGACTGCAAAGGGAGTCGGTTACTGCATAAAAAAAAATCCCTCCAGCCTCCTGGGGCACTTGGGTGAGTCACCAGAGCTGTGTGGTTCTGTCTGAGGGCACTCAGTGGTCCCGTGTGGCCCTGTTGGGTGTGCTGGCCTTGGCTCCAGATCCTGACCCTGGAGAAGGCTTGTGCACAAGAGCTTTATTAGGCAGAGTTGCCACTGGCAGATTTGTTCCTTGGCACTGGGGCTGAGCTGTTGAATAAGACTTTATTCTTCAGACTTAGGGATGACAGGTTTGACCGTACAATGAAATCAGCTTTGTCCTCCTGATACTCTTAAATTTATTTTCTTTGTTTCAGAAAAATGTGGGGAAATTACTGGATTACCAAACATCTCTTCCAAAGGGAACTGCACTTTAGACCTCGATTTCTGTAGAAGTATTGGCAAAGGGTAAGAGGAGGAGCAGGAAAATGATTCTGCTAACATAAAACGCTCCAGAATCAAGAGATAGGCATCAAAACCGGGTAAGATTTAATACATAAAAGTCTATCTGGTTTCTGGATTTTGGGATTTAGGGTATACTTGGGTCATACTTTCAAGATTTTCCTTGCACACCAGCAAGGAAACTTGCTTCTTTTAACTTAGTTT
The DNA here is from genome assembly GCA_013398055.1 of Ifrita kowaldi. NCBI lineage: Eukaryota > Metazoa > Chordata > Aves > Passeriformes > Cinclosomatidae > Ifrita > Ifrita kowaldi. Next base: position 38,545 of record VZRS01014608.1, on the reverse strand, counting down.
TTCTGTTAATGAGAGCTGAGACTTACATGTAATTACTTGTTTCCTGGAGCTAGGGCCTTTAAGTCAATATCCAATATCCAGAGATTTGTGTTAAAGTCAGGAGTTGGCCATTCTGCTTTATTCTATTTTAGAGAAACCTCTATTCACGTACAAAACCTAGATAGCTTTCAGAGAGCCAAGGAAAGAGAATTATCACTGATGAGTTTTAGTTCTACTAATAGCTACTCTAACAGCAGTTGAAATTTTGTTTTTTTCCTGTGAGAATTTATTCTACTGGAAAAAATTTGGAACATAGCAAAATGTTTCTTTTTGGAGAAGTTGAAAAGCTTCCTCTTGACTTAATTCTGTCTTCCATTATAGCACACATTATTTCTAGTATAAGGCATGAAAGAGCTGAGCTCCATTTGAAATGCTCAAGTGGAAATTAGATAGTTCTTAATAAAAATAAGGATTTGGGGGAGGGGGTCACAACAAACTATTTTCATTAGTTTTCATCTCCCCCAAAGTCTGAGGGTTTGGGCTTTTCATGCCAATTATTTGAAATGTGGATATCTCAGAAACTTTTGCTGTACATTCAACTTTTGACCAGCCTTTTCTCTTGCTTCAGATGAAGATTGTAATAGAAACACGACGATACAATTTGTTTAGTTATAAATACATTGCTTATTTTCTTGTCCTCTGCTTTTCAGTTTTATTGGCAACCCATTTCAAAAGCAATTGGTGCAGGCCAATACCTTGATGCAACATTAATAAGAACAAAGAGGCTTAAATTATGGAAATAGCTGCCTATTTGACACATTAGTAGTTTTACTCTCCATTTGGCAGATCTATTGTGGATAAAATTGTGTGTGAAGGGATGAAAGGGAAGAAACTTGGATAAGAGTGGTAGTATCTGCTCCAGGATAATGAAGAAGACAGGCCCATGCAGAGATTTATTTTATTTGCTTTTGGCAATTAGCATTAGCAAGACTGTCTCTGAGAAGCTGAAACTGCCACAGATAATAATGGGATTGCTTCGGAGATGGTTTATCCAGCTCTCATAACCAGGGATTGGATTTGTGAGGGCTGTGGGGACTCAGCACCACCTCTGGAGGTGCTCTCATATGTGCTGCTGATCACACAAACTTTTAGGCATCCAACACAAGGAGCCCAGGGCAAGAAAAGCTGGCTTTAGAGCTGTCAGGTGGAAGCAGCCCTGCCCTGAGTGTTCCATCCCTGTGCTGCTCAATTTCACCACTTCCCAGGGAACAATTCCTTCCCAATATCCCATCCATCCCTGCCCTCTGGCACTGGGAAGCCATTCCCTGGGTCCTGTCCCTCCATCCCTTGTCCCCAGTCCCTCTCCAGCTCTCCTGGAGCCCCTTTAGGCCCTGCAAGGGGCTCTGAGCTCTCCCTGGAGCCTTCTCCTCTCCAGGTGAGCACCCCCAGCTCTCCCAGCCTGGCTCCAGAGCAGAGGGGCTCCAGCCCTTGGAGCAGCTCCGTGGCCTCCTCTGGACTCTCTCCAGCAGGTCCAGAAGGTTTGTGCTGCATTTGTCCCGAATACCTGTGGCTGTGTACAGCAGAGTGTCCATTTACACCAGGGCTTCACATAAACATCAAGGCTTTGGTGTATTTGTTACCAGGGATCAGCTGAGATGTGGCAGCTCAAACCCTTTGGGCTGTGCTGGTCCATCTCCTTCACCCAACCATGCGATTCCAGCTGGTTCTGGCTTTGATCTGAGATGGAGAACTGCTCCTGCTCTTCCTGAATGTCAGAAAAGTTCTTCTCTGATGTAAATCCCCTGGCTGTCAGCGAGCTGCCCTGGCCTGACATAATGCAAATGACACAAGAGATGGGTTGAGAGGCAGAAGTAGCCCGGTGGCTGGTGTTTGGCCAGTGTGGCTGCTGTGAGCTGGCCTTGGCTCAGCCTGTGGCAGCTGCGGTGAAAACCCCGACACTGGGATGCTCTCGAGGCATTTCTGCATTTCACAAGGCTTTGCCAGCCATCACAGCCCTGCTGACAACTTCAGCACGTATTTCTCAGTGCTTTTTCAGGTGAAGGCAGTGAGGGGCAGGAGGTCAGTGGTGCCCTGAGCCACAGGACAGGTTGGAGGAGGAACCAGAGCCGTGGGTTTCCCATCCCCGTGGCAGCTCCTAAACCCACTGTCCTGAAAGGCTGCCAAGGCAGCAGAGCCAGGAGGTGTCTCAATGCCCTGGGCCAAAACACAGGCTGTTGGCTGACTTGGGAGCAGGAAGCTCGGGGTGCAGGTTTGAGCTCGCTCAGTGGTGAGGTGCCACCAGCCAGCTCCTCGTGGTGACAGAGAAGCCCCGGGCGGCCGCATCGTCACCGAAGGCTCTTGGCGGCGGCGTACGCAGCAGGAGCTGTGTCACCCATGCCTGGGAAGGTGCCTGTGTGGGAGGGTTGAGCAAGATCCTTCAGCTCAAGGGAATGTGAAATCCTCCCCCTTCCTGTCTGTGCTCTTTCTGTGTGTCTGGAAAGGAGCAGGGAGCTCGTGCTGTCTCCGTCCGCTCCCTCCTCGGGAAGGTTCGGGGAGCTGGGAGCCAGGGACTCGCGCGCCCCATTCTGTCGCAACGTCCCAACATCAACACCCTCTGATCTATGGTATCCTGAGAGTTTGCAGCTCTTGTGTGGAGATGGAGTATGAATAAGGGCCCCCCAGTGTATTGGGAATCGGGCCTGTGGGTCTCCCGTGTCAAGTGAGTCATAATGTATTAGATCCGAGGACTTCCCCCACGGGTGTTTAGTCTGAACAAACCCAGCTAATTCAGATTTAACTTAGCTCTTAATATGCTACATTGCTGAGTCTTCTAATTAATGCCACATGTTGCAGTCAGCTGTCATACTGAATAAATGTTTACAAAGCTATTAATGTACTGTATTTGTAAACCAGACCAGCTCCTTTTTGGAAATCATGTGGTATGTGTTTTCCCCTCGAAGATGAAAAAAGTTTCTTAGCAATAACGGATACTTTATTTTTGCAGCAACAGCCACTTCCCAGGAATTCATTGCTAACTTTCTTGGGCCGCAGCCATTATCGCAGGGAAGGACGTGGGGAAGGGCGCCGTGTTTCAAACAGAGATGCTGAGCTGGGCCCTGTTGCCATGGAGGGCCGAGGGGCTGGCAGGGATCGGAGATCCCAGTGCCGGGGGCGATGCCGGGAGGAGGCAGAGCCCGTGCGGGTGTTGGTGGCTCTCCTGTCCCCAGCTGCTGCGGTCCCTGCGCTGCCACGTGAGCGGGGACACCCGGCCACAGCCGAGGGAGCAGGGACACGGCCGTGCCGTCAGGCTGTCTGCAGGCCAGCTGCCTTCTGCTCAGGGGCCCTGGCGGGGCTGGGGACACGGGCTGGGGACACGGGCTGGCCACCGCCATCCCCACGTGGCCAGCACTTGCCTGGCACGGGGACTGGGTGACTGGAGCCATGGGGGTGGGAGATGCAGGCTTATCCTCAGAGCCACTCCCCAACAGCTTGCTCTGCACAAATTCATGTTTTCTGTTTCCTGAGTTTGTTTGGTTGTGTCTTTAATTCCCTCCTGGGGTGCCAGGGAAACAGCTTTCTTCTGCTGGGATTCCTGCACTCCTGCTTCATCTCTAATCAGCTGCAGAAACCACAGGAGATGCCAAAGGACTTGAAAGCTTAGCGGGGGTGAGGCTGGGATCTGTGCACGGCCACCAGCTCCTGTGTCCCACTAGCCAAGGCATCCAGCTAAGGGATTTGGGGATGTTGTCCTAGCTGAAGTCCATGACCCTCACAGAGGCTACTGAGAAAGGTTGTGTGCAGTGAACCAGGAACTGAGATATTTTTGGTGTTGCCTCTGCCTAGCAGCAATCTGCTCCTGCTAGTGGAGCTAGCACTGTGTGCCTGGGAGTTACCTGTTATCCCCCAGCTGGGTGAGCCCCCAGCAGAGGCATCGAGGGGCTGCTGCTGACTGGTGGGGCACAGTCACCTCTCAGAGCCCCGCACCTGCAGGGAGAAGGAAGCAAGGCACCCTAAGCCGGCTTTTCATTTAGGATAATGGTTTCAATGCAGGATCCCTTCCAGACCATATTTTGAGGGGCTGCCCCAAGCTGCAACCTTAAAACATCGTGCCCTCCCTGCTGAAGCCAAGCACACACCTGCTCTGGCTGTGCAGCCGCCTCTTCCATGTCTTTAATTCCCTTTTTCCCAGCCTGCCTCGCCAGTGCAAAGTGTGCTCGCAATGTTAAACTTCCCTCATTAGGCTGAACATTCCTCTTTTTAACCTCTTTAACCTGCAGCATTCCCATTGGGAGGACCCTGTCTCCATACTTCTCAACTGCTCTTAATTAGATTGGGCATTTCTTGCCTCCACTGTATATTTACAATTTAGGAACAGGAAAAAATACAGCCTGCACTTAAGGGCTTTCTTCCCTTCATTCGCTTCCCGTGCTTGATATGTTGGACAGCAGGAGGTGGAAATTTTAAAGCCTAGAGGAGCAGAACGTCTCTGGGAGGACAATCCGAGGCGGTTTAGGTCATTCTTTAGGCAGGGCTGATTTCATCTCTTGATGGATTTTTACATCAGCTCTCACTTCTTTCATTTCCACCGCCCTGTGTGCGCATGTCCCTGTGCACACACACACACACAACCCTATTGTCTGTCGTTTGCTCTTCTCCTGCCATCAGCCTTTTATTATTGTTGATGCCTTTTCATTCCTGATGCCAAACTTGATTTGGAGATCGCAGTACTGAGGGTTTCATTTGGAGCACTGTAGATGGACAACTGAAGTCCTAAGTGACTGGAGCCCTCGGCCAATCTAATTGTTATTGACATTTGTGTCTGATTGTTCATCAAGGGGGATTTGACTTGCAGGCCAAATCATTCTATTACCAGGGTTCCTTTCAGCCTTTTCTCTGACATCAAAAAACGCCCCCACCCCAGTCAGCAGCAGCAGAATCAATGGCCATATCTGGAGATGTGAGGGGGGCAGCGAAGCTGCAGGAGATCATGTACGTCCCGTTTGAAATGTGCGAGCAAGGGATCCCAGAGCCGGCGGTGTTGCCTTACAGGGGGAAAAAGGATCTCATTAACAGACTACCGTTTTCATGGCAAGGTGAAGGAGGCAGAGGAAGGAGGGGCTGGCAGGGCTAATTATATTAAGGTCATTTCACCTGTCAAAACTTTCCCTTTAGTGGTGTCCCTGGTGCCCTGGGATAACATCCAGATTTGTCCTGAATGGTGTCTCTGTTCCTGCTTAGGAGCCTTGACTGGTGGGTCGTGAAGTGAGCTGCATGAAAGGAGCCCTGAAGGCACCCTTTTGCCTTCTTTTCACCTCCTGCTCTCCTTTGATTTTGCTTTTCCCCCCTCTTGAGTTTCAGGGTGGGTAATGACGAAGCCCTGCTGTGCTGCTCGCCCAGAGTCGCGCTTTCCCCGGGAAGCACCGAGGCAGCTGGCACAGCAAAGGCCCCGTGTGCAGCCAGTTCCTGCCTCCCTGCATTTCCAACCCACTTACACCCTGCTGCAATGCCAATTTATCCCCCTTGAAAGCTCTCGTCTGGAGCGGAGAGGGATGGAGCGAGGCTGATTTTGCTCATTAGACTAATGGTGGAAACCGGAACGATGCAGAGGCAGGGATCAAAACAGAACCAAGGGAAATATTCTGTTTATTCATTTGAAAGAGGCAGGGGTGAGGGGGTGGCTGGTAAACCAGAGCGTCCTCATCCTGGTGATGAACCCTAGAATTACGTGCCCTCCTTCAGGGGATTGTTCCGAGCCATTAAGTTATTTCATTTTCCAGGAGTTTGGGGGGTGGAAGGCAAATTTCTGCAGTTAATCTTTCTCTCAAGGTAGGTGGAAGCCATGCAGATGGCCTCACTTTGCTAACATTAGCAGGTAGAAGTAATTTGGGGAAGGAGGCCACGGGAGGAACACAAGAGGGTTCATTCAGGATCACGCAGGTTTTACGTGTCGCCGCGGAAACAGCAGAAATTTCAGAGATCAAAGGGCTTCTCCACCAAGAGTTGCTACCTCAATGTGTTGGGTAGCTTGAGAGAGAACTGAGGACGAGGAGGAAGTGAACCTAATTCCCCTGGCCTTCGGCAAGCAGCTCAGTGAGTCAGATTTGTCCTGCTGAAGCTGCATTGCTGGGGTTTGGGAGATGGATTTGGCTTAACGTGCCCTGCCTTTGAGAGATGCTCAGGAGCAGCGGTGAGTCACGAACAGCTGTGACGTGCAGTAGGGTTTGATGAGTTTCCCTAAATCGGGACATATTTGGATCCTGGGTTTGGGTTTCAAGTAGGAAAATAAGCAGAGCCACGTGGTTGCTAATAGTATGCAGTTGCTACTACTTTTTAATTAATTATTTCATTGGAGAGGCGAGCGAGAGGCGTTGAGCTGTGGGTGCAGAGTGGGACTGCCTGGCAGGTGGTGCCATTAAGGTTGAACTGTTGGACATCTGCATTTTGCTCCATCGAAAGAGTTAAATGGCCCCTAGTGTTAAAAAGGATTCTTGGGGGCAAAAACCTGCAGTTTGTAATTCTGAGAGCGGGGAGTTCTGAGAGTTCTGAGCTGGGGGAATTGTTCAAACTGAGATGTGTGTAACTATCTGTCACACCAACCTCTGCCTCTCCAGGCTCTTCCCATCGTTTCTAACATGTCAACAACCACGACAGCAGCCTGTCCCGTTTCTGTCTGACTGTTTGGTCAAATGCTGCTCTTCTACCCTCCTGTATCCTTGAGCTGGCTTGGTTCAGCAGCAACATAACTGGCCAGACTCATCTCTGACTCTTTAATTGCTTTATTTCTTTTTGGTGAAGTCTTTTGGAAGGTAGTTCTCAATAAATGCCACTTTCTCCTTTCGGGAGGCAGGCAGGGCTGTAAAGGTACCATAAGATGCTTTGGCCTTAGATGAGGAGGAAAAATACCCAAATGAGGAGAGTGCTGTGCATCCCCACTCTGGCTGGGATTCCCCCTTGGGGCCAGAGCAAGCTGCTGTTTCAAAAGTCTTCCAGACCTATGAAAACCAGCGGCTTCTTCATAGCACAGTTTGTAACTTGGGCCTTGAGGAGGATGAATGAACAAGTGTAAATGCTCTTGCTCTCTTAGGAAAGGACAAGCCAGAGTTTTGATCATATCAAGGACAAGGGGAAGCGAAAATATGTGCTGGGGCTGGCACTTGAGTATCCACCCCGAGCCTCACTCCTGCCAGGTGTTCCTGCCGTGGCTCCCAAGGCAGCGCCGCTTCCAGTGCAGTAACCTGAATCATTTTAAAGAGCAAAACAGAGACAAAGCCCCGTATTGTCAGCAGCAAAGGTTGAATAAGAAGACCTTTGGGAGCCCCGCCACTTCTCCCTTTAATCTGATCAGGGAGCAGCATTCCTGTAATTCCCTCCAGGTCACTCTGAATTCCTGCAGTTTCTCAGCCAGGTTGAAGCCTTCCCCTCCAATATTTAATAATCTGCAGGCTTAGGGAGAACAACAGAGCAGGAGCAAGGCAAGGCTTAGTTTAGATCAGAAACCAACAGGAAGCTGCTGCTGCTGCCTTCTCCCAACATCTCTGAGACTCAGGAATTTAAGCCTTACCTTGCACGGTGCACTCTGCTTTTAAAACGCTTTGCAAGGTCATTCTGAGAGGATGTGTTGTGTTTTTATCATAAAACAGTGCCTTTATGATGGATCTGTAAACTTCAGTTGTTCCTGGCTTAATTCAGGTGAAGCAGCAGCTTCAGTGGGAACCCAGAGACGTGGGACTGCTTCAAAAGCCCACGAAAGCAAGGTTGGCTTGGTTCAAATCTCACCTCTGTTGCATTTTGGGGGCACAGTGGAGCCCACAGACACAGAATGAGGCAGGAAGATGAACCAAAGGAGTTAAAACCATTTTTGTGCCTCGGTGGGAATTAGTGCATTGCCAGAATTCCTTGTTCCAGCTGCCCTAGGAAGGCACTTCATTCACTTCAGTGGCTGCTAACTCCAGCTTAATGTGAAACTCCAAAGGTTTTAAATGATGCTGGAGAGATGAGACCATTTTGAGAAGTGAAGTGTTACTGTTTTCCTGAGGACTTGATCTAGAAAAGGAACAAATTTTCTTCCAAAATATACAAAAGAAATATTCCTACCATGGAAATGCATAGCCTGAAGACTCAAATGACATTAGGTCACTGCTTTCTTTTATCAATAACTTTGAAGTCCTGTCCCAGTTTTCTAATTTAGATTGTTGTGATAAGAGGTTCTCAGTGAGCCTGGGCAAAAGCCCAGACCCTCTCCTGCTCACAGTGTGTTGGGAACACAAGTACCAGTAGCAGTTCCAGTTCTGAGGATGGGCCAGGTCTTAAAAGTGCCTGTGGGGACTCTGCAGAGACAAATCCCGAGGCTTGGGACTGTTTTGCGTTTCAGCCAGCTCTTGGACCCAAGGGCATGAGCCATGTGCTGGGTTTGATTTTTAAAAGCATCATGCTGCATTCCTGGGCTCTGCTGTGCCTCCCTGGACTGAATGTGCAAGGTGGATTTCACTCATTGCTCTTGGAACTCCCTCCTGGTCTCATCTGCTCACAAAAACTCGGGGAAGTTTCACATAATAAGATGAAGAATTAAATGAGCAGCTCGTAGCTAAGCTTATTTTTGAGCAGGTGCTCTTGGGGATGTGCCAGCCCTGGGCAGAGCCCATCCTAGTCTGAATGACATGGAGATGTGTGCAAGGAATGGGGAATGAGACATTTCTGGAGTGGGCAGTGACTGCTTTCCAGCAGTTCCAGATTCCAGCTTTTCCTGCCTCCTGACAGGAGGCAGTCCTGGAGAAGGTGGGAAGGTCCAAAGGCTACAACCCCTTTCCTCTGTCGTGTTGGAGGATGCTCAGGGACACTAAACAAGAGCCTGAAAAAGAGCTTTCCTTACTCCAAGACCTAAGGCAGCTGCCAGCTGAGCACAGCACATCCACAGTGTGCTGGGTGTTCCAGCAAGAAGGAAAAATGGGATCCCGGTGTCCAGGGGAGCACTCTGGCAGTCTCAGCCACCCCATCCCCAGGACTGGGCACTGCAGGTGCACCGAGCGCTCGGGCCTGCCCTGGGCAATGGCAGTGCCGGGTCATTTGTGCCTCTGGGAGCAGGGATGATCCCATGGGATCCGTGCTGGCTGGGCACTGCCCCGTGCCTGCGTGAGCTTTGTGTGTGTAGGGCAGGACCTGAGCCCCGAGAGCTACAGCTCATTCTGTCATTAATTAGTGGTTCCTGACCCCCGCGGACAATAACAAGATTGCAGCTGTGCAGGAGCTGCCTCTGCGCCCTGGCCGCTCTCACAGCGTTAACTGAAACCCCCTGCAGCAGAGACGAGGGCTGGTGGCAGGGCAGGGCAGGGATAAACCCCCTGCTCCCCATGGTTTGGGTCTGTTTCCCTCTGGAATTAGCCCTTGGGTGTTCCCCCCGCCCTCAGTGGCTCCTTGCCCCAGGGCATTGCCCCAGAGGCCTCGGCAGCGCCAACAGCGCAGCTCGCCCGCATTGCCCATCCAACCCACTCACCAGCTGGGACGGGAATTCTTGGGAATTCTCCACAATGCCCTCTGTAGGCTCGCGATGAACAGAGCACACGCTTTGCAGTGCCAGGGGAAGCGGGAATGGGCTGGGGCTGCAGCGGGACACGGTGCCTGGGAGCTGGAGTAGCCCTGGGCAGGAGCTGCCTGTGGTTTCCTGGGTGTATCCCGGTGTATCCCGGCAGCGCTCCCGGCTGGGCCGGCTGTCCGGGAGAGCTCTGCAGCGAGGAGGTAAGCTGGGAGCTGTGCTAGCGTGTTTTCTGTCTCACACGGGGGTGCTTTCACACTCAGAATGGTTTTAATTATTTGTTGGAAGATTTTGAGAGCTCCCAGGGTAATGGAGAGGCCTCAGTCAGTGTTTCCTAGCTGAAGGCATCCATGGATGTGCGTTCCTCGCCTTACTCACAGCCCAACCTTGCATCAAGAGCGGGGCCTGTGCCAAGTGCCTGGGTGGTTCCGTGGTGGCTCTGGTCGTGGGTCTCAATGGTTGGCAGCTCCAGGCACGTTGGAGTTTGCACCAAGCTCTCCAGAATTTGCAGAGAAGTGGCTGTTTCTCCTAAATTATCACTCATTATTTTGCCTTGCAACAGTGCAGTGCGCATAACCTTGCGTGGGTAAAACCTCCTTTGTGGGAATAGCAAAGTGACTCCAAAAAAAGGGGCCTCAGCTGCAGAGGGGAGTTGTGGCTGTAGCTCCAACCCTGTGCTCCTGCCCCTCGTTACACTGTGCAATTCCTAATGTGCAGGATTCCTTTAGTGTCGGTACTTGAGCAGGAAAAGGCGCTTTGCTGCTTTTTTTCCTGGAAGAAAATACCAGCAGATGCTGCTGACTAACTGAACTCACACTTGCAAGCAGGAAAATTCAAAGGAACAGATTCCCTTCCCTGCTTGGCCTCAGACTTCATCTCATCTGGGTGAACTGTGTAAGGAGCTAGTCCAGAATTTTTTTTATAGGTTTCATAAAGTCATGCTTGTGGTGGAGGTGGGAGGAAGGATCACAAATGGGTGACCTGGGGGGCGATAGCTCCTGCCGAGGCCATCTCGGCTCCAGCCCGGTCCGTGTGTTCCCAGAGCGCTGAGTGCTGCCCAGCATCGCTGCTCCTCACCCGGCTATGTCCCTGCAAGGCTTTGGAGCTCGCTCTGAGCTTTAGCTCTGTCCCCGTGACCCCCAGCACGTTGCTGGGGACCCCACACACCTTCTGCTCCACGCTGGGATGCCACAGGCTGGGCAGGCACGGAGGAGTTGGATACAGCGTGAAGGGAGAACACAATAGAGCAGGGCCAGACGTTGCCACATCAGTGGGGAAGCAGAGTGGCCAAGAGCTGTCACCAGGACAACCAGAACACTGATGGATCAGTCCAGCCCTGTCCCCTGCTCTCTGCAGCTGCCTTCCCACCCTCAAACCATCCCTCCCATGGGCTCTTCCACCCGTTCCTTACATCCTCTGGAAGGCACTGACAGACTTGTAACAGGGCTAGCATTTCTCCAGACACTGCAGATCACTGCAGGCGGCTGTTTCTGTTTCTCTCCAGTACCAGGGGATGTTTTATGGGGAAGAGGTGGAGAGGCTCGTGGGGTTGGGTGGCTTGGAGTGCACATGGACAGAGCCGATGGGCTCCACTTCTCTTCCGTGGCACCCACCCCACAAATCCCATCCCAGTGTGGTTCTTCATCAAAGCTCACACGATGTGATCCGATGCTCGCCTGTCCTTGGGGAAGGAAAAAGCACTGAGTGATTCCTTTTGTTTTAAGCTGTGTAATTGGTAAGGAAAACATATCCTCTTCTAGTGGCTTTTCTTTTATTGTCATGTTTAGGAAGTTCTTTCGCATGTCATAACATTTTGTCTGTTTTTACTGAAATCCTTCCACGAAGGAATGATTGTTTGCACAAACAGACTGACATGTTGATACAGGCTGACAACTGCATGGCTAAGACCAAAATAAAATGTAAAGTAAACACATTTGCATAAGTTTATAATATGACCCAGTTCTTACGAAGCAGAGGAAATGGGGAGATGTGAATCTAAGCAGCTTATCTTGCATCTCCCCTTTCTGCTGTGCCCCTCGTTCTTAACCTCTGCTCCGCGAGTGCCATGGGAGAGTTGTCTGATTTTTCCATTCAGATTTGAAACAACAGGTCCCTCTTGTAGTTCGCTTGTGGTTTTGTTTTGCTTAGAAGGGAGGGCACGGAGGAGGGAGCATTCCTGGTTTTCCCCTCATGTGAAACTGCTTGGTCTTTTCATCCTTTTTCGTCTCGGTTACGCTTTAAAAGGCTTCTGTCAGTGTATTTTCCATCACTTTGAAATTGCACTGACATGCTGCTGTTTTGTCACAAGTGTAGCATCACAAAATGCTGATTTGGTACTATCTAGATCTGATCTGCTTGTGGCATGATTTCCTTCAGGATTGTGAGACCAGTGCCTCTTTTTCCAGATGGGAAAAGCAGAGCATAGAGCAGCGATTTCCTTTTGGACCCAGATCACGGCAGTCCTGGCTGAGTGAAGTGAGATTTGCTAGTTCTCAGCTGCCTGGAAATGACACAGCTCCCTTGTTGATGTGTGTGACTGGAAACAAGCCCTTGCCCAGACACCCAGGAGTTCATCCAGCAGTCTGTGGCATCAGTCAGGTCTAAGTTGTTGGTTGGCTTTCACAAAATAACTCCCAAAAACTATGAATCCTAAAAATACCTTTGGAAGGGCCTCCTCTGAACCTGGCTGTCCCAGAGGGAGCCAGAGGGCCCTTATTCTCAAAACTGCAATTAATCCATGCTGCACAGTTGGAGAGAAGGAATGAGGGAGGTCTTGGAAAAACAATGTTAAGTCCTTGGAGCAGAAAGATGCTTAAATCCGACCGCCACATGGTAAAGATGGACTCCAGGTCCATCAAAGGACATTTCTCTGACTTGCACAATTTCTGCCTGCAATTAAACATCTCTGTTGGGTTTCCTACAGTAACTGAAGGCCGAGGAACTTGTAAATTCAATTCTCAATCTCTGAACCTTAGAGGTCCCTCAGCCCCCTGCAAGCCTCTCCCATCTGATGTCCATGGCCCCGGTCATTGTTGTTGGTAGCAGAGGGCCAGAGTTAACTTTTCTATCAGCCTTGACCAGAGCCATTTTGGTTTTGATTAGGAGGAGCCCGTTGGTGCCAAATGATCTGACTAACAGAGCCCCGTGTGAGCAATCCCTGCTGTGGACAGAACACGGTAATAGTTTCCACAATTCTTGAAGGGCGCTCAAATCCCTGCTCTCTTCGGGCATGAGCAATTCAGATGCACCGTCATTGCATGTGTGAATTTCTGGGAGAGAGTGGGATTCAGGGGAATGTTTATTTCTGGGTTTCCTTTTGCCTATTTTGGTGGTTTCTAGGTTGGTGACTTGTCATCTGTGCCTCACTTGGATGGGCGTTATTTTCGGAGCTGGCGTTCAGTCCTTGGAGCTGTTTGGTCTCACAGTGACCCTCATGTCACCCTCCTTTGGGGGTCCCAGCTCTCCATCCCCAGGGCTTGCTCAGCTGAGCTCCCTCTGGAGCTCCAGGGCTGGTGGGGAACGCAGCTGTTTTCCTGCTGGCCCCTCTGGCTCCGAGTTCCAGGGGGAACTGGAGGGTCGGAGCTCCGTTCGTCACCATCTGACCCCGTGGTCATCTGGGGGGACTTTGCCAGGGACATTGCAAATGAGGAGAGTGGCACCAGGCTGCTTTGTCATGGCAACATCACCCTGGAGTAACAGTGGGGAACGTTATTTGGGGGGTTTTTCCTGTGTTGCTGCACATGCTGGTAAAAGTCTAACAAGAAAAATATGTGTTTATGGAAATGCTAGACACAGTGTCCCCACAGCCAGACCCTTCATGTGTCTTTATTTTGTTGGATTTTGGATGTGCCTCTCTCTTGACGGGAACTGCACGCCCAACCTTAAGAAGTGTCAAGATATTCAAGATTTATAAGCTATAATTTTGATTTCCAAGAGGCAGTGATGGAGCTGGGACATCCAGATTATCCATTAAATATGTTGGTGCCATGGCTACTGCTGGATCTTCTGAAAGGGTGGGGTTTGGATAAATATCCTGGAACAGTTAGAGCAAAAATACTGAGTTGTAGGAGAAAGAAGACCTGGGAAGGGGTTGGTTTATGTTTGTATTTTGCCATTCTGGGTATTTTTCTGTGACACACATCCACTTCAGGACACTGGTGTTAAGCCCTGATGTCGTATGTTGCAGGTTTTGTGGCTTTTACAGTTTTCTTAGAAGAGCAAAGAAGAGTTTTGGTCTATGTGGGAGAAATGTGGCAGGGATGACTGGAAGTGAGTTTGTGAACACACAAGTCCCAGCAGATGCTCCATGGCCAGGATAGCCCAGGAGAGGCAGAGCTGAACGTGGCTCATGGGATTTTTAGCTGTGCTCTCCCAGACTGGCAATGAAGCTTCATCTTAACTGAGGGAGCTGGGCTGAGAGCTGGGGGTGCTCACCTGGAGAAGAGAAGGCTCCAGGGAGAGCTCAGAGCCCCTTGCAGGGCCTAAAGGGGCTCCAGGAGAGCTGGAGAGGGACTGGGGACAAGGGCTGGAGGGACAGGACACAGGGAATAGCTTCCCAGTGCCAGAGGGCAGGGCTGGATGGGATATTGGGAAGGAATTGTTCCCTGGGAGGGTGGGGAGGCCCTGGCACAGGGTGCCCGGAGCAGCTGGGGCTGCCCCTGGATCCCTGGCAGTGTCCAAGGCCAGGCTGGACATTGGGGCTTGGAGCAGCCTGGGACAGTGGAAGGTGTCCCTGCCCATGGCAGGGGTGGGATGGGATGGGCTTTAAGGTCCCTCCCCACCGAAGCCATTCCATGATTCTCAGAAACTGGGAGGCCTGAGTCTGTATTTGTGGGTTTTGAAGGTGATCTGGAGCAAAAGGGGAAAATGTCTTGGCCAGAGCTGAACCAGTTTGTGCAACCACCACATTCTCTCCCTGGCCTTGCTTCAGACTTTCTGAGAAACTATAGACCAGTCACACATTCCCCTCCTCTGCCCCGGTATTATTATTATTTGGGAATTAGAAATAATTAGCTGTTTTTTGCCTGTTGCATCTGTTCAGACCACAACTAACTGGAACTTGACTTTCCACTCTGTGGCCAGACACAAGAGCAAGACGTTAGTCTGAACGTTTGGCTTGTCTGATCATTTTCATAGCTAATGTATCAGATAAAACCGAGCACAGCAAGGACGTGTCTCGTTCCTGACTCTGCTCTAAAGGTTGGCTTGACAGTCGTGTTTCTGCACCAGTGGAACTTTTTAAGCCAATGTAATTGTGCTGCTGCATACGTGGGTGGGAGTGATTTCAGACTGGAGATGTTAATGGCTCGAGCGTGGTGTAGGGCTCCAAGAACAAAGGCCATGGAAGTTTGACTCCCAGATCACAAGTGGGAGATGATAAGGGCATTATTTGAGTATTCTGGGTCTCATCTGATACATATCACATTATCTGAGTCGCCTGATGAAGGAGGTGGCTAATAAACCCAGCCTAGTGGCAATTCTACCACCCCAGCTTTCACTTGTTCGTGCTGGCAGATAAAAAGATACTAAAGAGACGTGTACCTCTTATTCCTTAAAAATCCTTTCTTACTGCCCTGTGTCTCCCAGGTGATCTGCACTGGTTTTCCGTGTCCTTCTGCTGGGGAGGAGCCCAGGCCTGGAGCCGGCGTCTGTGGGGACTTGCTGGGAAGCTTTGCCCTGGTCGTGTTCACGCTCCAGATCGTTTACACAAGCTTTGCAAATCCAGTGCTTTGGGAATATGGTTGGGATCTGCTAGAATAAACTAAGCATGCTGCTTCCATGAACTGTGGGAGCAATGAGTCACACTACACTGAGTGACTTACGTAGAAAAACTCCCTGCTAGGTGTCAGAAGAAAATGTGTTTTGTGCCTGCAGCCTCTGCGGTCGGGCAACACATGCTGCAAAAATGTTCTGGATGTGCAGGAAACCAGCTCGAGCTGGGAGCTCTGACCAGATCCCAGGAGCACACAAATCCTACACAAATGTCCAGAAACTTCTCGGTGGGAAAAGAGGACACGAAATAGACTCCTGACCGTGTTTGACAGGGCTGTGGTTTGCCCCTTTCAAGGGGGGTTTGTTGGATACACCCTGATGCAAGTTTGGATGGAGCTGCTGCTGCTCGTGGCAGAACATCCAAGATCACAAACTCCCTCCTTCCCCATTCCCATCACAGAACCCCTTGAGGAAGGGAATAGCCTGATATTGAAATTGTCTGTAAGCTAGTTAGATCACGATCCCTAAACTGCTGCAAGGGCTGTTGGATAATATATGTATAATTTTTTTTTTATGGCTTTTTATGAAAAAGGAAGTCAGGCCCGGGCTGGTGAGACTGGAAGAGCAGGGAGTGGATTGGCTGTCAAGGGTCAGCCTCCCAATAGCCCTGTGATCAAAGCCTGCTCTCAGCAGCATGAGTTTATAGGCAGCCAAGACAAACAATGAATGACTTTATCTCCTTTCAGAAAAGGAAAAAAAAAAAACTTAAGTTCCAGGAAACCATTTCTGGGCTAGACAAATTTTGGTTGTTATTCCCTTTCTCTGGCCTAGTGCAGCTATTTCTAGATGAAGGGTGATAACAGGGAGGCAGCAGAGCAAAGCCCAAACCCGAACCAGGTTGTGCCATGTTCTCTGGTGGTGAGATCTGGTGCAGAGCTGGGCAGCTCCAAGCAGCAGGACCAGTTTACTCCTGCTGGGAATCTGGCCTTCACCAGCAGCTGTCCCTGGAAAAGCAACAGGAAACTGTGAATTGAACCGTGGCCATTTCCCCCGGTTCGATCCCTTCTCCGAAGGTGTTGCCTCATTTGTTTGCCGTTGGAATATTGCCTGTTTGGCTGTCCCAGCTGGGCCTCCAAAGTCAGCTGGTCAGAGCACAGCTGGCCAGTTTTAAACGTGCTGGCTGCAGCCTCAGCTCGCTGCATAAAGTGAGCAGAGGGGAAAAACATTTTGGGCTCCTGTGTACTTGATTATTTGTTTGGGAGGGAAAGGAAGATATGAGAAGAAAGCCTCTTATTCCTAAAATGGAAAAAGTTGCAAAACATTTAGTTGGGTTTGGATGCGAGGGAGAGGAATCTTCTCAAACTGCAGAGTGTTCTTGATTTAGGATTTCCTGTTGGATAGGTTTCAGAAAGCTATTCCAGTCAGAAGTGGCCAGATTCTCAGCTAGAACAGATGTGTAAAGCTCTGCTGATATGAATCCATGTAGCACTTTGACCCTAGCCTAAGATCTTAGGCCGAGGTCTAGTCATGGATTGCGAAGATCTGTCCCTGTTTATGGGCTCAGGGCAGGACTAAATCCCAACAGAAGCGGCATTTCTGAGGTTCAGAGCTGCATGTGGGTGTTTAATCCCCCTCCAGCGCCGACACCCCCTGTGGTTTGGGGCTTGGACTGTTCTTGGGAGATGTCTTAATTCAAGACTGCAAGGCTTGTTTTGGTATTATGCTAAATGGGCCTGGTCACATCAGTCTGGGGAGAGGCAGGAAACCTCCAACCTTCCAACCAAACGGCCTTGGGGGTTCTTATACCCCTCTCTCCTCTCTGTACTACGTTTGTACCCTTCTACACACTGAACATGGAAAATACTGTGAGAAAAGCTCTCTGAGCCAGGATTTAGTGCTGAGAATAGAGGCAAAAAAGCCCTGGGGGCTTAAGAGAACATATTTGCACAGTCTTTCCAGACGTCCACACAACAACGTAGCGGAGAGTTGGGAGGGCATGGCCGTTCCCAGTGATGGGTGCTCCTGAAACAATAATGGGGAACGTGGCCTTGGTGTGTGGGAACAGAGCCATGGCAATGGAGCTGCTGCCCAGGGAAGGATGAAGCAGCAGGAGAGCTTCACCTTCTCTGCTTCCCATCTGCCCTGGTGGACTCAAAGGGATAAATCTGATCTCCTGTTCTGGATGTTGGGATGGAAGGAAGGGGGAAGAGAAGGGAGAATTGGGTCTAGGCCTGCATCCTGAGGCTGGTGGCATAATCCACAGCAGGACAGGTTGTCTGGTTCTCTGTCCTGGGCTCTTACTACATAAAGTTGATCAAGTTTTGCTGGTGGCTGCAGCCTGGGGAGGAAGGGCTTCCTCCGGGGGTTACTGAGCTCCAGCAGGAGGCTCTGAGCTGAAGCAGAGAGAGATTTGTCGATGTTGTGGGGCTCTGATTTATTTTTGTCTCTTACCCTTCCTCCCACCATGGGAAGGAGCAGCTGCTGGAGACCTCTGTATGAGGAGAGGATCTCCAGGGCTGGGACAGGAGGGCCCTAGTTTCCTTTCCTTGGCTGGCACCGCTGCTCCAGGGTATATTCCCAAATCCCTGACTTTCTTTCCACACCTGTCAGCAAGGGCTGGGCTGTGTCCACTGCTGCAGTCTCCCCTTGATGTCTCATTCCCTCTGTTCACATACTTTGTGTTCCTCTGCCTCTCTCCCACCGTTCAGAGTCAACACTGCAGCAGCCTGTGAGTGACAGCAAAAAATGAGCAACTTTATTTTGTTGAACCTTGTTGACTTACGGGCCTTTGTTTTAAGCCTGTGACATTCAGTCTGCTGCCTGCTGCTCCTGCCTCGTGGGAGCTGCCCAGCTCCAGAGGCACGAGAGCTCACAGGTTGGTGCCAACACACCTTCAGAAGGTGTAAGAAAATGAGGTACCCACTTGTCCAGGGATTTTAGTGAAGTTCAAATCTCCCGTTCCTAGAAGGTGCCTGTGACTCCCCCGGTGAAACGTGCTGCGTTTCCCCAGCGTGGCTCATTATTTATACAGTATTTCTGCATAATTACCGGGCTCGTGTGAAGGTCTCAAGGTGCTCTGCAGATGCCAAGGTGTGACCTCACCTGCAGTTAATGAAGCTCTGGTGACCGATAGACCTGTGACTCGCCCAGGGCACAAAGCACTGGGCCACGTGAGCCAGCTGCCTACCTCCACCCTGATGAGTTACCCCCATTCTGCTGCTCCAGAGAAGCTGGAAATCCAGTTTAACCATCTGCTTGGGAATTCCCCTGTAGCTGGAGGGGATGGAGCATTCTCACACCCCAGCATCGAGGGTGTGGTTGAGGTGAAGGACGCATGCGTGGGACTGGTGCGCGCTGCCTGAGCCAGGCTGACCCCCAAACTGTCCCCTGGGAATTAGGACGCTTGGTCAGGACCCAGCGAGGCCCTTTGGACTGCCAGCTGTTTCCCAGGGTTGGACAGCGTGCCCTGAGCATCCTGGAAGCTCGGTGACTGTGTTTGTGCTGGGATGTAGCTGGAAGAAGTGTCTGACCTGCGGGTGCTGGGAATCTTCCCCGTCTCGCTGGGTTGGAGGACCTGTGGGAACCTGGGGTTTATTTGCTCTTGGAAGCAGAGGACAGAGCTGGATTGCTCTTGAGCAGAACAGGCTTTTTGAGGGGGGAATACTCTCAAAAACAGCAAAATCTCCCTCTACAATTGAAGACACTTCTAAAATAGTAGCTGTAAGCACCCTCAGACGTTCTGAAAGGCGTTTGCAGCATAGCACGGTTAGGACCTGGTTCTCCAGAGCTCGTTCTGGAAGCTGTGCCATCTTCCACTGTCAGACAACAATTTGGAAAGCCCCAGCTGTTGAACAACATGTGGCAGCAGTGTGTGCTCCAAAACTGGGGAGAAACCCATAAAGCAGTGACAGCCAAGCCGTAGTTTGGACCACCACTGGTCTGCAGGGTTGGGGTTTTTTTAGCAGCTCTGGTTGGTTTTTGAATTCATCCTGATTTCTTCACAGAAATAGTTCAGTGATTTGATGGAGGAGCCTGTGGTTCCCTGCTGGCTGGAGAGGCCCTGCTGCTGTGGCAGGACAGAGGAGCTGGTGCTGCTCCGTGGTCACTGGTGGTGCCGTAGGAGCTGAGAACATCACCTGGACAGAGGTGGTTTATGCTGTAGTGAGGGGATCTACTGCCAAACCCCACAGATTATTGCAGAGGAACACTTTGGGAGGCCAACATTGAGGTTATTTATTGTAATAAGGGGGGTTTTAATTTCTTTTTCTGATACAGCTCCCAGTGAGAGCAGCTCAGCTGAGCCGACTGGATCTCAGTAGGACATCCCCATATGGAGAGGGCAGCGCTTGGAGCCTTGCTCTGTGCTGGGTGTGAAGGGCCATTCTTATGACCCAATAGTCAATATATTGGATAAATCTGTGTCCAGCAATGAAGTCTGGATTGAGTTAGAATTGCCCAATGACCTATTAGTGCAATGTACTTGTTATTTTTCCTGGCATGCTCTGCTTTTTCTCTACCCCTCACGGTTTTTTCCTTCAGTTCACAGATAGTTGGGAAAATGTGCCGCCTTTATTTTCTGCATGGCAGAAAACATCTTCTGCTTTTTAAATTTTTTTTATTTTTTATTTTAAGCATAATTAACAGAGCAAAATTGCTTGCAGATTCTGCTTTTCAAGGGTCAGAACACAAACTGTCGGTTTTGCTTTGGGGTTTTTTTATGGCTGGATTTTGGGAAAGAGGGGATAGAGGAATTAAAATTACCTGTTTTTCTGTAATGGGTAAAAACAGGAACCTTTTCATGAAAATTGACTGACTTTTTTCATGGGGAGGAGGGAGGATTAGGGTAAAGAGCAGAAAGAACAGCTCGAGTTAAAACTCCTTTTGGCAAGTGAGCGCACATCAGCACACTCAATGAAATTCCCCGCTGCCTCTGCTCTTGCTGGAGTGAGTTGGATGCCGTTAACCTCCCAACTGCAGCTTCTTTTGCAAATATGGTTTTCATTTTGCCTGTGTTGCTGCTGTTCAGGCCCTTATCAGTTCCTTGCTTGACAAGAGATGCTTCTGCTTTTTCTTCTTACTCGTCCTCGCCTTCCACGCTCAGACTTGAGCATTTCCCATCATTGTCGGGTTGTTTCATCGCAGACCAAATGGTTCCCTTGCCTGTGCCCCCTCCTCTGCTGTTGAGCTTCGTGATGAGGAGTGTGGAGGAAGGAAAATACAGAGCTCATTTATTTTTAAGTAACTGTAACTAATGGCTTGATCAGCTAACGTAGTGGAAAATATGCAAACTGCTTGGAGGAGAGTGGATGTTAAAAATGTAACTACAACATTATTGAGACATCTTTCAGCTCTAATGACAGACTGAATAACAAACATGTCAGAAACTTTGTTGCTTCTCTAAGCAAAACCAAATAATTGAATTATTTTCAGTGATGGTTTTGCCTTTTACATGTTCAGCTCCTCATCCATTTTGCTGTAGCCTTTGTCAGATCTCTTTGAATAAACAGATTTTTTTCTTAAATGGCAGAGTGAGCAGGGGGACAGGACTTTTTCGTACCTGCTTCTCTGCCACGCACTTTTTTTTGGTTTTTCACATGAGACCAATTCTCCAATATTTCTGCTGTGGCTCCATCAAATGCATACCTTGGTCGTAGCTGTCTCTGCTCCTTGAGCGCATCCATGGGTGATGTGGACTGGTACCAGTTTATTTATTTGTCAGTAATTATGTTACCCTGTATCAGCTGATGGTCTGGTCCCCACAGTCCAGAGCTGTGAGAGCTCCTGCCCAAGCCTTTGTGTAAATTAGGGGCTGCTCCTTCTGCTGTGGCCGGTGGGCTCCTCTCTGCAAGACTCCCGTGATGCTGCAGGCTGTGAACAGCACAGGAGAGTCTGCAGTGGGATCTTTTTTCACCGTTCTCACGGGAAATAGGGGAATCAAATCCATTTGTCTAATAGGACAACCCTTGAGAAAGCGTGCATTCCCTTTAAGGTATCCTCCCAAAGAGGCAGGCGGGCTGGATTTCCATCCTGCCCCGATGCAGGGGCCGGGGAGGCCCTCGTGGCTCCGTGCCGTGCCGCACCTGCCAGCCCCTGCAGCTCTCTGCTCCAAATTGCTCCTTGCCCTTCTTGGCACCAGGAGCTGAACCTGCAGCTCTCCCTCTCTGCAGGGGAGCCCTGGAGCTGGCCCACGGCTCAGCGCAGCGCTGGGGACACGGCAGCTCAGACACGTGGTTCCTGCGTGTGCCTTGTCATGTCTTCTTTTTCATTTAACACGGAGCTGCAGCAAGCTGTTCCACCCCCAGGTGAGATCCTTGGAAAACTGACTGCCCAGAGCTCGGAGGCTTCCAGCCTTCACGCTAACGCACGGGCCCAGCTGGCTGGAGATTAAAGAGTGCAGTTGAAAACCAAAAAGCATTTGAAATTGCACCACTGAGCTGGCAGGAAATTCCAGCTTTTTGTAGATGTCGGAGGCGTTGGAACGGTGAGGATCCAGAAGGTAAAATTCCGGGGTGAATCGCATCATCAGCGTTTCAGCAAAGCCTTGGACATGGGTTGTGCATGGGGGGGACTATCCCCACCCCTCCCAACCTTGGGAAAGGGGGAAAAGGAGAGAAGAGCATCCTGGCTTGCAGCCTGGCTCATGCCTCAGCTGTCTGTGTGCACCAGAGGCCTCTCAGCTTGGTGTGAATCCCAGCGCAGTGCTCAGCACTTGCTCTGGGGATGGAGCTCCCAGCCCTGTCAGCCTCAGCCAGCCCCAGGCGTGCCAGAGATCTCCAGGGCTGATTGGAGGCTTTTGTTGTGCCCAAGATAAACGTTCCCTTTGCTTCTTGGACTGACTTGCTCATACTCTTGGAAGATAACTCACAGTTTAGCGGGGTTTGAACCGCTCTGAAAGGAGTCAGTGTTGTGTGTGGATTGATCAGAGAGGACATCTGCCTGCAAGGAGCAAGGGTAGGAGACCAAGAGGACTAAATGGTTTTTTGGACCTTTATCCTTTATTAGTGCAAGCGTGTGTGGGCCTGAAATGAGACTGTTGGTGAACAGTGATTCCGAAATCCTCCTGAAAATCAGTGCGACCGCTCATTCCCTTCCCCTCCTAAACGGGCTGCCAAAGATTATCACTCCAGCAACAATGCTTAGAGGCAGCCGAAGAACTCAAGGCCTCCTGTGAAGCCATTGGCACCAATGGGAGACTTCAGCTTCCTCCCCTCTCATCCCCTTTCCTCCCCCCCTCACCGAGAGCAGATCAAGCCCTGCCAGCATGAGCGGTGGAGAACAGAATCTGCATTGACGACAGATGGAACGAATGTTATGGATGCATCCCAGGCCCTGAGCTGTTGTGCCACATAAATCAGTAGTAAAACTTTGCCAACTCAGAATGCTTCACAGGACTAGACTATCAGCCAGCTTAGTGTCTGGCTCTGCAACCCCAAAATTGCACGGTCCAAGTAGAAAAAAAGTAAAATAAAATAGTGAATGCGTGTGCCCTCAGTTGAACTTGCAGCCAGCAGGGCTGGGTTGGGTCCAGCTCCTGGAGATGAATGTGTCTCTGTGATAAGTGACTTGTGAAAGATAATTCAAGGTTTGGAAGCCTCCCACTGCACCAGTGGGCCGTGGGTGCTGCGGATGAAGTGTGAGGTCCCGGGCTGCCGGTGCTGTCGGAGCTGTGGATGTGTGCGATGGCCAAGCCCAGCCATCAGCCCTGATTAGATCCCAAACAATCAGGGCACCCAGAAATACTTCATCTCGCTCTCCTTGCCTGTGTGCCAGTGCCTGGGCCACTCCTTCGCAGAGAAAAGCTGGAACCACACACAACCACCATGTGTGAAACTCGCTCCTGTCAGGAAAGCTGCTTCCCATGTACTGCCTAAACCCAAAGTGGTTGGGATTTAAGACAAAAAAAGAGGCAAATAAAAAGATTTGCTGTTAAAATTATGACTTGGCAGCCCTGTAGGTGTGTGTGGGGGAGAAGTGCCTGCAACCTTTTTAGAGGCATACTTGCCCTTTGGAAAATGAACTTCCATTAAAGTAACAAGGCTTCGCCCTTCTCGGTGGGTTTTTGGCAGTGTGAGGGGGAGAGGAAAGGCTGAAATGATCCCTTCAGCTTCCTCACTCTGTCTCAGCAATGATAAAATGAAACATTTTAATGCAGCACTTCAGATCTCTGACAGCTGTGGTAGCCTGGTGTTTACAGAAGACATCCTGTCTTCTGAAGAAGAAGGGAAACACTTCTGCCTCGCTGAAGTGAAGGGCTTTTAATTTTCTTTTCCCCTCCTCACTGCTCTTTTATTCAATTTCCACTCCAAGAGGCCGTTACAAAGGTGACTCTGCAGATTCTGAGGGTTGTAACAGCAAGTTCACCATCAAAAAGCAGATCCAACTTGTGGGAAAACTGCCCTGGCACCCACACGGGGCTGAGCAACACTTGGAAGGGGAA
This sequence comes from Ifrita kowaldi, assembly GCA_013398055.1. Lineage (NCBI taxonomy): Eukaryota > Metazoa > Chordata > Aves > Passeriformes > Cinclosomatidae > Ifrita > Ifrita kowaldi. The sequence continues at coordinate 14,888 of VZRS01014608.1, read as the reverse complement.
AAAAAAGCCTTGATGGTCATGGAAACTCTCGCTGCAGCGCTGAGCCCAGCACGTGAGTGTGTCCTCCTGGGACTGCATCCCAGCCTGCAGCACAGCGGGATGAATCATAAGGAAATGCCACCCCAGGGAGCAAATTGGTCATTGTTTGAAAGAGCTGATGGCTCTTGGACGAGCTCTGGGATGGCTGTGGAAGCAGGAGGGAGGCTGCATCCAGCCCGCTGCATTCGCGGCAGCGCTGCAGCAACACGCCGGCGAGGCCGGGCATGCTTTGCTGCCCTCCCAGCAGAAAAACCATTTCCCTGTGTTTTTGGTTCCTTGATCTCTCTAAATAAATAGTTTCTTTGTACTGAGGAAGAGAAAAATATGCACAGCCAGCCAGTGGTGTGCTGCAAAGCTTTTTTTTTGGGAAGCAGGGAATGTGGGGACTTCCACCTGCTGGCAGCCCCTTTGGTGCTCTGCAGGGGCTTTGGAGCCTTCCTCTTCTGAGGAGGGTGATGGGAACGATAGCTCTGAGCCTTGAACAGCTTCTTCAGCTTTGGATCTTCAGCTTTGAGTCTCCAAACCCGCTGCGCTCTCGGATTTTCCCCGGCCTCGTGGGGGTTCTTGGCTTTGTTCAGCTGTTGCTTTGCCTCTGGATCGGGGGAGCTCACGGGGCTCGGTCAGAGGCTCAGGGTCACTGGGAGGATTCGCAGCAGAGCCAGAATCGGTGATTTGCAGCCCAGTCACCCCGTGCTGGGGGGTAGCTGGGGAAGGAGGGATTTTGGTGTTTGGGTGCTGCTCTGCTTGGCAAAGGCTGTAAGACCCAAGGGTAAAGCCTGGTTTCCCTCTGTGGGATCTTCCGTGGAAACCAGGTGAAGATCTCAGGTGTTTCTGTGATGAGACACAAAAGGAAGCCCTGTGAACACCACCCTGGCATCCTTTGTTCTTGTGCACGAGATCCCGGGAGCTGTGACTTTAGAGGCCCATCCCACGGTGTCAGCAGGGAGCAATCCCTGCGGGTGCTCGAGTGCTTTCGGCTGGGTTGGGTAGGAGAAGGGGTGAGTCCCACGAGCTGATGGATATCTTGCACCTCTGGCCACTGATTTAAGGGGAAATGTGTCGCCGTCCTCCTGTCTCCCCACAAAAAGCCTTAGATGGAAGAAGCTGGGAGATCTTATAAGATCTCTATCGGGGGACTTGCTTTCAAGTGACAGCCGCATCTCTAATCCAGCAAAATCTTTCTGTTTCTGTTGATGCCCTACAATAAAAACAAAAGTAAAGAGAAGGAAGAATTAAGAACAGGGAGACTTGCTTTTAAAAGGCTTATAAAAATACATATAAAGCGAGACACGATGAGAACAAAGGGGTAATGGAAGCCGACAGACAGTTCTCATGCCATTAAACTGCATCTCAGAAAAACAACTCTCTCAAAAAAAAAATCAAAAAAAGTTAATCGTTATTGGGGGGGGGGGGGTGTTTTTATTGTGAACATGTGCAAATGGAGGCTTCAGCCATATAAAACCCATGCCCACAATAAGTATATTTGTGTAGCAATTAATGTGAGATCACAGGCTCGGCTTTTGCCAAATAGTCGTGTCAGCATGGGGTACATTATGCGTGTCAGGAATCCAGTTTCCAAATGTGGAAGACATTGGGCCACTCGTAATTAAATGTTTTGTCATCGCGGGGCAGAGCCGCGTGCGCTCCGGCTGAGCCGAGCGCGGCACCTCCAGCGCCATCGCCCAGGCTTCGCTCTTTTGGCAGCTCTTTAAGGAAACTTTATGCAGAAGGAATTTCGAGACACTCGTAATTAGATCTCAGCCCCCCCTCTCTTTCTCTTCTTCCTCCCCCTCCCTGAAATGCAGAGGGCAATTTTGATTTTCTCTCTCAGCCAAGGAAACTGAGTTTCAATTTCTCTTTATCGTAGCAGGGATTATCTCCCTGATTGGTTGCGTTGAGACATCATTTCCATGGGTTTCTGTTAGGGTTTCTAGTAACACTTCTGTGAATCCAATACTTTCTGGGAAGTTTATTACAGCAGCTGCTAAAGGCAGAGCAGAGGCGTCCAAATAGTGCAGGAACATGCATTTACCACACTTACAGCTCCAGCAGATTCAGTTACAAGAACTGCTGCAATTTTTCTTTTTTTCTCTTTTTTTTCCTCCTTTTATTTCCTTTTTTTTTTTTTCCTTTCCTATTCCTTGTGGTCTTATTAAGACTCAGCAAAGGCTGTGGTCCCTGGTGCTATGTCTCTGAATTAATTTTAAGTGAAGCAGAGGCTGGAGTGGAGTGTGGGAAGGTTCTTGGCATGGATGGGCTTGGCTGGAGTTTTCAGTAAGGAGACATTTAAGGGAAGGGAGAAGAGGATTGCGTGTGTGTATATGGGGGGGAAAATATTTTTTATATACTCTGCACAAAAAGCCATCTCCAGAGCTATCAGGCTTTCATCACCCCAGCCTGATCCAAGGATGTTCAAAAAGTGAAACACGTCGTAAATCTGGCAGGCTGGCTGGAACTTGGAGAGGTTTGAAAGGCGCTGGAGGGTGGGAGCATCCCGGCTGGGCAGGGCTGGTCAGCGCAGCCTGCGGCGGGGGAAGCCCCTTTCCACGGCTCCGGGCACTTCCATCGGGTTTTTATCTTCTTGCTGAGGAGATATCCCAATTATTCCCCCCCGCCCTCTTGCAGGGAGATGGGAACAGATGTGCCCCACTGTAGAAATGCTGAGCAGCTGAGAAAAAGAAGCTTGAGACTTCAGAGTGATTTTTTCTTTGAATTATTTTTTTTAGTTCCTTAATGGTTTTCTCAGTGGTGATGTGAGGCACCGCCTGAGAATGAGGAGCACAGCACAAGTCAGTTTCTATTCCACCTTCCCCAGTGCTACTTCTCCAAGTGATTTTCCACTTGATAAGAACTGGGAGAGCGGTGTGAAAGATGATTCAGGGCGAATGGCAGAAGCACTGGTGCTTCCCCACCCTCAGTGCCTTTTTCTGCATGAGGTGAGTTAGACGTGGATGGGCAGCGCTGGATTTCGGAGCCTTCCTCCCCCTCCACTGGTGGTTTGTGACTCAGTCGCCCTGGTTAAATCAGAAATGAGGTCACTGATACTCCAAAACTGCAACAGTGCCTCTTGTTTGCAGCTCCCGTGGTGGTGGGCTGCTATGGACAGCTGGCCTGTACCAAAACGTATTCCAGGAATCTTCCCTACTGTTTTCAGACCTCACACTTCCCAAAAGTAACAGGAATATGCACCAGTGATGGGACATATTTTACTCTAAATGAGCAAAATACCCACATTTCCATGTTTGCCCTTTATTAACTTTAACCACAGCTCTTCAGGACAGACCGTAAATAAAACATCAGCCTTATTAACTTTGGGAGATGGTGTTTCTTAAAGACACCTGCTAATTAATTACAGCCAGAATCTTAGCAAGGCTCTAAATGAGAGGGGTTCTCACCTCCCAAGCAGTATTTATGGGAGGCAGGTAGCGTGCCGAGCTCACGGATACTTCACTCTGTTTGTTTGTCTTGTAGGTGTTGCAGCGGGATGTAAATTCTTGTTATTATTAAGGAAAAATCCCCTTTTCTGAAAATGATTCATCAAACACCTCGTCCTCGTTGCATGTAACGTCTTGTTGGGCCTGGAATTGCTCTCTGCCGAGCGCTTGCACCGCAGAGAAGGCGCTGGGTTCGACGGGAGCCGGGGCGCTCGCGAGAGGAGCCTTTGCTCAGTCTGTGCTTGCCTCCCATGGCTGCGTGGTGGAGAAGCTCTGGAGGGGTAGAGGCCGACAGGGGTTGGTTTCAGCTCGTTCCAAAGAGGTGAAACCCTCGTTTCCTCTGAATCTCGCCGATGATGCTTGGTTTTTCCATTTCCCCTGCAAGCGTTGTCCCTGCTGGGGACGTCCAGTGAAAGGGAGGAGCCCAGGGTGAGCTTGGCGATCCTCCTTCCAAGAGGAAGGCAAATGATTTGGGATTAGCAGCAGGGCCACCTAATCCTGTTAGAGCTTCTTGTGGAAGGCAAAATCTCAATGAATAGATCTGCAGAAATCTCAAATATTAATGGTGAGGCCGAAGGGAGGAGGGGAGAGCGCGGCAGCAGCGATTTGGGCTGGATTGCCCTATGGGGGGGGTGCCCTTCCCATCCCGCCTGGGGGAATTCCAAGCTTTTCTGTGCACTTTTTGTTTCTTCTACCACACATTTGAAATTGCCTCTCTGGTGGAAGGGCTGAGGGTGGTGAGAGCGCTGCTGGTGCACAGCATCCAAAAATGCAAACCTGTGGCATGGGGGGAATCTGTCTGAGACCCACCCGGGCTTAGGATGGCACTGAGCATTTGTGCATTTCCTGCTCCTCCAGGGACAGGGACCCCACACATTCCCAAACCCCACTGACACTGAAAGAGCTTTTGGGGCTGGAGTTGTTTCCAGGGCAGCACCCAGGGCTGCCCTTGGGGGTTGTGGTGGGGTAATCACAGGCAGCAAAGGTGATGGCATCTGCCTGCTCTGCGTGCTCCGTGCATTACCCAGGGTGGGAAAATCCCCCCATGCTGAGAAGGGGGATTTAAGGCTGCACTTGGTTTCACGGATTGATGGAGTTCCTCTGTTTGGAATGGGGTGAGATTATCTGGGTCTCTTCTCCAAAGTCAGGGGTCTGACCCACACTGAGGGCTGGGTGCTGGCTTTGCCGTCAGGGGGATTATTATCCTGGTTGTTTAATCTGCCCTTCCCAGAAGCAGCTCTGCTCTTCCTTCTTGCTGGTAGTGCTGCAGGGCAGGGGCTGCTTTCTGCACCCCAAAATCCCTTTGCACCAGTGGTGCTCCTGCAAAAGCTGCCTGGAGCAGCCCAGCAGAAAACCTCACCTTTTCCTTGGCTCCCTACAAGGCAGAGCTCCCAGTCTTGAGCTAGGAGCCGGGCTGTACCCTCACTCCCAAATCCTGGCCCTGTGGATTAAGCTCAGGAACACCGGGACAGACCTTTCTGCCAGCAACCCCAACAGCACTTCCTGCAGAAGAGGATTCTCCCCCTGCCCTTCCCCTCCATCGTGGCCACTGTCCCTGCAGAAACCCTGGCTCTCCACTTCCAGGCTGAACTTTTGAACCTTCCTCCTCCAGCCCCAGCCAGGTCATTATTTTTGACACCCTTTGCCCGAGTTACTGCACAGCTGAAAGAGAGAGGGCCGGCCTGGCCACGGCTCCTGGCTCTTCCCGGTGTCCAGCGCTCCCTGCCAGCCCCTGGCACCCGTTCAGGTGAGCTCAGGGTGGCCCAGGACTTGTGACAGCACAGTGGACCAGGGAGGAGAGTGTGGCACCAGGGAGGAGAGCTGCCTGCTGTCTGCTCTTCCCACTTGTATGACTTAGGGAGAGTATTTTTCTTGATCTGGATCCCGCATTAATTGTTTCCCAGAATATTTTGCTACACGAATGTCATGCTTCTGTCTGCTTGGCTTGCCCTGAGTCGAGCAGAGGTATTTATGAGTGGTTTTTTGCACATATTTTTCACCTTTTTGAAATGCTTGGCACCGTTCTGGATGCTGGAACAGATCCTTCCTGTTGAAAATACAGAACTCAGTTAGTCTGGGTGGGGACTGGAGGGAAAAGCGGTGGTTTAGCTGCTGATGCTCAGAGTGATGGTGAGCCCTGCCCTCCTGCAGAGCTGGAGGTGGCCAGTGCAGAGGTCAGGTCTCTTTGCCTGTGCTGGTGTAATTCAGAAGCCAGCAAAAGCCTCCCCAAAAGGAGCATCAAGGAAATCTGTCCTCCCCAGAGCTGGGTGCCAGGGCAGGGTGGGAGCCCTTGGGCTGCAGCTCCTCCCTGCACACGAGACTTGCTGCAGCGTTTTATTGTTGTGTGACAGCCTCGGAGCCAGGGTCAGGCCCATGAGCAAGTCAGCAGGGCTCAGCTGCTGTGCATTAACCAGCCAGGGGGGTATTCCCATCCTAGGACAAAGAAAAGGTAAAACCTGTTCATTTCAACATCTTTCATGGAGCTTTAAACAAAACTTTGTTTGCTTTATGTTTTATGTATTAATGAGGCAGGAGCTTGATTTGAACCGCTGGTTATCCAGCTCTGATGGTCACTTTGGTTTGGACCAAAAGAGAAGCATCACAAATGAATTTATTTATTCACCTGCGTGCTGTGGCACTGGCAGACAGATGGAGGAGTTAAAGTTTTGCTCATGGGAGTGGAGCTGGGCATTGCCATGGACGTCTTACAACCGTCCCTTGGAGTCCAGGGGTTCATGTCCCCTTGGAAGGAGAGGATTTCAGAGCCCACCAAGCTCTTCTGTCAGCTCCAGCAGCAATCAGGAGGTCGATGGTGAGCATCAGGCTGTAAACCTCATTGGGAGCATGAAAGGATCTCTGAGGATCCCATGTTTCCCCAAAAGATGTCCCCTCATTTTCACCTTGGAGTGAAAGGATGCTGTGCTGGAGGTGGGAACACAGCATAGAGCTGGTGTAGGTGTGCATTTTATGGCTCAAAAAGTAGTCAAGAAATAGGAAAAGTGGTTCCCAAGACCTGTGAGGTGTTTGTAGTTTAACAGCCCTCCTTCCAGGGAAGGTTTCCAAGCTGCCTCAGCCCCGAAGTGCCAGAATCCCGGCGCTCCCAGGGCCCGGCTCTGGGACAACTCCCTTCGAGCCCTGTTGCAGCTCCTCAGCTAAACAGGAGCTTAACTGTGTCCTCCTGCGGGCCAAGAGCTTTAGAGCTGGCATAGCAGAGCATGGTTTGAAGATGATTTAAGCATCTGCCTACGCTGTCTATTATTGGAACTGCATCGGAGCTCAGGCTGGGGAACTATTTTCAGAGCAGCCCTGCTGGCTTCCTGAAATCGGTGGTGAAAGTAAGCAAAACACGTGTACATTCCTCTGTGCCGACAGCTGAGCGCGTTTTCAGGTGCCACCTCATCATTTCTCTTTCTTTTCTCTTCTCCTGTATCCCCCAACGTCCTGAAGAAACCCCAAGGCAATTGTTCTCACTCTTGTTCAGGGCTGTTCCTTGGGCTGTGCAGAATTTCAGAGCTGGTTGCAAACAAACAAACAAACCCCCCTTTCTTGCAAAAATGCGGGTCATTTTTGACTGGGATACTTGCTCATTCCTGTTATTTTGGGGAGCGGTGGCTTTGTTTCTTCCAGGTCTGTTAATCTGATTTTTTGTCTGTTGTACAGAAGGATAAATGCCAATTTATAGTCAAGACAGAGTTCTAGTTTGATGTTTGGAAATGCAGGACCCAAGCTAAAATCCTTAATTTTTGGCCTGTTCAGGCTCTTGGGAATTGTCAGGCTTCAGCTCTGAGCCTTCAGACCAGAAACTGAGCTCAGACCAGGAGCTGTTTACTGCTTCAGGGAAAGCAAAGTTAAATCTGAGTATAGGGATGAAGGTTTGTAGGCTTGAGATTTACAACTGTCAGACTGTGTGGCTCAGGAGCATTTCTGCAGTGGGTTCATGAGCATTTTGTCTTTTTATGCTTTTCTTATTTGTATTATTTGTATTTGTGTATTTGTTACATTTCTTGGAGCTCTGCTGCTGTGGCTGATTTCCTCCATCCACGTGAAACCCCAGCTTCACCTGATAGAAGGAGCTGCAGCAAAGGTCTCTTTAGCTCCATTATTTTTACTGGAATACCAGTAAAGGAAGAAGTGCAGCAGAGCATCTCACAGACCAACCCTCAGCTCTCACTAGTGCCATAAATCAGAAATAAGAGGCTCGCCTGAAGTCAAGGGGGAAAAAAGGACATTTTTGTAAATGGAAACGGCTGTGAGTCCCATGTGGATGTCCTGGAAGGGGTCCCCTGCCCCGGGAGGAGGTGCCCCTGTCACCCCCACACTGGGTTTTCCCAATGGGAATGGGAATGGGAATTCATTATTTTGCTTTTCCTGAGCCATAACAACAGAACGTTTTGCAGAGCAGCTGAGCAGGGCTGCGACGCTCAGCCCACAGAAACGCTGTGGCCTCCAGAGTAAATGAGAATTTCCCCTTTGATTTGAAGGGGGAAAAGCTGATTTTTACAAGGAAGTTTGGGGGTGATCTCGAAGCTGCCCTCTCCTGCCAGTGATATTCCCCAGCAAGCAGTACTGGAAATCCAGATGTTGGGTTTGCCTTTCATGTTTTCTTGGTGAATATCTGAATAAATATTTATCAGTAAACAGAGCAGATTTGTTTCTCAACTGGAGTTGGCTGGGTTTGTGCATAGTTCTGGGCGAGGGGTTTTTAGGAGTGTTGGAGGGATGCTCAGTCTCAGGGACTGAGCTCTGCAAAGAGAAGAAATGAAGCAGAATTGGGTTTTCCATCAGAAAATGCTGTTTAATGGAACCAGGTTTCTCCCTCATAAAATGTGCTGATGGAAAAATTTTATGTAATAAAAACAAACAACACCTCCTTCCCCGTCAGAAAATAAAAAAAAGGGGGGGAATAGGGAGTTTCCTTGCAAAATGTATTATTTGGATGTTTTCAGACTGAACAAACTCTTTTTTATTTCATTTTTGAACTCATTTTAGGGGAGAATCCATAGAGAAATAATTGAGCAGCGGCTCCAAACCCAGATGAAAGAACTTGCCCTGACTGAAACGAAACATTTTGTTGAGCTTAAAAGTATTTGTGTGCTTGGAAAGCAGCTCATTGTGCGTGTGGGGGGGGTTGTTTTGGTGATCCATGAAATATTTTTAAGATTTATGAGACCTGGTGGTGACTTTGAAGACAGAAAGTGCCTTTTCCAGCACAGCTGCAGCCGTTCATATTCGTGTGCTGTGTGGGCACCGAGGAGATATGAAAGCAGTAAATGTATTTTGTGAAATGTATTCTTTGCAAAGATAATAGGTGTATTTGATATAAATGTGTATGTATAAAACAAAGTACACATGCAGGGTTTGGTGGGAAGGGAGCGTGCGTGGGTGCCTCCCACAGCCAGGTGAAGAGGGATTTACACACGGAGCAGTGGGGAAGTTGATGGGATTAACTCTTCCCATCACCTACACTCCTCTGTTTGGAGGGAGATGTCCTGACTCTTTGATCCCATTTTAACCTCTCCAACTGGGATATTATCCTGACCAGTACAAAACCAGTTTGCTTCTGGTGGGCAGCAGGACTCTACTGGGCTGCTGCCAGCGCTCCCTGGGTGTGGAGGCTCCCCCCTCTTCTAAAATAGCTGTGTTCTCCTGGGAATGCAGGGCAAGCAAGGAATATTTCAGGTCCCCTCACACCTTGCATGCTTTGGGAAAAGCTCCCCTTCAAATGGGATGCCCACAAGTGCCCTTATCAGTCAAAAGATGGATGTCCCCTGTCCCAGGAGCGGGTTTTAGGGCTGGGAGAGTCTTTGCTGTATTCTCCAGAAAGTGCTACACCCTCAACTCGTGTTTGGAGGGAAGGGAGGGCACCAGGGAAATGCAGGGCAGGGTTTTTATAGCCTGATGTGTCCGAGGAATGGGGCAGGATTCAGATGGAATGATTAAACCAGAGCGAGCGATGGGTCTGGAAGGTGGAGGGAGCATCCTGTGCCCTCCTCCTCCCCAAAGCTCGGGGCCCACACTGAGCCTTCTGCAGGCAGAGCTGGAAAAGGGGCGGCAGGATGTTGTGAGGGAGGAGGATGGAGGAAATCCCTGCTTTTACAGGAGTGTTTCCATCACAGCACTCGTGTGTGGTGCTTGTTTAAAAGACTCATTTCTCTCTGCACAGATTTCTGCCTTCAGACCAGAGAGGCTGAATGGATAAATCCCGAGATCACGTCTGTGTGTTTGAGGCAAAGGGTTTTCCACCTCCTTAAAGCTGAAATTGTTGAAGAAATCCAGTCTTTCCACATCTTTTAGCACTTCAGAGCATGGCAAAGAAAAGATTGTCTGGGAGAGAGGTGCAGCTCTGGGCTGAGCCTTGAAGTGAGTTGCCTTGAATTAGATAATGAAATAAGCTCAGGAATAGAAGGAATTGCATCCCAGTGGTTTTGTGGTGACAGGGACATGGTTGTGTCCCTTCCTTCTCTCGGTCCTTAGGGAGCAGCAGGTCCCAGGGTGCTTGGAAGGACAAGGAACTGGTGGCAAACGCGTGAGCTGGGATTCACATCCCTCCTGCTGGTGCTCACAAGGAGCTCCCCTGTCCCTGGCACACGGGGCCTTCGCTCAGGGCCCGTCCAGCACAAACAGGAGAAGTCAGAGCTACTGGATTAGGAGCTGGTGTGGCTTCCATTAACCCGGGGGTTTTGCCGGGCTGACTCCTGGAAGAGCCGTGCATCGAATGTAATGAATCAGGAGGGAAGCCCATAGATCAGACGAGCCCGCTGACCTCTGGAGTGAGATAGCATTCCCGACAGGCAGCGCCTTGGGAAGGGGGGCGGCGGACAAAACCGGGCTGGCCTCCTATTTATTAATTTCTTTAATGTCTTGATAGGCTTTCAAGCCCAAACTTGTTAATTTTGCCAGTGTATGCACAGACTTTTGTCAGCGGGGATGGCTGGGGGCTGAGCCTCTGCAAGTATCAAAGCAGAAGTGCAGCCAGGGGAGATACACGGCCTTGTCAGCAGGGAAGGTTTTACTGCAACACAGCCAAAAAATTGCTGAGCCCTTCCAGGGCATTCGCCTGCTCTTTGTTTTCTCTTTGCATGCTGCAGATAGATGAAAATATTGATGCATTCCTCAAGCGTCCATCTGAGGCTGGCAGTGCATCAGGGAGCCCAGAAGCGATGCACGCACGCGTGCAAGTGTGTAAATAGGTACTGCTACCCTGAGTCCGGGGCTGCAGCTTCCCTCAGTGGGACCAGGGTCGTTTCATGCACTGATTGAGTTCATTCTCCGGCCAAGCAGCGTTTAAACTACTGCAGGCAACTCTTTTTTTAACCTTAAAAGTAAAAACAAAAGAAAAAAAGGAAAATCCCTGAAGTAACTCCGGCAATCGTTGGGTGAGCCCCTTGCCAGCTAGGATGTGCCGGCACACATGGACACACAATAACTTTGTCCACTGCTGTCATAAAACTAAAGGCACTTATATGAGGGTGAGAGGTCAGGGGAGACCTTGATTTAATAACAGGGGAAACATTATTTTTCTGTTATTAATTACGCATTATCCGTAGTACATTTGCTGCACTCACTTTAGATAAGGTTACATCTATATTTTTGTTAGGGAAACTTCTCAGGTCACGTAGGGAAAGGTGGCTGGAAGGCAGGGAAAAGGAGTCTGCTTTAGAGAGCTGGGGGAAATGCTGTGTTTCTCTGTGACCTCCCCCTTCTCAATCTGCTCTTCTGGGGTCTGATCCTTGCACATTCCTGGAATAGCTCACTTGGTGAATGCTAAAGGAATTGAGGTGCAGAAGAAACTTGGGGCAGCACCAGCTTGGAGTTCCCAGGAAGTCCAGAGGGATGGATATATCCTTCTGTGTCTGTGCTCTTTCTCCAGAGCTTGTAGCTACTGGATCAGTCAAATTCAAAGTGAAAAGTTATGCTCAGCGAGAGGGAGACTTAAAAGTTCAAATCCAGGTCTGGTTCAGTGCATTCCTTCTCTTGTTTCCTCGCTTTCAGCTGCTTTGGAGGAGTCTACTGTGAGGAATTATCCCATTCGTGCTGGGGGGACTCCCAGCCTACGGAGATGATGGACAGTGGGGATCATTCCAGGGGGAAATGCGGGGCTCAGCTCCAGGAACTGTCCCAAGGTGAGAAGTGCAGGTGCCGCTGTGCTCCCTCTGCAGCACAGATCAGGAGATAACGGCGCTGCTCTCAGGGGCGGATCCATCTCCCCTTCCCCAGCCGAGGCTTTGCCTGAGGAAGGGGCCAGGCAGCTGATGAGAAAGGAAGAAAAAGAAGTGAGGGAAAATAAACAGCCCTCAAGGAATCCACTCCACGCAGATGGATGGTTTGTATTACGGGGAGGTGAAGAACCTCTTCACGTGGTGTCAGCACTTGGGAGATTTCTCCTCTATTAAGTGAATTTTGGGGGGAGAAAAAGAAGAAATAGAAGGTGTGGATTTTTTAGCCCAGCAAGGCTCAGGATTGGGATTTACCCACCTGCGACCTCCATCCCTGGGAGCACAGAGGGCTGAGGGAGATGCTTGCCTGTTATGTGGGAGAGCAGACCCGTCTCCAGGCACTTGATTCCATAGGAAAGGGCGGCTGCTGCTCTGGGATCATCACAGACTCATTAAAGTTGGCAGGTCAGGCAGTGCCAGTGCTGGATTGGGGATATAATCCTGTGTGGAGCCTCTCCTGCAGGCGAGGGACAGTTCAGTGTCCCCAGAGTGTCTGTAAGGCTGTGCCCCAGCCCTGCCTGTCAGTGCCCATGGAAAATGGGAATCAGCAGCCGATCTATCCAAGCTGAGCTCAGATTAAGCTGTTTCTTTTCTCAACCCCCTCAGGACATGAAGGGATGCAACTCTGGGTCTGTCTAGTGAGAAAGCAAACAGGGCAGTCGGTGTCTGCTAGTCTGGGTGATCTGTAGAATGGCTGGGGGCTGGGTGTTTTTAGCAGTAGTTCCTTTTTCATGACCTGTTCCATATTCCAGCAGTGCTCACATCAGTAGGAGCCACTGGCTGAGGCCATGGAGGGTTCTCTGCTGGGTTTCCCCCTTGGGATGTCCAACAGGTCTGGCACAAATTCAGTGATGGAGACTCAGCTGCTTCTGCTCTGGCTGAACTCATTGCCTGCCCAAAACTCGGGATTTGTCCATCTTTGTGTACTCATCTATTTATTCCCCTGTTTTCAAATGGCTTCAGTGGAGTGTGGAGTGGAGTGTTTGCCCCCCTGGCTCATCCCTGGAAAGAAACAAGTGGAATTGTCCTTTTATTGGATGTGAAAGCCAGAGAGAGCAAAACTCTGGTTCTGCTTTAGTGGCTGAAAAGTAAAATACCCAAGAGCTGATAAGTGTTGGGACACCACTCTGTGTTACTTGACCACATCAGTTTGGTACCCTGGCTGAAGTCAGAGCAGTGACTTGCTTAATTAATTGACTTGATTAATTTATGTGAACACAATGACAGCTCCCTGCTCCAGAATCCTGGTCCCAGAGCTGAGCATTCCCTGGATGTCCCTTTGGAGTGTTTGCTGCTGTCTCCCACCATCACTTTCCAGTAATGAACATAATGTTACTTATTTGGAGGTTGTTTTATTCCCCAGTGCCCTGTTTCTAGTGGTAAAATTGGAGCCAGAAGTCATCTTTACAGCTCAGGGTGATGTCCTTGGGCCAGTGGTGTGTCTGTCACATGCTCCAAAGGGTGATATGGCCCCCAGTGCTCTGCCTCGTCAGGATCTCCTGTTGCATGTGTTTCATTCCAGGATGTGTTCATTTATATGGAAAATTATACATCCATTTTCATTGCTGGCATGCTCATAGCAGGGCACTTGGTGCAGATAAGGCTTTCAAGTCAACTTGTTTCTAAACTTTCTTAAAAGTCTGGCTGTGGAATTTCTCTCCTTGAAAACACTCGTGCCTTAAATTAGGGGATTGATTTAAGCACAGTTCTTAAATCAACTTAATGTCCCCATTACAAGGAGCATTCATGCAACAGTCACCTCAGTCCCTGCAGTCAGAGCCTCTGAGCTCTTCTTCTTGAGTAAATAGGAAAAAAAACCAAAGAAGGCAACCCCTGAGCTGAATCAGAGCCCTCTCACTCCCACGCAAAGTGGAACAATTAAAAAAAAGGATGCTTTTGTTTTAAGTGTAGAACCAGTCATAATAGGCACACCAGGGAAGTGCTTAATAGGGTTTCAGCTTGCAAAACAGTAATTAGAGATGATATTCCTCTGATTGCTCAAGGCTGAGTTTGTGATAGGTCATCCCTCAATCGGGGCTGAATATATGTGATGTGGAGGCCCATGCTTGCAACATTACAAGGCAGGCATGCTTTTCTTTAATCATTATTATTTCAGTTACAACCCGGATGAGTGATCCCAGCTGGTAGATAAGAATCAAACACACACAAATAGGGCTCATCTTTCCTACCATATGGAAACCTGAATTGCAGAAGTCGTCTCCATCTCAAACCCTGCTCAGCCCCTGTCCGCCCAGGCGCTGTTTCTGTCCTGTTTTAGCTGTACTTAATTGATGAGCAGCTCTCTAACCCAAGCACAGCCTCTCCCTGGGTGCAGGGGCAGGGATAACTTCATTTATAAGGGCTTGGAGTCCTGCCTGGCTCTCCTTTCTTCTGAGTTGGAGGTACCATCAGAACACACTTTCCATCTGCTCCTTCTTCCTCTTGTTAACAGCTTCATGTCCCAGCTACCAGCTATCCAAATGGTTTTTCTTGAAGTCCAAGTGGAAAAATGGGTCCTGCTTTTATGAGGTATTTCCTTTATAAGTTTTAGGGGGATTTGCCTTCATTTAAGGGGTGCCTGCACAGCCAGAGCAGCGACAGGACAAGTGCAAGGAATGCACTCATCTTCCACATGTGAACAGACTTTGCCCTCTGTATTAAAAAGTGGAGGGGGTAGAAAAATCCCTGATGAAGGGGAAGGGGCAACAATGTCTAATCACTGCAGAGCCATCTTGAGCTAATTGAGTTTGTCTAAAATTCATCCAGCCTTTAAGGTTTAATAGAAGATGATGGTCTTAATGCATCACATGCCTTGGAGTAAATGGATACTCTGCTTTAAAGGCCCTGTTGATGTTATGTGAAGGGGAACAACAGTTGTTATGATTCTGAAACTCAGATTGAACCCAATTAATCAATGCTGAGATGATTTGAATCATGTGGCATGCATGGTCACCTCTCTGATATTCTATCCTTATCCCTCCCTAGACTGAGACATGATTGATGTCAACTGTACACCGAATTTTCAGGGGGAAGGCTGAGCCAAGTCATTTGGACAGAGAAACAAATTAGATCAAAAGTGTGATCCGGGGGAAGGGAGATCGCTTTCAGAGCAGAAGCTTAAATTTCTTTTTATACCTTGGGTGCTCTGTCCGGGTGCCCAAGCGCTGGGGATGGCACTTGTGTGTGTGTTGTGTGTGTG